>CM059224.1:22475927-22910927 GCA_030347435.1 Clarias fuscus | reverse complement strand
TTCCAGCTGCAGCATGAACGACAACCGCAGGTTATTATACAATACACTCACTAATACTCCAGCGTTTCTATAGTAACCATAATAACCATCTCGCACACGATCACTTAATCCAAGCCTATTAATAAATGATTCAAAAGCAATGGTGATGATTCTGTTACAAGAATTTTATGTAACCTGATCATTTATAGAAATAGAATCAATATCAGCGCTGTGTAATGTTTATGGCGCTGTGCATGTGTATGCATGTGTGTGTTAGAGAGAGAACTATGCAAAAGTCCTATGAACCATTTTATCTGTACTATAAATGTTGTCCTATAGGATCATCGTGTATGCATTATTATTATTATTATTATGTCCAAAATCATTCACTATGTCCAAACATACCTTATAAACATATAAATTAATAAATAAATAACGCTACAGAAGAATATTTGCATGTCTGTAAAGAACGCGGCATGTTACATGTCAGACCCGTTTTCAGATGGAAACAAAAAAAACAAACAAAAAAATGGAATGTAGACTCCTGGGTTTTGCATGCAAATAGAAAGAAGCGAGTGTGACAACGTTACCTGATATTCTCCAGCACACTCAGTAAAACCTACCAGCTGTTCTACTTTACAAATCTCTATCTAAGACTACTGATTATTTTCAAGCAAAGAGTTTTCACCCCAACTATTGACTGCGTTTATTTTATTACCCTTCAGTGCTCTTTATGGAAGTTTCTTTTATGTCGAATTTTTTTTCAAAGGTTTCTTTGCTTATGGTTTCTTTATGGCATTTTTTATTTTTTTGCATGTCGTTTGCACAGAGCTGAAAGTGAAACAGCTGGCAGTAATGCGTTTCATGAATTCTTGCTTAAATTTTAAAGGTATGTTTGGAAATATAACATTTAATTTTATTTTTTTTAAACTTTTCCCCGATTTTCTCCCTAATTTAGTCGTGTCCCATTCCTCCCCGTCACTAGGGGGCTCCCACATAGGGCTACTCCTACCACTCAGCCGGGAGGGCCGAAGACTATCACGTGTTTCCTCCGAACCACGTGACGCCAGCCGACCGCATCTTTTCGAACTGCTCGCTCGCGCACCGTTGGGGGCGGCGTAACACACTCGGAGGACAGCGCTATCCGCTCCTTCCACTGCTCGAGCTCACAGACGCCCCTGACTGGCTGTAGAGCCGTGATTAATGTAGGGAGCACTAAGTACCTCTCATCCCTCCCCTCTGAGAGAGCTCGGCCAATCAGCTCTCTCTAGACCTCCGGCTGCGAGAGGTTACAGCATCACCCTGGGAATCGAACTAGCGATCTCCAGATGATAGGACGAGCGCTTTTACCACTGCGCCACTCGGAGGCTATGTTCGGAAATATTGAATGATTTGGTACATGATAATGCACACATGATAAACATGTATAACAATACAGTACTGTATACACTGCATGTCTTGGACCAAAGCTTGGTTTCTTTAAAAAGCTAATAAATAAATAAATAAATAAATAAGTTTTAGTAATGCCTTTATCCTGGTCAGGGTTGAAATGGAGAGCTACCAAAAAAAAAAAAAAAATGTTGCTGTATCAGATGGGTCAAATTTTGTGTCCTGCATCAAACAAAGAAAACATTAATATTCATAGAACTGGGTTAAAACTGTCTATTGCATTATTAAAACTTGGAAGGGCAGCGCTGAACTGACAACTTCGCGTGAGAAACGTGGTTGGAAAAATGCTTGAATGCTTCAACAGTAGAAACCAGAAATGAAGAGCATCTCCATACGCATGCACTGTGAGAGGAACGTATTGTACAGGGATCGGGACTAAACAGCTGCGTATCCATAAGAAAAGCACTTGATTAGACTAATGCTAGAATATCAAGATCAGAGATAACCGACTTGTGATGACTTGATGGACTTGAGCCTAAATACACACGTGGACAAAATTGTTGGTACCCTTCGGTCAATGAAAGAAAAACTCTCAATGGACATATAAATAACTTTAATCTGACAAAAGTAATAATTTTGAAAGAATTAATCAATGTTAACCAATGAAAGTCAGACATTGCTTTTCAACCATGCTTCAACAGAATTATTTTTAAAAATAAACTCATGGAACAGGCCTGGACAAAAATGATGGTACCCCTAGAAAATACTGAAAATAATGTGACCAAAGGGACATGTTAATTCAAGGTGTGTCCACTAATTAGCATCACAGGTGTCTACAATCTTGTAATCAGTCAGTGGGCCTATATATAGGGCTCCAGGTAGTCACTGTGTTGTTTGGTGACATGGTATGTATCACACTCAACATGGACCAGAGGAAGCGAAGGAAAGAGTTGTCTCAGGAGATTCGAAAGAAAATGATAGACAAGCATGTTAAAGGTAAAGGCTATAAGACCATCTCCAAGCAGCTAGATGTTCCTGTGACTACAGTTGCACATATTATTCAGAAATTTAAGATCCATGGGACTGTAGCCAACCTCCCTGGACGTGGCCGCAGGAGGAAAATTGATGACAAATCAAAGAGACGTATAATCCGAATGGTAACAAAAGAGCCCAGAAAGACTTCTAAAGAGATCCAAGGTGAACTTCATGCTCAAGGAACATCAGTGTCAGATCGCACCATCCGTCGTTGTTTGAGCCAAAGTGAACTACATGGGAGACGACCAAGGAGGACACCATTGTTGATGACAAATCATAAAAAAGCCAGACTGGAATATGCCAAACTACATGTTGACAAGCCACAAAGCTTCTGGGAGAATGTCCTGTGGACAGATGAGACAAAAATGGAACTTTTTGCCAAGGCACATCAGCTCTATGTTCAGAGACGGAAAAATGAAGCATATGAAGAAAAGAACACTGTCCCTACTGTGAAACATGGAGGAGGCTCTGTTATGTTCTGGGGCTGCTTTGCTGCATCTGGCACAGGGTGTCTTGAATCTGTGCAGGGTACAATGAAATCTCAAGACTATCAAGGGATTCTAGAGAGAAATGTGCTGGCCAGTGTCAGAAAGCTGGGTCTCAGTCGCAGGTCATGGGTCTTGCAACAGGACAATGACCCAAAACACACAGCTAAAAACACCCAAGAATGGCTAAGAGGAAAACATTGGACTATTCTAAAGTGGCCTTCTATGAGCCCTGACCTCAATCCTGTTGAGCATCTTTGGAAGGAGCTGAAACATGCTGTCTGGAAAAGGCACCCTTCAAACCGGAAACAACTGGAGCAGCTTGCTCATGAGGAGTGGGCCAAAATACCTGCAGAGAGGTGCAGAAGTCTCATTGACAGTTACAGGAATCGTTTGATTGCAGTGATTGCCTCAAAAGGTTGTGCAACAAACCATTAAGTTAGGGGTACCATCATTTTTGTCCAGGCCTGTTCCATGAGTTTATTTTTTTAAATAATTCTGTTGAAGCCTGGTTGAAAAGCAATGTCTGACTTTCATTGGTTAACATTCATAGAATTCTTATTTATTATTACTTTTGTCAGATTAAAGTTATTTCTGTGACCATTGTGAGTTTTTCTTTCATTGACCGAAGGGTACCAACAATTTTGTCCACGTGTGTATTGACGAATGAATTTAGCCACGTGTATTTGTGAGAAGAAAATGACAGACGCTTTTCAGACGGCGTTGTTCGGTATGAAAAAATGTTAAGCATCACAGAGTGCCAGCGTCTCAGGACTCAGAAAGGATGCAAGAAGGATCCAACATGTTACTGTAGTGGAATAACATTCTGTATGTATGTACTGTATACACAACATTAACTGTAATGATACACAGATAACGACTTGTGTATGATGGAGGGACACTCTATCGGTCATATGATAAAAGGTGAGAGATTTAAACGAGTGATAATTTTACAAGATGTAAAGTCGTCTACACCATGAGACAGCATTTCGTGAGACGTGCAGAGTGATGGGTGCAGTGTGTTGAAATAGTGCAAAGTTGTAGATCTCGTGTACAGGACGCGCTCATAACCAAGGTGACCTTCCGTACATGTAAACTTTACATCACGGCTCGTCTTTCAAGGACTGGCAAAAAAAAGAAAAGAAAAAAAAAAAAAGATGATGTGTTCCAAGAAGAATTTGAATTTTAACAATCCTGATCTGTAGGTAATGCCAGGGTGATGTGCAAAGGGCATCATTGTTACATATCTGACTAGTGTATGTATCTAGAAATGCAAATCAATTCAAAGCAGCTGGAAATGATGAAACTAGCATGCTTGAGAAACACCAAGATTTAGCTACACGCTACATGTACAAGCCATGCTGTGTAAAATGGAACCATTTACTGATTAGTTGCGGCAAGTGTAGACACACACACGCACTAAAACACACACACACACACAACAATTTGTGAAGTAACTGCTCTACCATTTTTCCGCCAAATGGGTTTTGCGCTCTTACTTGAGGAATTTTCTCGAGAGTCGCTTAACTTTTACTCATTACGATGAGGGGCGTTCAAGTCAAACCGGGACTCGTGAGGAAATTTCTCCACATGGTACAAAAGAAGGCTGGACGTCCGATCATGGCCCCGCCCGTACTGAGAAAACGTTCTACCTTGATGGTATCCAAGCATATAAGTAGATAAGTGCATTAGTGTAGCAGGACATTATATAGAGAAATGAAGAAAGTTGTGACTCTATGCTCTGTTAGTCCCAGTTTGACTTGAACGGCCTTCGTAGTTCTCAGTCCCTGAGGTCGGAAGTGGCTGGAATGATAGCAGACTTCTGGTTAAGATCTGTCATTGAACTGACACTTAACATTATATATATATTTTTTTATAATCATATAATGATACATATTAAAGGAGACACAAATTATTGTTTCATATTACAACTCTAACTAATCAGTGTTATGATCAAAAACACAAGAAGTCACAAAACTTCCCGCGCCCTTTTCTGTATTGTTTTGAACACCATTTTCAGGTTATTAATACACACACACACACACACACACACACACACACACACACACACACACACACACACACACACACACACAATACTAGTTCACTGAGCCATGAGGGACCCACACAGTCACCGTGTCTCCTCATAGTGTCACCTTCCCAATCGTCGAACCTTAAAGGACAAATAAACGTGCGATGTCACAAGACCGTGTCTTTATACACACACACACACACACACACACTCTCTCTCTCTCTCTCTCTCTACTGATGTGTTACAGGGACTGCATGTAATATTTTGGCCATCACACATCCAAATCAGGGCATTTCAAAGGCGAGCCAAAGACCTTTGTTTCTTCTGTCAACTGCTGTATCAACATTCAAACATATGGGTCCGCTGGGGAGCTACGTTAAAAACGGTTGGGTCTATTGTTGCCACACACACACACACACACACACATACTCTGACAGTGACTCAGGCAGATGCCAGGTAGCAGGATCACAGGGATCAGAGCCCTCTCCACACAGGGAGTTCAGCAAGAGGCTACAGCTCAAACCCTGCAGCCCAAATCTGTAACCAATTCCACTGAGTGTGAGCGCGTGCCTGAGCGTGTCTCCGTGTGTGTGTGTGTGTGTGTGTGTGTGTTAGATCTGTCAGAATTAATTCAACTGTTAAAAAACTATTCCATTTTTTTTAGATCTGGAACACCCAAAATAAATAAAATAAAATATAATAAAATAAAAGTCCAAATCCAGATGTGTTGTACGTTCTTTCAGTCACCTGATTGTATTTCCTAAAAATTTGTTACAGCACACCTTATTCAAAACAGTATTAGTTAAAAAAAAATATATTTTTTTAATCAGATGTACATGTAATTAATAAGACATATATTGCAGTAAGTAGGCTATAATTATAGGATTTTCTTTTTGCTTTTTTACATTTTTTATCCTGAACTCTGAGAACGCTGCTAATGTTATTATATACAGCATTTACAACACCATTATTAATGGAACTGATTTACACATACAGTAGTAATTTATTAAAGATGGCGGCACAATGGCTTTGTAGTTGGCACTGTCGCCTTGCAATTTCAGGGTCCGGGTTCGGGTCCCGCCTCGGGTCCGCGTCTATTGTAGTTTGCATGTTTGCATGTCTTCTTTTTTAAGTTTAAGTGTATGAAAGTTGTTATATCAGTTAAAAATACTGTAAAGTTTTATGCTTTATTATAAGGATCTATAACTACTTCCGAACACAATTTTAATTTGCATTGCTTAGGAGCGTTAAACAGAACCAGACCCACACACACACTAATCTGTTCCACTCCTTCCTGTATTTTTTTACCGTATGACAAACAGCTGATGCTGCCACCTGAAGCTCCAGCTGTTGCAGCCTGTCTGTAGCCCTGCCCCCGAGGGCGGAGTCTCACGCTCCGACATATCAAACGCAGAACAGACAGATCGGAGCCCCGCCCGGGAAAAAAAAAAAAAAATTAGCTGCCCTACAGTGATATAAAGTGTTCGTAACCGGTTTGGCCAGTCTCGGGCGTGGCGTCTGACAGCCTGACATCAGTTTAGGAGGAAAAGATGTTCGGATGTTCCAGATGTGGTTGCTGTGGTCTGTTTAATGCCTCCAGCACTTTCAAGATCTCATCCCTCTTTTTCTTTCAGCGCTGTTCCTGACAGCTGGAAGCTTAATTCTGTTTCAAACAAGGTGCCGCTGAGTCTCGGGGGATTAACATGGCATGGAAAATGAAAGAGAAGATGCCACCTTAAAAAAAAAAAAGCAGGAGGGGTTTTGTGTGGTGGAAAATACTTAAAAAGAGTAATCGATCAGTTTGGACCTCAGCACCTTCTGTTTTGTCCGATCGTTAAAACCTAGATGCCTGCCTCTCTCTCACGTTCCTTTTTCTCTTTCATCACCTGCCGCGGTGGATCCTGCAGACGGGCCGGCAGCTGGCCAGTTTGGAGGGCAAGCAGCGACGAGCTGGGAGGAGGAGGAGGAGGCGGAGGAGGAGGAGGAGGAGGAGGAGGAGGAGGGCCGCTGGCTGGAGCTGCTTTTATCCCCCCCAGCAGAATTAATCACCAAAGCCTTCAAGCTGCCAACCAGGAGAAGAGACAGTCAGCCAAGAGGGGTTCTGGCACCAGCCCAGACCTTTTCTCCCTGCAGGGCCTTTTCTCCCAGATCAAAGCCAGCCACCACCACTTTTCCTCCCTGCTTTTCTTAAACAGATCTTTTTTTTTTTCTTCTTCCCCTTTCTATGGCAGTGGAGATGAGGGTGATTATAGAGGATCTCAAAGATAGCTGTTATACCCATTAGATAGAAACAGCTACAACCTAATTTCGTAATCAGAGACATTTCGAGTGAGGGAAAAAAAATTAAAAATACTAAAGCACAAGCACCTACTCACAAAGTGCAACACCAGTCCATCCATCGCATCGCCAGCACATCGCCATGACAACCAGGGGACAACGAGACAACCGTTACTGCCCGGGTCAAACGAGCTTATAGCAGGTCAAAACGAAGGATCTCTCATTAGATTTCTGTGGATTCCGGATAAACGTTCCGATGACGAGTTTAATCTTTTCCGCTAGTCGTAATTCATGTGATCTCAGTTTGGCTGAACTTAAAAAATAAATAAATAAATAAAAAGCAGGTCTGATCCTACAACTCGCTCTACCCGCCTTAGCAACGCAACAAAAATAACATTATATATGTGAACTTTGTGTTTCTTAATCTTAATATGATCGTGACTTCCAGTCGAGATTCATCATCAAAGCTAAATTTCAGACGTGTGGACTAAACACAGGCCAGATCTCCTCCTCCTGCTCTTTCATATCCAGCACAGGAGAGCATCAGGATTCCTCCCCTGCCTCCGCCCCCCCCGGGACCCGCGCTGCTTTAATTTATTACCGACTGGCATGGGGCCAGGCAAACATGCAGATCTGGCACGTTGGCAGAGGGCTGCCACTCACCCCCTCGGCGCTCTCTGCCTGACACACACACACACTCCTGACAGAGCGTTTTGTCAGAGGGGGGGGGGGGGGATGAGGGTGAGAGGTGTGTGCGTGTGTGTGTGTGTGTGCTGTCAGTGGCACAAGGAGCCAGCGGTGGGTTTCAGCAAGAACTCCGCCCAGCTCACGGCAGCCGGCGTTCCACCTACTTATAGCTGAGCCATAAATCAAGCTGTCAGTCTCGGTCACGCCCGGCCAGTTTCACTGCTCCACACACCTCTAGCGCTAAACTTCCTGCCTCTGAGAAGTGTGACACAGCATGTCCTGAGTGGACAGCACCAGAAAATAGGGTTTGGAGTAAACAAAAAGAGAACTTTTTGGACTTATAAGGACAACACATGACATAACGGTGATGTGTGAGGTGCGGCTTGTCTATTGTCACGGTCACGTCTTTTCAAGTGATTTATTTATTTATTTATCTGGTTTGTTTATACTTTTTACCCCTATTAAAAAAAACAATCAATCATTTAAAGTTCAACTATCGTGGACGTTCCTTTCTCCATGCTGATTTTTATCAACAGGGTACAGTAGACGAGTGAGAAATAGCGCAGTTATTAAAACCACTACAAGTATGTAACATGCACTGAAATGCCCTGTAACTGTATTTTTTTTTATGCCATGTTTCATATAATGCGATCATTTCCTCCCTCTGCAACACACTCCAGTCCAGCAGGTGGCGGTGTTTCACCAACCGCCTATAAACACAAAAGTAGAAAAAAAGTTTTAACTTTTCAAAAAAAAAAAAAAAAAAAAGCAGAACTTTTTCAGGAATTTATACATTTTAAACGTGTGAATCGATTCTGAATCGAAAACTGAACCATCAGATTTAATTAACCGCTCCACTCGACAAAAGATCGATTAAATTGCATAATCGATTAAATCGCACAGGCCTATTCTGAGGTTTTTAGTTAACGTACATTTTGACATTTTGAGAGACCTTCTTCCTCACGTTCCTGTCTTTTCACGTTCATGACTTCTTTAAAGATGTGCTTTAATGATAAAGCTCTGCTGTAAATAAAAAAAAAAGTTTTAAACCAACACAATAGTCCACAAATGGCATCTCAGCGATGTGACACACAGCCAGTTACTCAGTACAGACTTTGCACAGTCTCATCATTCTCTCATTGTTGTCTCAGGTCAGACACAGCCAGAGAAACAAAACATGGACGACCAGGAGATTCTAAAACGCCACTACCTCACCATAAATCAATACAACAAACCCCAGGTTTATAACTTCAAACTCGGTGCTGTCCAATCCGAAGACGTGGAAGCTCTCAGGGATTACACTGAGCATTACTGCAATCAATGAGGCATCTTAACTAAAAAAAAAAAATAGAGGTGATAAAGTAGCTGGGTGACAGTAACACCCTCATGAAAAGCATCTCTTTAATTAAAAATGTATGAAAATAAATAATTAATTTTTGTAAAATCTGGCAACCCGGCACACCAGTAAAAGCTCGGCCAGAGCTCAGAGCATTTAATTAGCGGCGTTTAATGTTCAGGTGAATTTTATTTAATTCCAGTGCACAGTAGTGATGGGAAGTTTGGATCATTTTAGTGACTCGGTTTTTTGAATCTCGTTCATCAAAATGAACAAATCTTTTTTTTTTTTTCTTGAGTCATTTAGTTAATTTCGTTCTTTTGATCAGAAATTAAATAAAATGTTACATTTTCAATAAACACACCCCCAACACGTCTACATACACACATTTTGACTATAGTTCCAATAATGAAAATATTACAATGCAGCTAAGGACATATTATAAACAGAATGAGCAGCTGACCATCATGCCTTCAAGTCCGAGTCGTTCGTTCTTTTGTCATGTGACTCTCATAGACGATATACAGTGAATTACACAGGAAACAGAATTGAGCGTTTCTTCTCATGAGTCTTCTGGTCCGAGTCGTTCTTTCTTTTGACATCTATTGCACTTCATAGCGTCTATGGGAGGCACGTTACAAAAGTACGAACGACTCGGACTAGAGGACTCAAAGGTAACGACTCATTTCTGCTTCCTGTACATAATGTACAGAGGTTTTGCGCATGCGTGCCCAGTCCTGCTCTCCGAGACTACTCGTTCTTCTGAGTCACGTTAAAGATTAGTTCGAAAAGAACGAATCCTTCATGAACGACCCATCACTAATGGACAGTTTCATATATAGCAGACCCTGTGACATTACAGTGGAACCTCGGATTGCGAGTAACTCGGTTAACGAGTGTTCCGCAAGACGAGCAAAGATTTTTAATGAATTTTGACTTGAAAAACGTGCATGTCTTGGTTTTTTGACACACACACACACACACACACACACACACACACACACACACACACACACACATACTCTCACTTTTTGACTCCGACAAACACGCACTTTACCCCCATCGGCTTCACACTGACACACACACACTGCTCTACACAGAAACTCTGTTCTGTTGCGATTCTTTTCAAAGGTAAGGTGCTGGTTCATTAGTTTTTTTTTTTTACTTTACAGCAATGATTCTGTTAGTCTGTGCTCACCCGAAACAGTGTTTCCGTTGTGTGTGTGTTTGTTGTGAAACTTAAAACGCGAGGTGGGGGGAGGGAGGAGGAGTTTTACTGTGTAAGACGAGGCGAGGGAAGGGGCTAATTCCACACACACACACACACACACACAAATACACAATGCCTGCACGCACAAACGGAAACACTTCTCTGTTGGGATTTATTTTAACTTTTTTTAAAGGTAAAGTGCAGGTTAATTTGTTTTATTTTTACTTTATATATTGTATTAATTATTTTTCTGTATTTATTTTTTGGGGCTGTGGAAAGAATTATTTGAGTTTTCATTATTTCTTATGGGAAGATTTGATTTGGTTTACGAGTGTTTTGGAATACGAGCCCACTTCCAGAACGAATTATGTTCGTAATCCAAGGTTCCACTGTATATATATATATATATATATATATATATATATATATATATATATATATATATATGGAGTATTGCTAGTTCAGTTCCCAGGTGATGTTGGAAATTGATATTCCCTATGGGAAAATGCGTTTTTTGCAATGGAAAGGATTAAATTTGTATGCCGAGGTTGAATGGTTTAATGGAATGGAATGAAATTTAGAAACCGTAGACACATATTAAGGTGTTGGTTATTTTTGCTATTTTGTAAATGCGTTGTATCAGGACAGCATCAGGGCATCATGAATGAATTCTTTGTTTTTCTTGTATTCTGTGCATCGTTACACACAGTACTCTGTGCCACTGTAAAGCTCCAAGAAGCGCTTTAACGCTTCATCTTGTGCTCCTGTGTGACCGATGAACAGACCCCGTGGTTGTGATTAATATGCGAACTTACAGGCTCAACCTGTTGATAATCTATAAGCAGGGAAGGAATCAGATGGCTGTCGTCTTTACAACAGACATAAATTGTTTGAGTAGTGAATAGATGTGTGGCTTCTTCATCCTCCTGCTCTTGTGTATACATGCTTTCGACCATTCTCTGAATACGGACATGAAGTTCGTACGCTCAGACACATCCTCCTCGTCCTAGCGTGACTAATACCGCAGCCCACGTGGAGCGACCCTGATGTCATGACCCTGGACTGGACCCGAGACATTCGGAGACACCTGTCAGTTCATCGCCATTAGACCTTTCCATGAACTTGAGGCATAGCGAGACAAAGACGGAGGGAAAACAATTCCACGGACACGACGGAGCCCGGGGAGGGACGGACGTCTGCGGAGTAAGTCCAACGATTTGTGACGGATGCCGACGAGGCACGAGACAAAAATCTCGCCTGGAACTCTCGAGTACTCTCAGACACGGGAGGAAGAGGGACACTTAGGATTCCCATCATGTTTGCGGGTCGAGTGAGGAAGCGCTTTGTCACTGCATCTCTACAGCTGGGGATTTGGAACAGCTGACATACTCGGTGCGCGCCCATTTGGCGACTGTCTCCTAGAGGCTCGAACATTTGCATGTGTCTGTAGACCCTATACTGCTCCACTTCCAAAGAACACAAATGCGCTGCAGGAATGGGAACAATGAGTGCAGTTTGTCTCAAATACGCTCACACACACTCTTTTGTGTTTTTCCCAGATGCACCCTCTCTTTAGAAACTATTACACAAAAGCTGCTCTGAATGTCGCTTTTTAAATAGCGGCATCAATCATCAGTGCAGGATTATATAACTCTAATGGTGTCAAATTAACTTTAACCGTCTTTAAGTCGACTTGGTGCACTAATTAAGAGTTTCACAGTAATTTGAGGTCTCTGTCGATGATGTTAAAAAAAAAAAAAGAAAAGAAACAAAACATGATTTCATATCCTGGGAGTGAATATTAGAGCCTGTATTGTTTAGTCAGTCTTGGGGGAAAGAAAAAACACCTCACACACCAGAAGATTCGGCACATTTGTGGTGTTCACAGCTAATGTTTTCTGTTTGTGACTTCATTTTCAGTGGAGATGACGGATGTTTGACTTGCAGTCAGTGCCAAGTGTAATTTTAGTCATATGCAATCTTTTCTCAGTAATTTACCACCAAATCTGAGGGGTTTGTTGACATCCTTAAGAGTTTTCTCACTGTAGCGTTACATTACAGTGGTACCTCAGCATATGATTTTAACCCGTTCCGGAGGAGAGTCCTTATGGTGAAATTTCGTACTGCGAAACGCATTTTCCCATAGGAAATAATGTAAACGCAGACAATCCGTTCCAGACACCCAGAATTGGTAATAATGGAGAAAAATAATAATAGCAAATGTTAGCTACCGTTTTTGCTAACATTCTTGGGACCCATGGTGATATGTCTTCACTAAATCTTGCACAAAATGCAAAAAACAATACTTAGACTCGCTTTTCTTGGCTTTCCACTGACGCAAACAAGTTTTGAACGGCTCCTGGACATACACGCAACTTAGCCGACGTTCGGTTCGGTCACTCGTATGCAGCATTCCAGTTCTTAAGGCAAAAATTCTTGAGCTGGGGTGTTCGTATGCCGAGGTTCCACTGCAATAATAATAATAATAATAATAATAATAATCTATTTTTTAATTATTAATAACTTTTACCATGGTATAGGTACCCAGGTAGTCCGGTTGTACAAGTACCTTGGTATACAGTATAATACGACGGTACTTATTTGCTGAAATAGTACACTATGGTACAGGATTGTACCATGGTACATACTTTGGTACAACGGTACATGTACTATACTATGGCACATGGCTCTACCATATACGGTGGTATGGTAATTTGTCACACATACGTACCAGGATACTGTGAAAAATATGTTATACATGTTTATGTCCCTTAATTGTACTATTTAGATCGTTCAGTACTATTGTTTATATGTAACACTATTAAACACCATATATTGGTGAAACACTTAGTATCATTTACAATACTATGATACTGCCTGTACTACTATACTGTACCATACCAGTACTATATACTAACATATCTAATGATTAATATGATACGTTTGTACATACTGTGAGTACCAAAGTATTGTGATACACACCATAGCCCTACCACAGTACCCACTGAAGTGCCACAAGAGCCATTAAGGTATTCTATAACTACATTCTATAGAGCGGACCATATACTGTACCATACCGTAGTGAATTTTCAGATTTTCACAACATCCTGCAGGAAAGTTATTTTTGCTGCGTTCTAAGGGTGTCATGTTCAGCAAGTTTTGTGGGGACAGAAACGTTTCACTCTTCTGGTTTTCACCATCAGCAGATTTTATGTTTAGCTAAGTGTAAGAGTGCAAACTTGGTTAGAAAAGAGACTCTTCTCAAAAATTTACCAACACATCTGAGAGAGATGATGATATTCCTGGACTGATTTAACCTTTATATTGTTCATTTAAAAGTTTCAACAGCTGTGCCTCCGAGTGGCGCAGTGGTAAAAGCGCTCGCCCTATCATCCGGAGATCGCTAGTTCGAATCCCGGGTGGTGCTGTAACCTCTCGCAGCCGGAGGTCTAGAGAGAGCTGATTGGCCGAGCTCTCTCAGAGGGGAGGGATGAGAGGTACTTAGTGCTCCCACATTAATCACGGCTCTACAGCCAATCAGGGGCGTCTGTGAGCTCGCGCAACGGAGGGATCGGATAGCGCTGTCCTCCGAGTGTGTTACGCCGCCCCCAACGGTGCGCGAGCGAGCAGTTCGAAAAGATGCGGTCGGCTGGCGTCACGTGGTTCGGAGGAAACACGTGATAGTCTTCGGCCCTCCCGGCTGAGTGGTAGTAGTAGCCTTAATGTGGGAGCCCCCTAGTGACGGGGAGGAATTGGACACGACTAAATTAGGGAGAAAATCAGGAAAAATCCAAAAATAAAAAAGTTTCAACAGCTATATTTTAGCCAATTAGCTGCTAAGCTAATTTGGTCACATTTGAATGCACCAAGGTTAAGTTTTAGGTATTCCCACTGAGACACTGATCATTTCTGTTGTCTGATGTTACAGTAGTTTACAAGGTTTAACAGCAATGTGAGAGCTAAACACCTGCTTTAAGTAGCCAGCTGATTGTTGTCTTCATGTTTACAAGTGATCACAATTTTAACAAGCTATACTGTATAAATAAAGAAAAAGTTATCTGTACATTGGTCAGAACTCGCTCTTTCAGTGATATCTTTACATTTCATACATTGAAAGCACCATTGAATACACCAGAAACCAGTCTCGGAAAAGTTTCTGTCTGTATGTCTGTATGTCTGTATGTCTGTCCAGCCAGATTTCGTCACAGCATCACCCACAACTAGCTGAACAGAATTTAATGAAACTTTGCCAATCATTAGGTATTTGTCTGAAGTTAAGCCCTCGCCATGAATGAAATCAAAATGTTGAGTAAAAGTGAAGTTATGAGCAGTCATGCGCAAAACTGTGGGCGCGTCTTAAATCAACCACTGAACAGAATTTAATTACATTTTTGCAGTATTTGGATCTCTGCCTGAAGATTAACCTGCACCATAAGTGAAATCTAAATGTTGAGTAAAAGTGATGTTATGAACAGGTATTAAAATCAAAAATTAAAATTAAAACACAGTACGATATGCAGTGAAATGCTTAGATGACCGCCCGTGACCTTAAAATAAAGACTATTAATAAGGAATAAATATTTTAAAAAAAAAGAATATTAAATTAAAGTAGGAAAGAATAAAATATCTGTACAGTCCAATATATACATATATGTATATTTTGTACAAAATATATAATATAGTTACGTGCCGGATTTAATAATCTACTTTAAAATAAGCTACTAATGCGCTACTGTCTCAATGTAAACACACACCTGCAGCAATAGATATTAATTAGAAAAGATAAAGTGAATATTTTTACTGGGATTAGTTCATAGGCGTCAGATACTCAACCTTACAGAATGTGATTTCTGTGTATTAATAAGTTAGACAGAGAGTTCTGCCGTACAGAAAGACACACAGACATGAACTTGGGCTTCAACCTGAAATAATAATAATAATAATAATAATATCACTGACTACATTAAAGATCAGCAGATTATTTTTAGCTTGAACCTTTTAACTCTTTCTACAACAACAACTACACCTTGGATGTCAAATTTCCGAAAAAGGGAAGAGAAGTCTAATGCTCCTTAAACAATACTTAAATACCTCCACGCTTTGTGTCCTGCTCCGTTAATACTTGAGGCATAAAATAAAAAAACCTGTTTGTTAATTGCGACACTGGCTGCAGATGGACACCTGTGTTTACTCTCCATCCTGCTGTCTGTCTGTCTGTCTGTCTGTCTGTGGTTTGCTAAAGCAAACAGTGGAGAGAAAGGTGAGCACAAATGGGAAATGTGTGTTAGAAGAGAACAGGAAGTATAGATTGTGGCAGGGGGAGAAAAGGGAAAATAAAAAATGTTAAGAAGAGAAATAAACAGGGTCAGAGAGGAGAAGGCTCGATCTTTTTTCCCCCCGTCTCTCTGAGCAGGTGTAGGAGAGGAGGAGAGGAGCCCGAGGCTGTGGCTGGCCTGAGCTGCCCGGCTCCCAGGAGCACTCTTAATTCTGACGCCCATTCATCACACTCCCTCACACTTCATCACACACACTTCCATGAGCTCACTGCCTTCTCTCTATCTGTTTCTTGATCCTTCATTGCAAAAGAGAAGGAAAAAAAAAAATACAAATAAAATAATAATGCAAAAATGCTACATTTGGAAAAGAGCCCTAAGATGACAAAGCCAGAACACTGAACTGGAACAAGGGCTGGAATGGAAAAATGCGTGCAAGGTCATGCAGCCCTTCCCTTCCCCGCTGGCACATACAGTCTGCAGGCCAAAATGAAAACAAGCCTGAATCAGCGAGTCGGCCTAGCCGAATCAGAGCGGCGCTGCTGCAGACTCCACCCATTTCCTGAGGTGAGCACAAACCATTAACTCTTTAACCGGCACAATTTTACAACTCACTCCCGCTGAGACTTTGGCCCCGCTCTGCACGGACACAGATACGGCAGGAATCTGACATCAGAAGCGAGCACTAATTAAAGCCAATGTGTAGACAGGTTGTGTGGCTCGAATGGTACGAGATGAGATACCATGAAGGCATGAAAGGATCTGTCGGGACTTTAAGCACAGTACGGCGATGAGACTGTCAGCCGCAGTAAAACATTTAAACGATGCAAACGTTTTAAAGAAGGCCGTACAGTACGTCGGTGAATGACGTGACTCGGAGGCAAGTGCACGTTTCCATGCACATTGTAACGGCTGAGTGGAAGACAGTCTGAAAACTTTCTACCTTGCCGTGTCCAAGCACTAGTGTAACACGGGATTATACAGAGACATAAAGGGAGTTTTTAACTCTCGTAACTGTGTTCTGTTACTCTGCACAATCAAAAGTCCTGGATTGACTTGAACACCCCGTACCTATTTTAAATAAAAGAGTATGGACGTCAAGACTCGCATGGAAAAGAAAGTCCTTATGGTAATAACTTTCATGTTGCTTTTACAACTGTACATAGGTGAATTGTAGATATTGGGGAAAGTGTCACATTTTCAGTGGCGCCATTTTAATTTGATTAACATAGTGTTAAAGTATTTAGATATTATATCAATTCATCCATCCATTATCTATACTGTTAATCCTGTGTAGGGTCGCAGGGGGACTGGAGCGTACTGTATCACAGGGAACTTAGGGCACAGGGGAAGGTACACACTGGATGGGATGCCAAGTACATTGCAGGTCACAAGCGCACACACACACACACACACACACACACACACACACACACATACACAATCAGTCTACACTGCATATCTGTAGACTGTGGGAGGAAACCGGAGTACCCAGAGGAAACCCCAAGAGCACCGTGCATTAGTTATCACAATTTAGAGATTTCTCAAGATTTGAGATTAAATTTGAGAATTTTCAAAGTTAAGAAAATGCATTCCCGCAAATTCCATCACAGAAGTTAGATCACATGTCCTGCGTACGTACATCGTCTGCAAGTGCAGTACAGGCCCAGGATGTCCGGAAGCAAGTGTATGAAGCTGGTAAGATGCACCAAGTAATAACAGATAACGGACAAAAGTGAAAAGAGTCGGGAGAATGGATCGAGGTGAAAAAAGGTGTCAGACATCGCTCGCTCTTATAACACGAATCGCTCAACCATCAGCACGATTCTAAACGACAAGGACAAGAGCATGGAACATGTTCGTTTTTATACTGTGTATAGCCAAGTGCGTCACTATCCTAGTACCTAGACAACGTGTGTTGGACTTACGAACAGCGTGTACTTATGAACGAGCTCTCGGAACAGAACTCGTTCGTCCTGTATGTAGGAGACTCACTGTATTAGTTTGCTTTGACGAGATGTCATCAGAACTACATCGACTACATGACAACGGGACGACGTTGAATATAAGCCACTAACACAGTGCTGCAAAAACGAACTCAAAACAATATTAATACCCGAGCGGGACTTGAACAGCGAGAACACTTAGCACAAGAGTGCTTACCACTGAACCACTAGGGAACGCGCTGTCGATGATAGTAAATGCACAGACGCAACAAGAGCAGCACACACACACAAACAAAAAAAAAAAGACAAAAACAAAAACAAGAAAGAAATCGGAAAATTAGCAAAATATTAAATTGGAAAGCTGCCAAAAGTGTTAAAAAAATCAAGGAAAAAACTATGTGAGATCGGTTCTGTAAAACCAGACAGTTTGGATGCTGTGCAAACGGAATTTTAGACTCCGTTAGAAACTTAAGGGATCATGGATGTAGTCGGGTGTTACAAATGCGCCAAATAAAGGTTACTCAATGTCATTTGATCAAAGTCATGATAATATAGAGCTTTATCCTGTATACAGGGCCGCGGGGGGGCCTATCCCACGGGACACCCTGGAGACCACGGGCAAACTGGGAATTTGACCAATCAGCCTAATCTGCATGTCTTTGGACTGTGGGAGGAAACCGGAGTACCCGGAGGAAACACACCGAGCACGGGGAGAACATGCAAACTCCATGCACACAGACCCCGAGAATGGAATCAAACCCGGACCCTAGAGGTGCAAGGCGACGGTGCTGACCCACTATGCCTCAAAACAACTTTGTCCTGATGTTGGACGTCATTGCAAATTTTCATCAAATTTTCAAAAATCAAACTGAACATCAAATAAAAAATTAAAAAAAAGAAAGAAAGAAAAGGAAAAAAAAAGAAGAGGAAAACCATTAAAACAAACTGAATAGACACACCTTGTGAGAATAAATTTTTTTTTTTTGGATTTTTCCCCGATTTTCTCCCTAATTTAGTCGTGTCCAATTCCTCCCCGTCACTAGGGGGCTCCACATTAAGGCTACTACTACCACTCAGCCGGGAGGGCCGAAGACCTATCACGTGTTTCCTCCGAACCACGTGACGCCGGCCGACCGCATCTTTTCGAACTGCTCGCTCGCGCACCGTTGGGGGCGGCGTAACACACTCGGAGGACAGCGCTATCCGCTCCCTCCGCTTGCGCGAGCTCACAGACGCCCCTGACTGGCTGTAGAGCCGTGATTAATGTGGGAGCACTAAGTACCTCTCATCCCTCCCCTCTGAGAGAGCTCGGCCAATCAGCTCTCTCTAGACCTCCGGCTGCGAGAGGTTACAGCACCACCCGGGATTCGAACTAGCGATCTCCGGATGATAGGGCGAGCGCTTTAACCACTGCGCCACTCGGAGGCCCCGTGAGAATGATTAACTCATCCAAGGCTACAGCTATTTCACAAAAATGAGAAAATATTAGTGAAATAAATAAATAGATAATATAAAAAAGTGTGTGACTGGGAAATGCAGAGCTGTGTGCTTCAGCCAGTGGCACGTCGTCTCTCAGGACCAACAGTGCCGCTGTTTACATGTTCAACTTTTCATCTCCCATGTATCCATTACTCCCTCCAGAGAGAGCCTCAGATACTGCAGGCAGTGACACAGCAACTGACTACACACACACACACACACACACACACACACAGCTACATGACAGCAGGCTGGGAGGGCTGATTAAATGCTTTCACTCTATACGAGTGTTCGCTGCGTGTGTACACAGTAACTTACTGAAGGTGAAATATGAGAATCATGTGTTCGGAGCGCTGCTGAGCTTCTCCATGACAGACACGAGCGCCGCTCAATCCCAGCGATGTTTAAAAAAAAACAAAAAAAAAACAGAAGTGTCTTTTCAGACTGGTCTCTACCCGTAGTGAAACCAGACGGGTGTATCAGGGTTCGGATGGCAGGGGGAGGATCGAGATCAGTGCATCGATCGTGAGAGTTCTTCTTTAAAAAAAAAAAAAAAAAAATCGATCAGAATAGAAGATTTATCGACGCGGTGTGCTTATCTTTTTATCGATAAGATGTGAAATAATACTGAGGTGCAGGAACTCTACTGCTCCTTCTGACATCGGCGCCTGCCTACCATCAGTTTCACTCCTGCACACACACACACGCACACACAAATCGGAGAAAGAATAAATGTGCATTATAAATGATGTGCATTATCCTTCATAGATCAGAAACCAAAGAGAGAACCGTCTCAAATGATTGATCCTACAAGAAAGAAAGATCAAGACTAGCATCCTGATACAGAGTCTGGGAGACTGACGAGGTGCGTTCAAGTCAAACCAGGACTTGTGATGACATTTCTTGCAAATGAAGGAGGGAAGGGGAAAAAAAAACTCAGTAAAACATTTGAACGGTCTAAAGGTTTTAAAGAAGGCCGTATGTATGTGAATGACCATCCCGGCCGTGGAGGCTGCAGTCGATTCCGAGATCGTTCAGCAAGTAGAACGCCTGATCCTGTTCTGTGTGAACTGCACTAACTAACTGAACTAATCCTGTACAGTCCTAACCTCGCTCTAAGCCATTTCTACAAATTTGGGCCATTTAGGGAGTTCCTGGGAGGCCGGCGTTTCAGATGTGGATCAGCCAGGCGATCCTGTGAAAACTTTCTACCCTGATGGTGTCCAAGCACTAGTGTAACACTGGGGTAAGTGCATTAGTGTATCATGGGATTATATAGAGAAATAAAGGGAGTTTTTAGCTCTCATAACTGTGCAATCAAAAGACCCGAACGCCACATTACATGTGAATATTACAGGTCGGATCAGGATACAAGCCTTGGTAGTTCATGTTGCAGGATCAATACGAACCTCAGCGGTATCACTGATCGAAAACTGTCTTGAGTCGCCATGGTTACTCATGGGTAAGTTTGACATAGCCAGACAAAGCCAGATATGCAAATGCCTGTTTTACCCAATTTCACCACAAATTCGATGGATTCACTATAATTCATTCCTTTATTTTGATCATGATACAGTGGATCCTTGAGCAGATCCCAGGAGCACGAGGTGTAAAGCAGGAACACACACTGAACAGGAAGTCAAGCTGTCAAACACATAGCGCTGTTCGTTTTCACACTTTTGTGTTTTCAGGAGGAAATCATAGAGCCTGGAAGAAACCCACACAAAGCCTAGGAGAACATACGGAGGTCCACACAGACGGGCAGTGACCCAAGTAACCCAAGCTCAGGATCAAACAGGGAACCCTGGAGCTGGAAGGCTGCGATGCTAACCGCTAATTAGCTAAAAGCAAAGTTTGCTCTTGGACATCACAGCGGTCTTTATGCATCGAAAGCACCGAGGACTTTCGACACCGGGGGTCACCTGACACATGGAAGTTTCAACCCAAAGTCAAACCTGCTGGGTTAAGAGCCGTGACTAGGAATGAACATCTGGCAAAAACCCAAGCGATTCAGAGCCAGTCATTAGTAGTCACTACATCACTTTGCTTCTCATTTGCTTAAACTACTCGTAAGTTTTTTTTTGAATTCTTGCTCACATTACAACCCGCCCACATCGTGTCACTTCCTGTTGTGATCACACGCCTCCAGCTTCTTTACCAGAAACAGGATGTGGTGAAAGTTCTCCCGTGTTCACTGTACACTACCTACTCCACTTATCAGGCCACACTCCTCCAGAGCGCGCGCACACACACACACACACACACACACACACAGCTATAAGGTGTTGATTTTTTTATTTATTTTTTACTGTGGAAAGCACTTTCCTCCCCCCCCCCTCTCTCTCTCTCATCACCCCGAGTGTCAGAGGCTTTTGCTGCGCTGTCCTCCACTTTCTGGGATTGCTGGCTTGGATTTCTCCCCGAGGCTTCTCAGAGTGTGTGTGTGTGTGGGTGTGGGGCTCAGGCACAGATCACTCAGGGCAGGTAGACTCCTCTGTCCTCATCTGCACTACCTCGCCTCCAAACCTGGCAGCCACCCAAAGCTCACCTCACCTTATTACTCAAATTCCCTCACACTGACTTGGCAAGAGAGACAGGCAGGAAACGGAGAGGAAAAGATGTGGAGTGATAAAGAGAGAAGAGTTGCGCGGAAGATAAAGGTATCCGTGTGTGGCGAGGGAGAAAAGAGAACGAGTGTGTTTGAAAGAGATGTGTCTTTGTGTGCTTTTCCTCAATTAGCCCGAGCACGGCGCTGCCCCGGACCCCTCCGTCCATCCCTCAGCAGCACTTCACCTTCCATCTGCCACTCACCCACACTGCCATATCTCCACAGGCCAGAGCAAAACAGCACAATGACTCTTAATTGATCAAATATAAAGTCATTAAGCGAGCTGGCAGTGTTGTGTGTGTGTGTGTGTGTGTGTGTGTGTGTGTGTGTGTGTGTGTGTGTGTGTGTGTGTGGGTGGGTGGGGGGGCACATTAAGGGGAAGCAGTCTCTGCCAGATTGATGAGCAATTCTTTCTCAGTGGTAGCAGACTCTGCTAAATGACTGCATGTGGAGAACACTGACCCCCCTACTGCTCAGTACTGGTACAGCCCAGATTGGCATTTTGGGCCAGAACCAAGAGTGAGAGTGTCTCTGTGCAGGTCCAGAGAGGAGACGGTCAGGCATCACTATGTATTGATCTCTTTGACCAGGTAGGCGTTATAGTGGAAGGAGAGACAGAGAGAGAGAGAGAGAGAGAGAGAGACTATATGAAATATTTGTCGTGCACCTCTTCATAGATGCTCTACGTATATCTAATATAAAACATGCACTTCTGTCAGAAAGGGAAGACTCTCTCTCTCTCTCTCTCTTTTATATCATCAGATCAAACCTGACTCACTTAAACCTGACTTTTTCTCAGCCGTGACTCTCTCCCTTTAACCTCTCTCAGTACTGACACTCTGTCTCTCTCTCTCAGTACTGACTCTTTCCCTTTAACATGAGTCTCTCTCTCAGTACTGACTCGTTCCCTTTAACATGAGTCTCTCTCTCAGTACTGACTCTCTCTCTCAGTACTGACTCGTTCCCTTTAACATGACTCTCTCTCAGTACTGACTCTTTCCCTTTAACATGACTCTCTCTCAGTACTGACTCTCTCAGTACTGACTCTTTCCCTTTAACATGACTCTCTCTCTCAGTACTGACTCTCTCTTTCAGTACTGACTCTTTCCCTTTAAGATGACTCTCTCTCAGTACTGACTCTTTCCCTTTCAGTACTGACTCTTTCCCTTTAAGATGACTCTCTCTCAGTACTGACTCTTTCCCTTTAACATGACTCTCTCTCTCAGTACTGACTCTCTCTCTCAGTACTGACTCTTTCCCTTTAACATGACTCTCTCTCAGTACTGACTCTCTCAGTACTGACTCTCTCTCTCAGTACTGACTCTCTCTCTCAGTACTGACTCTTTCCCTTTAACATGACTCTCTCTCAGTACTGACTCTTTCCCTTTAACATGACTCTCTCTCAGTACTGACTCTTTCCCTTTAACATGACTCTCTCTCAGTACTGACTCTTTCCCTTTAACATGACTCTCTCTCAGTACTGACTCTTTCCCTTTAACATGACTCTCTCTCTCAGTACTGATTCTTTCCCTTTAACATGACTCTCTCTCAGTACTGACTCTTTCCCTTTAACATGACTCTCTCAGTACTGACTCTTTCCCTTTAACATGACTCTCTCTCAGTACTGACTCTTTCCCTTTAACATGACTCTCTCTCTCAGTAACATGACTCTCTCTCTCAGTACTGACTCTTTCCCTTTAACATGACTCTCTCTCAGCACTGACTCTTTCCCTTTAACATGACTCTCTCTCTCTCAGTACTGACTCTCTCTCTCAGTACTGACTCTTTCCCTTTAACATGACTCTCTCTCAGTACTGACTCTCTCAGTACTGACTCTCTCTCTCAGTACTGACTCTCTCTCTCAGTACTGACTCTTTCCCTTTAACATGACTCTCTCTCAGTACTGACTCTTTCCCTTTAACATGACTCTCTCTCAGTACTGACTCTTTCCCTTTAACATGACTCTCTCTCAGTACTGACTCTTTCCCTTTAACATGACTCTCTCTCAGTACTGACTCTTTCCCTTTAACATGACTCTCTCTCTCAGTACTGATTCTTTCCCTTTAACATGACTCTCTCTCAGTACTGACTCTTTCCCTTTAACATGACTCTCTCAGTACTGACTCTTTCCCTTTAACATGACTCTCTCTCAGTACTGACTCTTTCCCTTTAACATGACTCTCTCTCTCAGTAACATGACTCTCTCTCTCAGTACTGACTCTTTCCCTTTAACATGACTCTCTCTCAGCACTGACTCTTTCCCTTTAACATGACTCTCTCTCTCTCAGTACTGACTCTTTCCCTTTAACCTGATTCTCTCTCTGTCAGTACTGACGGAGAGAGAGTCAGTACTGAGAGAGAGAGAGAGAGAGAGAGAGAGAGAGTCAGTACTGACTCTCTCTGTCAAAAAACAGAAAAAACTCTCTCTCGAATCCAATATACTCTCTCCATCTACCCTGACTCTCTCTCCCTCTAACCTCACTCAATACTGACTCTCCATTTAACCTGACTCTCTCTCTCAGTACTGACTCCCTCCTCCCTTTAACCTGACTCAGTACTGACTCTCTCCCTTTAACTTGACCCTGTCTCTCAGTAATGACTCTCTCTCAAATACGATATACTCTCTCCATCTAACCTGACTCATGCTCTCTCTCTCTCTCTCTCTCTCTCCAACCTGACGCTTCATCTTTGTCCCTTGTGTCTCTTGTGTGTCTCTGCACTCCCCCTCCCGGAATCTGCTGGATGAGGTGATACAAGCTGCTTTTAATCCTGCCTCGCTTTCCCTCTAGTTAATTTGAATCCCCCTGGTGCAGGATCTCACTCAGGCTCTTTCTCTCTCAGACCGAGTTCTCTCAGGGCTAGTTAGCAGTCCTCAGAGCACCGCTGGGATGATACCCGCCTGGCCGCTGTCACTCTAATTGCCGCGAGCGTGGCTGGCTCCCCGGGAGACAAGCCGTGTGAAATCCTGATATGATATGTGCCATTAAGTAAAATGAAAAATCCTTGTGTGGTGCAGACAAGCGCCAGCAGCCCGGGCCACGCTGGCCTCCAGTCCCCGATACGGTCTAAATTACACCAGGAGAGAGAGAGAGAGAGAGAGACTGATAGACGGATAGAGTGTAGGAGAGACTGACGAGGAGAAACTGTGAGAAAGAAGTAAAAGGGGAGCTCAGAGAGGGATGAGAGACATATCGAACGAAAGAAAAAGAAAGATAGGAAGAAAGAGAAGGGGTATGGGAGAGGGCAGGGAAAGAGACTAACAGGCAAAAAGAGAAGAAGAAGAAAGAAGTAGACAAAAGAGAAGGGGAGGAAAATAAAGACAGAGAGCGATTAAATTGAAAATTGAAGAAAACAATGATTTCTATAGGGGACACTTCAGGAAACTTTAATCTGGCATTGAGGGAACTGAGAGAAAGAGCATGCAGAGCTTTCTATAAAAAAAAAATACATGAAAAAAGAAACAAAAAAAGAGCAATTAAATTCTGGAAACACCTAAAAGGGACCTCATCATAACCTTGTCCAACTGGTTCTGATTTCCCACCGCTCCACAACACCACCGTCACACACTAACACACACACCGTCACACACTTCTGGCCCATTCTAACTCAAAGACTCAGGAGCAATCCCCTCCCCCCCAAAAAAAAGGAAATAAAAAAATGCAAACTCAATTAGATTGAGCTAAATGACACAATGACGGGAGGCGATCAGGTCTGTGTGTTATTGGGAAACCCAAACTAAACTAAACTCAGGATCTAAACGTACAGTACAGTGAGACAGGCAGATCTGATCCAACACTGACAAACATCTTGACCATTTACAGACTCCGTAAGCGTGGCTCGGACATCGGGACAGGGAGACACGGACAGTCCTGCTGCACTTCTTCACTGAGCAAATACATATTGTATACACACACACACACACACACACACACACACAGAATTCTTCACCAAACTCAACAAAATCATCCTGACTTATCTTTCCCCAACAAACTGCCCCACCTACTGGGGAACACAAAGATACTGTAGGTACACACTAGCAGCCCCGCACACACACACACACACACACACACACACACATTCATGGATAGTGAGTGAGCACGTCATCCAATATACACACACATACTGTACGGTGCACACGCACAATTCTCAATTCTGAAACAAAAAAACTTTGTATTCTGTATTTGTGTTATATCTACACCACCAGTCAAAAGTTTGTACACCCCTTCTTCTAACTCCACGGTCGATCCTGATTTGTATTTCCTTCTACACTGTAAAACAATACTGAAGGCGTTTATCCAAAACACACAATAATCTCCTCTGAACAGTTGATATTGAGATGTATATCTGCTACTTCTGCTCTGTAAAGCTTCATAACGGCTCTAATCTGAGGTGCTGGTTGTTAATTGGTGATTTCTGAGGCTGGTGACTCTAAATGAACGTCTCCTCTGCAGCAGAGCTCAGTTTTGGTCTTGCTTTCCCTACTTTCCTGTTTCATCATGGAGCTTGATGGGAGTTTTTACAAACGCACTGATGCAATACTGTTCTTGCAAGAACTGATTATGACCAGCTTATTTAATTACCTAATGCCATAGGTGTTATTTCATATATATATGAAATATACATAGGACCAGGCAGGTTTGAATAGCTTTTTTTTTTCTACTCAGTAAATTAAATCATCATTTCAAAAGCGCATTTAGTATTTACTCGGGTTATCTTTGTGTAATATTTAAATGTGACAAATATGCAAATAAATAAATAAATAATCAGGGAGGGGCAAATACTTTTTCACAACATTAAATGCTTTTGTTGAATGTTTGTATGGACACTGACAGAAAGAGAGAGCATGAAAAAAAATAGAGAGAAAGAGGATAAAGTCCCGTGGACAAAGGAAAACTAGAGGAGACTAGACAGGAAAAAGACAGGGACAGGGTTAGACAAAGTAAGGCAAAGAAGATTCTCTCCTCACTTCCTCCTCCATCGTCTACATCATTAGATCTCTCTCTCTCTCTCTGTCTCTCATTCACTTGCTTATAAAACTTAACCCCTCTCACATAGCCATGTCCTCCTTCTGTCCCCCAGACATTTCCCTCCTTCAGTCTTACTGCCTTATTCTCCAGCTGTTCTCCAGCCGCCGCTGTGTTGTCTTTAAAGCAGCCAGCGCCCTCTGTCTGCAGCTGGAGGGAAGCTCTTCACACCGCTCACTTCAGCACAAAAAGCCACAGCCTCAGTGCCGTGTGAGGGCCGTGTGAGGGACTGAGGCTTGCTCAAGCTGTTGTCTATCGTTCTGCCTCAGATTCTCCTCAGTCCTGACATTGAATACGAGATGCTCTGCGTGATCGTCCGGCCCACGCCATCATCGAGGCGTTCAAGTGCTAAAATCACAGGATCCGATTTGGTTGCCGCTCACACATCAGCGCGAGAGCCGTTTGTCGTCTCTGCTGTAAAAAGATGCAATCAGCTGCAATCGGGATAACAAGCCGGGACTGGCTGAGTGTTTCGCCGAGCTCCTTCGCACTATCAGCATGAAGGATTTCTCGTTTTTCAGCAGCGTGGCATTTTAACTGTAATGGACGTGACGGCATCCTTGAACAATGCAACTTTACACTCTCTCTTTCTATTGCTGTGCACGCTTACACATGACACTATGATGATATGATATTGACACCACGCTGTCATAAAAAAGATCGTATAGTCACAGGGGTGGATTCTGTATCACTAACCCACAAAATTGTTATTCAGTGTAATGCGTAACGTCAGGCCTTTTTCCCTCTCCTTTCCTTAAAGGTCCCATATTAACACAGGTCTCAGAGCTTCCCCAAAGTCTGTGTTCATGCTCCTGCTGAACCACACCTCAGATAATGCTTTAACTCTTACTTCAACATCCCTTTATTATTTCACCCCTCCTGCAAACACACCGTTTCAGTGTCTATGGTAATGAGTTACTGCTGAGCCACGCCCACCAGAGAACAGCAAACAACAAACATCTTATCTAGCATGTATTTCTACATTACTACATCACAAAAAGTGTGTTTTTGACATATAAGTAAACAGCAGTATACATCATACACTTATGTAGTATGCAAAAAAAAAAAAGATTTAAATTCAAGTCAATCTGACTTGGATTTGTGATGAAATTTCTGGGGAATGAAGACGGAAAAAACGATCGACATTGATGGAAGAACTCAAGCACAATACGCTGATGAGACTTCTTAGTAGTAAAGCAGTAAAACATTTAAATGGTGCATCTAAATGGGACGATCCCAGCTGAGGTGGCTTGGAGCCCACTGCAGTCGTTTCTATAACCATTCTGATCCTTCAAAATCAACAGATAACACGTCACCAAACTTGCAGAAGAGACGCATTCATTCACCCACACCACTTGCACATTACAGGAACTCAGCTAGGAGTTATTTCCACATCCCTCGTACAGTCCTGGCATCGCTCCAAGCCATTTCCACATGTTTGAGGTCTTTAGAGGGGTTCCTGGGAGGCCGGCGTTTCAGATGTTAAGCAGGCAGAGTCCGATCATACTGAGAAAACTTTCTATCTTATAGAGGGGATTGTCTGGAGTGTTCTGTCAATCTGTACAATCAGAAGTCCCAGTTTGACTCGAACACCCCATGTGGTTATGATGCCCTCTTTTGTTTAGTGGAGGTGTTCCAATGTGTAACAAGTATCTGGATTTGTCTAGGGAAAAAAAATATATGAATTTTTAATCAAAGGAAGATTTTTTAAAAATTAATATGTTTAATACTTTTATTTGATTCACCCATATGATGTAATGTAAATGTAATGTAATATAAAATAATGTAATATAACATAATCCCAACACGTTCCTATTCATTTATTACTTTGTTTGATTGTTTATGAAACTGGATCCTGTGTGTGTGTGTGTTTTTTTTCTTTTACGTTTCTACATTCGGTCTTTCTCCACATATTTAATTTTTACTACTAAATAATATGCTGTAATATATTTTGTGTGTCATGGTTCAAGGGTAAAGTTATTAACCCCAAAGGGCCCATTTGGTTCACAGTCAGCTGCAACATACAACATCAGACACAAAGAGTACAAAATAAATATCAACGCAATTTGATAATTACAACTTGTCAACCTGCGTCATGGTTCAACACAAATTCATTTCGATTTTTACAGCATTTGGAAGACGCCCTGATCCAGAGTGACTTACATTTTATCTGAGCGGTTGAGGGATTTGGGGGCCTTGCTCAAGATCTGGCAACCCTGACTGAACCGTTTCACACCTGATCATATTAAAATCACATTGCATGCACAGATGGAGCCATCATATACCGAGTGTTTGGGGAGGGTCTTGTTATCACGTCGGCGTTGGCGTGGTGATGTGGGGTGGGAATGGTGTCGCTGAATGAGAGTGCACCGACACAGTGAGTGTGGTGAAAGGAGGGATTTTTTTCGGCCCCCCCTAAGCTCCGGTGTAGACAGACAAAGCTTGGAGATACTGAAAGGACGAGACGGTTAAACAGCGTCTGGAGCCGACACTGAGGGATAAGAGTAGAGCTAATAATCTGCACTCTCTCTCTCTGTCTGTCTGTCTGTCGGGTTGCACTGTACACAATCTGATGCTGGTGTCTAGAGCTGTGGTTAAGACCGCTACTGGCAACACAAGCTCAGGAGTAGTCGAGACTCAAGGGAATGAGAGAAGACCGAAAATCCTTTTAGACGGCAAGTCTTTCGATCAGCTTGGGCTTCGTTCTCGAGTGATCAAGCCGTTTTCTAGACGAAAGGAAAAACTTCATCTCAACAGCAGGTGCCGGCCGATGCAATGCTGGTTTGTCTTGATGACTTCACCATAATAAACTGCAGCCACTTCAGCATGATATGCTGGCACACGGTCTCCTCACACCTCCAGGGTTGGGGCTTTGAATCCTGCGTCTGGTCCGTTTCCTCCGGTTTCCTCCCTCAGCGCTGAAGGCTGATTGGGCTTTTAAAATCGCCTGTAGTGTGTGTGTGTGTGTGTGTGTGTTTGTCCTGTATTGGGTTGGCACCTCATCCAAATATAGGCTTAACCCCTCCTGCAACCCTTGACTGCACAAGTCTTTATCTTAATACATGCACAATTTGCACTACTTCATGTCATAATTAATATGCACCATTGTGTGTGAGTGCGCAGATTCATGTTCATCCTCCGATAAAACATAAATTCCACTGAATCATTCCTTAAACGTTAGTACTCATGATATACACTATCCACTCCACATGCACCCTGACGAAAGTTTTTCTGAAATCTTTCCATACAGTGCTGGCTTCCATGCCGTCTCGGTTTGCTGTATGGACTTGATGTCATCGCTATAGGTGCATCATTGAAGCGTGAGAATTTTATTATTTCTCTATACTCGCTGCCAAAACGGTGAAAAAGTGAATTTTCAGATAGGATCATAGGACACCATTTTTCATAATACTTAGTGCTTCTTATCTCCTGATCCATGCTTCGTTTTTGTAAATATTCTCACAGGTGTATATTTTTATCAGATAAAAAGAAACACATTTGCTACAGTAAATACAGTTTCATGCCCTTATATGCACGTAGTGTCGGTTACTTTTTTGAATTCAAATCTTAACGGTCTTAACTGTCATTCAGATGAAACTCGGCTGATTTAGATTTCACATGAAAAAGACACAAACCTGACGAAGTGTATTATACTAAAATGCTAAACTGTTAAGACACTGCAACCTGAATTTGACATGGTTACGGACACTACAGATTCTTTTGAGGAAAAGAATCCTTAATTTTGCACAGAATGCGTTAATTTCAGCAACAATCTTTACAGGTCATATGCGTCTAGATGTTTACACCAATTTTAATATCGATTAAAAAATATGAATAATTTGCATTTTAAATGATTATTGTTTGACGCGAGACAATATAACACTGAAAATGGCCATTTTTGGGACTCGTATAAAATCATCTCTCCAAAGCGGCTGAGGTTAGCAACTTTTAGAAAAAGGATAGAAATGTTTAGGGATCAGGATGAGGGAAGTAGCTTATTTGGCACACATTTTCTGTATTATATGTATAACTATATATGATTTTAAAAAACAGCACCAATGCTGTGTTTTGTCCATCTGTACTGAAAACATGGCATTGATGTCTCAGTGGCTGCCATGCGGAAGGCCCGGGTTTAATTCCCACTCAATGTCCAAGCACAGATAAAATGGGAGCGATGAATCAGGACGGGCATCCGGCATAACCATGTGCCAATTCGACAGGAGCAGCTGAAAGACTCTAAACACTGTATACTGATGATAAAACGACCCTGAAACCATATGTGGCGAGAAAAATGTCCCAAGACTGAGACAAGTCTGAGTCAAAACCAAGTCACTACAGAAAAAAAAACATTTCAGGAGCGAACTGCAGTCCGACAGATGTCTGATCCTGAATCATCCAGATGCTCGACGCTGCACTCTGACTCACGGATGCTGAAGTAACCATAAAGCCTGTCCTGTTGCTCAACCCACTCTCACTCACAATCTCAACTGCAATACGGTGTGTGTTGCACCTGTATGCTGGAGTGAATTATAATCCGGCGGTCTATCTGGTGTCATTTAATAGAGGACAGATTCCAATCCGAGTCCAGAGTTGTCGTGTCAGGGAGTTTTTCCTCTCTGATGTCACGTCTGGTTTCGCTCATTAGGGATCAAAGTCCACATCTGGATTTCTGTGATGACTGTCTGTGAGTACAAATGACTTTACTTAAACATTCAGTGACACACCATCATTCATTACCAAGCAACTGATACCGTATAATATATAGGATGTGATATTCATACTGTATTTACTGTACGAGCCCTGATGCACATTGATATGGATGTCGTAAGCTCAGAAATATTCATCGAACATCAGCCAGTGGATGATCATATTACAGGAATAACTCATTCCTGGTCCATTTTAAAGTTCCAAGAGCAATACGTTCTACTTGCATTAGCTCAACCATGTTGACTAAATGATTTTTATTTTATTTTTTTGCGTCGAATAGGTTTAATATTATGTTTGTTTAGTCATTTTTTAATCTTGTAAACTATTTCCAGTTTTATTAAATAAAAAATATCATGTTTCGCTTGCAGTTTCTTTTACAAACACCATCAAACTTTAATATCCTCATATACGAAATGCGCACACACACACACACGGCGATGTGGTATATTTCAGCGTGTTAAAAACAGAAAAAGCACAAGGATTAAAGGCTTAACAGCTTCCAGAGGGGAAAAAAAGAAAGAAAGAGAACCGAAACTAGGAGAAAAAGCGTAGAAAAAGAGAAAGAGTGAGAGAGAGAGAGAGAGAGAGAGAGAGAGAGAGAGAGCTAGTAATAATGTAAGACTGATGACTGATGTAATGAGACAGAATTTCACGGTCTCTTCTCCATTCCTGGCTCCTGAGCAGCGCAGCAGCGAGCTCCCAGTCTCCTGTTCCAGATCAATACAAGTGCTTAAACATCCCACACTCGTCCCTCTCCAACCATCTATCCATCCATCCATCCATCCATCGTCCCTCCGTCACACGAACACGCAGCGCGTGAAGATCTATGGCACCGAGTGACAAAAGTGAAACGGCAGCAGCTCAATATGGCTTTTCATCTTCCTAACAATTTTATCTTCGCTCTGACATGTTGGCTTAGAGAGAGGGGGGGGGGGGTGGGGGGGGGGAGGAAGAGAGGGAGGGAAAGTGACAAAGTGGGTGAGTGAGTGAAAAGGAAAAACAGAATGAACTTTAAGTTCCCATTCTGACACTTTTACTGTGAAATCATTACAGACTTTTCGAGAAAATCAATTTTCTTCAGATTTATTCTTTAACTCCTTAACCCCTACTCACACCGGAGGGCCTGCACTAACACCCAGCTGCCATAGAGGGGCACCATTTCCCCAAACATCTGACTGCTGTCCATCTCTCTCTCTCTCTCTCCTAAACCCTGCCTGTCCTCCTTTCTCCATGGACACAGGAGTGTTGAATGTTCTTAAGCAGCAATTTAGTTAGTGACAGACAGACAGGCACACACACACACACACACACACACACACACACACACACACACATATGGGAGTGTAGAAAACCACAGCAAAGAGCAGTCTGGCTGTGAGAACAGACGGGGTCGACCCCTACCGAAGCCGTTATACTAAACATTTGCTTATTATAGTTGTACCTCAGACTGACTGATCACTTGCTGTAAGTGAGAAATAAACCACATGCGGTCACGCTGTCACAGGAAACTCATCACTCAGGTTAATGATCCTCCTGTTACAATATACCCTGACGTGTTTTATTCCTCTTATACATTCAAACACATTCATTGAGGATTATATATTTATTTATTTATTTAACTGTCCTGGAGACGCGTGGCGAAGCAGCACTAACTAAGCTCCAGCTTTTTCCTCTGACACTGGAGACTCCTTCCATAAATGTTAAATAGATGTCTCTTTACAGAAAACTTGAGCTGAGTAAAAATCGCACGTGTCTGCTGTATGAATCCTCCGCGAACGGGCCGTTACTATGGAAACGATAACGCAACAGTACGAGCCCATTAATGGAAACGTGTGATTTGCCTCACAGCTGCAGGACTGTCGGAGCTGCTGTCATGGAAACGCAATCAACACCTTCCGAGCAATCAACAGCGTGTGTGGTGTGTGAACGGGTTCAACCCTAATCCCGCTTTTGATCTAGCGTCTTCTACAGTGTTCCTCTTCTGGGGTTTGGAATGCGTGGAAATATAATAAAGACTTTAATGGCTGGTATAAACAAACAAAAACAAATAAAAACACAAATAAATAATAGATAGATAGATAGATAGATAGATAGAAAACAAATAATCAATAGATCAATAGATAGACAAAAAACAAATAATAAAAAAGAACCATAAATAAAAACATTTGATAAAAATCAAACAAATACATAGAAAACAAACAAATAGTAAACAAAAACAAAAACAAATGATTGATAGATAAATAGATAATTAGAAAAATAGAGCAATAAATAAAATATAATTAGATAAATGAATAATAAATAAACAAGTACAATAGATAGATACAAATAAATAAATAAATTGGACAGACAAATATTTATTTGCTCTAATAAACAAACAAACAGTAATTTTAACGGAACAAATATACTGTATAAATACAAGATGGCACACAGTTGCCTAATGTGCAGTAACACTTAAATAAATCCGCACTGCAATAACACAGGGGTCTGATGAAATGTATTTACACTGGGAGCGACCCTTAGCAGAAAAATGTGTGAAAAACTCCAGATCCATCCATCAGTCCATAAGTCCATCCACCCATCTACTCTCCACTGCTTTTTCTACTAATATTTTTTGTCAGCTTTAATTAATCCCTCTCTTCACACACACACACACACACACACACACACACACACACACACACACACACACACACACACGTATAGAAACTTGTTTGTTTCCTTCCTATCCAGTTTACACTTCGGGTCAAATCAAGCCGTTTGTGAGATCAGGTGAGATCAGGTGCACTACGCAGTATACTGACAGGATGTCGGATGTACAGGGTATTTTTCCTCCCTGACGGCTTGTGCGTGCTCTAAACGGGTTTAAATCCGCTCGGTGTGAAGGCGAATAAGCCCGGGACCACACCAGCGGGAGCTCTACTTCACAGGCGATGTTTGCTTTGGCCACCTGTAGGAGGCATGATTTACAATGGATCAACACGGCCGTCCGGCCTGAAACGCCGCGCAGCCTCCGCACCGTGCCATCTGGGGTCACATGGGGATGTAATACCTCTCTAATGAGCAGTACGAGCTCACTGCTGGCAGTCCAGCAAACACCACCTCAAGGCTTCACACACACACACAGTTTTCTGAACAGAGTGATAACATTCATCTCTATACACACGGCTGCGCAGCCGCTCACAAACATCACTCCACAATATCTAAACAAACCGCAGTGACCCTGTTTGAGACGAGCTGTTGGTTGGTCAGAAGCTTGTTGATTCCTCTTCTCTAACAGCAGTAATTCTGGATGCAAATCACAGCGTTATATAAACACCTTACACAGGGACTCTCCAAATAAATCACATTTACATTGAAGTGCGTCACTGTTGTTAAAGTCAAGTTATATAGTGACTTGGTTAAGTTTCTCTTCACTAGCACGTCATCAGGTCGACGCTGTGTAGGATCGCTCAAACCTCACCAACATCCCAAACGAGACAAACTCGAGCGAGTCCACAGGGGAGGACTGTCCTGAAATAACTCTCCACAACAGTAAACGTATATAAGAAGACTAATAAATAACTAACTAATAAATAAGTTAAAATGATGCGTTATAATAAGAGGAAACACCGTGATCAATGCAACGCATTTAATCGTGTAGACAAGCTTGAGGCGATCTTCTGAAGTTCAAACCGGGCATGGGAACGAGGCAGAAAGGTGATTTAAGTGACTTTGAACGTGGCATGTTTGTTGCTGCCAGGCGGGCTGGTCTGAGTATTTCTGAAACTGCTGATCCACTGAGATTTTCTCCCACAACCATCTCTAGTGTTTACAGTAAATGGTCTGAAAAAGAGAAAATATCCAGCGAGGGCAGCTCTCCGGGTGAAAACGCCTTGCTGATGCCAGAGGTCAGTGGAGAACGGCCAGAGCGGTCCGAGCTGATAGAAAGGGAACAGTAGGGCCTCCGAGTGGCGCAGTGGTTAAAGCGCTCGCCCTATCATCCGGAGATCGCCTAGTTCGAATCCCGGGTGGTGCTGTAACCTCTCGCAGCCGGAGGTCTAGAGAGAGCTGATTGGCCGAGCTCTCTCAGAGGGGAGGGACGAGAGGTACTTAGTGCTCCCACATTAATCACGGCTCTACAGCCAATCAGGGGCGTCTGTGAGCTCGCGCAACGGAGGGAGCGGATAGCGCTGTCCTCCGAGTGTGTTACGCCGCCCCCAACGGTGCGCGAGCGAGCAGTTCGAAAAGATGCGGTCGGCTGGCGTCACGTGGTTCGGAGGAAACACGTGATAGTCTTCGGCCCTCCCGGCTGAGTGGTAGTAGTAGCCTTAATGTGGGAGCCCCCTAGTGACGGGGAGGAATTGGACACGACTAAATTAGGGGAGAAAATCGGGGAAAAATCCAAAAAAAAAAAAAGAAAGGGAACAGTAACTGAAATATCATCTCGTCACAACCGAGGTAACGCCTAAGAGCATCTCTGAAGACGCAACAGGTCCAAGCTTGAAGCAGAAGGTAAACAGCAGCAGAAGACCACACCGGGTGTCGCGCCTGTCAGCTAAGAACAGGAAACCGAGGCTACGATTTGCAAGCGTTCACCAAAACTGGACGATTTGTGATTGGGGAAATGCCTGGTCTGATGATCAGTCTCGATTTCTGCTGCACCATTTCCCAAATTGGGTTCGAGCAACATGAAAGCAGGGATCCATCCAGCCTTATAGCAATAATTCCGGCTCTCAGCAATGTTTCCAGCACCTTGTTGAATCGATGGCATGAAGAATTATGGCAGTTCTGAAGGCAAAAGCGATTCCAGGCCTGTATTAGCAGGGTGTACCTAATAAAGTGGCCGGCGGGTATACACACACAGTACATCTTATTTGAAAGATATTATGAAAATAATTAGTCTTCAGAAAGAGTGTATGCTGCGCAGAGAGCTGGAGACTGCATGCGTGCGTGCACACACACACACACACACACACACACACACACACACACACACACACACACACACACACAAGGGGAGAGTGAACTAGAGGCACTTTAGGACAGCCGATCTACCTGGCGCCTTTAGGAAGCCGAGCTCTGGATTAAACCCCGGCCGGCACTGAATCTTCCTTTAAAACCCTCAGCCACAAATAAACTCAAATAGAAAACAACATTTTATGAATTAAATATAAAAAATAATAACCATGCTAATTAACTCTATGTATATGTACATGTTACTTAAAATAAGGATGAGAGCTAAAATATAAAACCATCGGCACTGCATGGCACATTAACAATCCGACATCTGGAGCTACTGAGATTCTCATCAGATAATGAAATAAAAATAACAATCTTTTTATTTTTTATTTTTTTTTAATAAAATAAAAAAAGCAGCAAAAAATTGAGAGCAAGTGAAAATATCTTGAAAGTCAAGTTTATTTCCTAAGATAAGGTTACATTAAATCAAATAAAAAGCTCAGACGATTTTACAAGTTTCAAACGATTATTTCTTGCAAGGAGCAACAGATCAAAGGAATTTCGATTTAAAAAATGTGTAAACAACCTAAAAATAAGAGTAAATAATTTGGGTTGTTGTAATTTTATATTAGGAAACGTTTACAAATCTGATGTTTTCACTTACTAAGACACGACTCTGTGCAGTGTAGCGCGTGTGCAGTAATAATTTAAGATGATCATTTATAATGGTGTGTACAACAGCGCTCTGGCTCGCTCTCCTTGCTTTATAACACGGAAATTTTTTAAGACCTTTTAAACTGTTTTGGTTTTGGTTTTGGGTTTTGTTTTCTTTAGACGTTTAAAGGCTAGTTAAAGGGAAAATATGAAATGTGGGATGGATTAGTGAAGCTGTGCTGCAGGGAGGAAAACAGGGGGAAAAAAAAAAAAAAGAAAGAAGTAAAAGTAGAAAATAAAGATGATGGGTTTAAGACCTTGAGGTTTGCTTTGAAAATATGATCTCTTTTTAATTAGAAAACTGTCTGTTCCTAACCATTATTTAGTTCCCATACTTCGAGATCCTTTAATACTATTTTCCGACTGAGCAGTTTAGATAATTGAAATAATTAATGCACTTAAATTGATATATATTTATATTATTTCTTCATCTCATTCATTCCACACTGGGAACCTATTCTCTGTTCCGCTGATTGTTATGTTCTGCTTTATGGTTATTGGATAATAAGGAGGGGAATCTCCAGATACGACATCGCCACCATACCTCTGTGATGATTTGACTTTTATTGAGATTCTATAAACATCCCAATTATTTACATCACCTCTAAACATCTTGGCAAATTATTCTGAATAGTTTAGAGTGCCCCACCTGTAGGATCATAGAGGAACTGCAACATTTTACCAGCTCTGATACATTATAAAATATAAAGTTCAATTATAAGATCCCAAAGAAAACAAATCTTTATCCATTGGCTGAATTAATAAAAAAAAAAATATTATAATTTAAAAACCGATGATGAAATTCTGACAAAAATGTAGATCTTTTATCTTAAAGACGTATTAATATAAGAGCCTGATTAATGCACCACGGGAGAATTAAAGGAAGCTGCATGTGATTGCTGTGTAAACTCTTCATCTCTGTCACAGTATTAGATATCTTACAGAAAGTTATGACTTTCGCATGACTGAGTTGCTCTATTTCAGCAAGAGAACAACACTGGTCTCTTTATAATCCACGCTCATGTGTCTGTGGATAGACAGAAGGAAAGAGGAGGAGTAAAAGGAACAGCGCGTTCCTTTAAAGCCGAGTGTGTAATAATCTAATATCAGCTCTGTGACTGTGTGACTGGAGGTCTGTGTGTGTGTGTGTGTGCCGTTATCTGGAAATCTGGGCTTTGAAGCTGAAGTTCTTTAGTTAAAAGAGCTGGGTGTAGCGGGTTGTTGTGCTGGTGTGTGAATGTGAGTGTGTGTGTGTTTTTAAAGTATCCGCTGTATCAAGGATTTAGGGAAGTTTCTAGTCCGCTGGCTGGCAACTTTTGATCTGCCTGGCCTTCTGACAAACATTCTCTACCTCACTAATCCACATTAATGGCTGGGTAAGATTCCATCTTTTCATCGTAACAGAGTGAGAGAGCGGGGGAAAGTGAGCAGCGGATGAATGAGGAGAGGTGATGAGAGAGAGAGAGAGACTGACCAGAAACAGAGAGAGAGTAAACATCAGAGAGACAGAAAAAGAGAAAAAAAACGAGAGAGAGAGAGAGAGAGAGAGCGAGAGAGAGAGAGAGCGAGAGAGAGAGAGAGTTGTCGTTATTGTTGTTAATATCGTTAATATATGTTTTTTTGTTTTGCTTTATTGTTTACCTACTATGTTATTCTTTCATATATAATTTGTTTATATTGTTTATAAATTCAGGTTGATGTTATTTATAATGTAATTGATGTCTTATAATTGATTTGTCAACAGTGTAATTTTTTCCCCTAACATCCATGCCAGTGAAGCCAGAGAGAGAGAGAGAGAGAGAGAGAGAGAGAGAGAGACAAAAGACACAGATGTGGTTCAAATGTAAAATATTAAAATAATTTCAACCCCTTAAACCTTTCTGTCCTCCAACACAGAGTCAGAGTCTCCTGGTCCTGTCAGTGTGTGTGTGGGTGTGTGTGTCGGCATGTTTGGGTAAACTCACTCACAATGAGGAGTAACCAGCCATGAAATGTGCCGAAGGCAAAGGCTTTAGGCCTCAGCTCTCTCTCACACACTCACTCACTCACTCACACAGAGAGAGAGAGAGAGAGAGAGAGAGAAGGGATTAGGAATGTCAAGAGCAGAAGCATGGAAATAAGACGTGTAAAGCCGTGATGAAGCTTCTGCGCGTTAGGAAAAATCTGGAGAACAGCAGCAGCAGCAGGACGTGAACGAGAGGAAGAAAACACACAGCTATACACAGACGTGCCGCGCTGCGAGACACGCTCTGCCAGCTGACAGAAGAGACACATTTGAGGTTTATTTAGTAAAATCCTGACTTGGCACAGTGTGTGTTTGTGTGTACGTGTGTGTTGTGGCTGTGGGGTGCTGGGATGCTGTAATGAAATCTGTTAGAGTGGAGCAGCAGACTGAGAGGCTTCAGGAACCTGGAACCTTCTGCTGCTCACTCTAACCATCGCGCAGCTCGCCTACGACCGCCATGATCCTGTCTGCCTCATCCACATACACGACGCTTCACTACACACACTAATTCTCTGGGTTAAACAACAATCTGTTTAGGATTATTAGACTTAGATTGTGTGACTATAGATTATAGACTGAAGATAGATTAGGATTAGTTTCAGATTATGTGAAGATAGATTATAGATTGAAATGAGATTAGGATTAGTTTTAGATTATGTGAAGATAGATTAGGATTAGTTTTAAATTGTGTGAAGATATATTACAGATTGAAATTAGATTAGGATTAGTTTTAGATTGTGTGAAGATAGATTAGCATTAGTTTTGGATTGTGTGAAGACAGATTATAGATTGAAATTAGATTAGGATTAGTTTTATATTATGTGAGGACAGATTAGGATTAGTTTTGGATTGTGTGAAGACAGATTATAGACTGAAATTAGATTAGGATTAGTTTTAGATTGTGGGAAGACAGATTAGGATTAGTTTTAGATTATGTGATGACATATTAGGATTAGTTTTAGATTGTGTGAAGACAGATTAGGATTAGTTTTAGATCATGTGATGACATATTAGGATTAGTTTTAGATTGTGTGAAGATAGATTAGGATTAGTTTTGGATTGTGTGAAGACAGATTATAGATTGAAATTAGATTAGGATTAGTTTTCAATTATGTGAGGACCGATTAGGATTAGTTTTAGATTGTGTGAAGACAGATTAGGATTAGTTTTAGATTGTGTGAAGACAGATTAGGATTAGTTTTAGATTGTGTGAAGATAGATTAGGATTAGTTTTGGATTGTGTGAAGACAGATTATAGATTGAAATTAGATTAGGATTAGTTTTCAATTATGTGAGGACAGATTAGGATTAGTCTTAGAAGACAGATTAGGATTAGTTTTAGATTGTGTGAAGACAGATTAGGATTAGTTTTAGATTGTGTGAAGACAGATTAGGATTAGTTTTAGATTGTGTGAAGACAGATTAGGATTAGTTTTAAATTATGTGATGACATATTAGGATTAGTCTTAGATTACGTGAAGACAGATTATAGATTGAAGATATATTAGGGTAAGTCTTAGATTCTGTAAAGATTTTGCTATAAAAATCGATAAAATATTAGAACTAAAAAGTACAACCTTGTCGTTGGATGGAACCACTCTCATGAGTTACACAAAAATTTCCAACCAATGAGATTTGAGCACGAAACCACCCTTTGGATGAACGTTATTAAAAAAAAAAGCTTTATACAAAGCGCTACCCGAGTCCACAGAACAGAGCAGAGCAGTGTGATGTGGTGTGAGGCGAGGGGGAGACGCCCTGCACCTGTTAAACAGAGGACCTAAAACCTACCCAACCCCCCACCTTCTGCATCTCACCCTCTTCCCAGGACTCCCCTGACACTTGTCCCATCACCACCACACTGCTAAATGACTCTATTGAAGTCCTGTTTGCTCAAGTGGGCCCGGCCAATTATCTCACCGCATTCAGAGCTTCTAATGACACCAATTAAGGCTGCAGCGAGAGCCAGGGCCGCGGGGTCAGCCGCCTGTAGTGTGTTTGAGTGTTCGACTAAAATAGGGCAGAGATGTGGGAGTCTGGTGGGTGGACAGGGAAAGAGGCAGAAAGAGACGGGAGTTAGTGTTTTTGTATGTATGTGTGTGTGTGTGTGTGTGTGTGCGCAGGCGAGTTGGCTCAACGGGGATTTAGTTGGCTATTATACCAGTCTATTACCGGCGCTCTGTTCATGCCCTCTCAATCTCCTTAGTTTATACTCTAACCCCGGTGCTCGCTCAGTGTGTGCAAATGCGCACAATGCTTTGCCCTCCCGAGCTCAACTCCCCCTCTCCATCTCCACACACGGCTCTGAGCTCCACCACAGGGGAAAAAAAGAAGAAAAACCCAGAAAATCTTAAAAAGCTACCCAGATTAGTAATGATGTCGTGATGTAGAAGTTTAGACCACCGTGCTGCTGAGGGCTCGATGCTGATGGCTCAGAGGATCCTGATTAGCTCTGACAAGTTAATATTAATATCCTCTGTCTGATACTTTATCATCGGCATGTATCGCTTACACTCTACTGAAGAGATTGAATTGTTAGTCTCCGGTGCGAGTGCTGTGGGGTTAGAGGGGAAAAAGCTTTAAGGAGGGAAAGTTAAAAAATAAACACCCACCATGCTGAGCGACTGATGCACTGCAAAAAAAAAAAAAAAAGACATGCAAATATCTTAATAAAAGTTAACAACAAACCAAATATTTGATTATTAAGCTGATTTCTAGTGAAATGTTACTAAAATTGTAAGTGAAACGTTCTTGTTCTATTGGCAGAGAATTTGGCTTCTTTCAAGAAATGAATTCACAAAACAGAAAAATTATCTGCTCAAAAAAAAAAAAAAAAAGTTTCCTTAAAATTTTTGTAACATTTTATTATAAATAAGCTTGTATTTAGGTTGTTATACTGATATAAAAAAAAAAAAAAAAAACTGTAGATAATTCTAACTATAACAGAAATATTTTGACTCCCTAACATGGACATTTTTTGCAGGGTGTGTACAATATTATGTAATAAATAAATAAATGAATGAACGAATGCTCAGTGCTGGCAAGCTGCTTGAAAATGTTTGTGGCGGAAACAAGAGCTGTCAGCCGCATCACATCATCCCACTGTTGATTATTTTTCTTTAACGTGCGCTGATTAAAAAGGTTGCATGCGATCTTTGACAATTCATTTACAGACAATAAAGTAAATGAAATGAATTAAGTTTAGATTCGAGTACAATTGAGTGCGGTGTGTTTGTGGTTTCGTGGTTAGCGCTGTCGCGTCACACCTCCAGGGTTGAGAGTTGAGATTCTCACACTGTGTGTGTATGTGTGTGTGTGTATGTGTGTGTGTGTGCGTGTGTGTATGCAGTAGTGTAGGGGCTAAGTCATTTTCCAACATGCCCCTAATGTACAACCGAGTGTGTGTGTGTGTGTGTGTGTGTGTGTGTGTGAGATAGATAATGGATGAGTAATGTGTACTAAACAGAATTATTTCATTCACATTTGAAATAAATAAAAGAATTTCAAATGTATTCAATATGCTCAAAATAAATGTTTCCTCTTAAGTAAGTAAATAATTAAGTAAATAACTTATTATAACAACCTAGTAAGTCATTAGGTTAGTGAGACTGATTTGTTTAATTGTTGATCAGTAAGGTTTGAAAAAAATGTATAAAAGTATAGATAACCAAATGAACAGCTTTGTGTTACTGTAGTGACTAACGTCTCTTTATCTCTATATAACGTTTCCACCATGGATGGATGGATGATGGAAGGATAGATAGATTTAGATAGATAGAGAGAATTAAATGAATATAAAGAACAATGATTCGTTGTTTTTTTTTCATCCAAAATACTTATTTTAAGTACTATTGTACATAATAATAAAGTATTTGTAATGTTTGATTAATAACCTTCCTGCAGTTTTACTGCTTTATCCGACGATGTTTAAACAATGTGGAAATGTTAGCGCCAACACTGGGACGCCATAAAACACAGTTCCGATGTTATATACTGTAAAAGCGCCGACAGCTACAGTATGTACCGTTCCGTATGGCCGAAAAGAAAAAGAAAAGGATAAATAGAAAGAGTGGGCGGTATCCCGATGTTTAAATATTTTGTACCTCAGGAAAAATAGACAAGTCCGACTGGCCGCCGATGTTGGAACTTCTCTATAACTGCTCCCAACCGCGGGGGAAACAGAAGAATAATGCTAATCATACACGGGCGCGGATCAAAAGATTATCAGCAACAACAAAACTAGCCACAAAGGCTACAAGTGTAGTCGTCTACGGGTCGCTGCTGTGAGCTATGAAGTGCGTCTCGGGCTGGGACTTTAAAGCAACTAGCATTTTTCTACCATAAAAAAACTAAATAATCCCTCTCTCTTTCTCTCTTAGCTGAGAAAGTGGAAAAATAACGCAGGTGTGTTTTTCTACATAGAATGGAGCATAACCTCACCATCCTGTGTGTGCCTTTTTTTTTTTTTTTTAAACCTGGCCCGTCTGCCAAGACAGCTGTACTCTCTGCCTATAGCCTCATATTTAAGTCATTATTGAAAGTTCATCAGTATTTAATAAAAGGAATCAGGAATAGGATATTTCCGCTGCTAAACATGTGACCTCATCCTCAAATGGTTCTTTAATGAGTCTCTCATTTTGCCTCTTTCATTCTCACAATCATTAAGGCCTCATGGGCTACTGGTAGGTTTGAATTGCATGCGCGCGCGCACACACACACACACACACACACACACACACACACACACACACACTTAGATTTTGCCAGTTTAATGAAGGATGTTTTTGAATCATCTAATGAAAAAGTACTTTTTTCTTTCTTTCTTTTTTCGGCAGTGCGTGTGCAAGTGGGATTTTCCGTCTCATCTGTCTGCAAACTAGACGTAACTGACACCAGCTCCAACATCCTGTCTCCTCATCTCGTCTCATTGAGGATTAAAACAGCAGGCATTAACAGGATAGTAGCTCTCTTTCAGAAATCTGATTGGCTGAGAAGTTGCAGGTCTAACATTGCGCGTCTTTAACAGAAGCTATATTCATGATCGAGCGCGCGCTTCCCTGTGCTCGATTTAAACACACCTGATCAAATCGAATTTCTGATTCATGGCGAGTCCCCCCCGCCCCCCCTCCCATCACCTGAGACTTCCTGTTCGTGTTAATGCAGGATTAGTTTTATTCCAATGAAATTTCAGGAGTTTATTTGAAGCCAAGTCCACACTAAGTCACACCTGGAACTGTTTCCACTGCCACATAGGAAAATGGAAGAAAAGGGCATTCTGGGTAAGTGCATCGAGACAGAGATGCCAAGCCATGGACAGGGTGCCAATCAATCACAGTGCGCGCACACAGATTCTTTCACACACTACGAGCAATTTGGGAACAGCAGTTAAACTATTCTGCATGTCTTTGGACTGTGGGAGGAAACCGGAGAACCCGGGAGAACCCCACCAAAGGAAACATGCAAACTCCATGCGCACAGACCCCGATGCCAAAGTGCTAACCACTACACCACCACCACAGCCATGCCAACACCTTTTTAGTTTCATTTTTGTTTATTCCGAGGTCTGATTAAATCTGCCACTCACTGAACACAAAACACGCTTTTTTTTTTTTTTTGCATGGCAGGTAGTGAATTATTTCCTATACACAAAATTCTAATGGAAAATAAAATTTGATTTATTTATTTATTTATTAATTTCTTATTTTTTAAAATCTTTGCAATAAATTCTGCCATTTTAGAGTTCTGGTGATTATAGGATGATTATACTTCAATGTCACACTTTACTTTACTTACACCTTATCCATACTTACAAATTGTGAAAAAGTACTATAACCTGAGTATACAGTACATGACGTCCCTCAGCTTGTATAAAGCATCCTTTATTTTAGCAGGTGGGTTTTGCAGTGTATTCACTGTTACAACCAGTCATGCAAACACAAACAAAAACACCCACAATTCAGCACCTCCCAGGTCACAATCATGAAATCAGTCATACTCTACTGCGCTGTACAAATTACTCATGTAAAATGTATTTAAAAAAATTAATAGTGAAGAAAAGGTTTCAGATTTAGGGAAGGAGCCTCAGTGTTAGTGCTTTGTGCTTTAGGCATTCTTTAAGAATGTTTAACGATTATCAATCGATCGATGGCCGGTAACGAGTTATCCGATTGTTTTGCATAATATTTGTCCGTAGCTCACGTAGCTATTCCTTTTTACACCACAAGAGGGTGCACTTGCAATTCAGGTGGTGCACAGTATTTACAATTTTTTGTTTTATTAGTTTTTGTGCTATAAAATTCATAAGGAAATAAAGGCTGGTGAGGGAACAACAATTTATAACTGCTATAACGTAAGTAATGAGAGGAAGTAACTTGCTTCTTGGGCAGCGTACAGCGCTAAAAGTAACTACAAAAGGATGTAAAAATTGACACCCTAAAAATGTAACTGTAAGCAAACTGCTGTTTTTGGAAGACAATCAACTTCAAGGTGGGAATGATAACTCCTCTTCACCTTACGCTTGGCAGCGTCTTCACAGGCTCCTCCATCACGCTGGTAACTAAAACAACAAGGCACGTCCGTAAGTGTAAAACCTCCACACTGGCGCTCGGTAATTTTCACACTTTTACGAGCGCTGTTTAATAGATTATTGCAATCTGTGCTTGGTTAAAGAGGAGCTGGGGAGCGAATACGCACATGCACACATTAACAGCTGGCCAGAGGAGGCATCTACAGCTGTGTTTACACTGGGCCAAAGCCACAGAACACTGACAACGCACCAGAGATGAGAGACACACGGATCACGTATATAATTATCCTGGTGGATATTCTCATGCACACCTCAACCGCTGAAGAATGTGGAACCGCAGACGTGCCAATTTTCTCTTTACGTTGCGGACGAGGAGCAGAAACAGACCCCGGAACAGCTGAACTGCCCGCAGCACCGTTTACAATCAGGACAGTCTGGAGTTTCAGCGCATTTCTTTATTAGCGCTCATATATTCTCCAGAATAAAGCCAAACCTTCATAAAAAGGGCTTCTCAAGGACTGTTTGGAAAGTTAATGGCTCAAACGTTCTACGTTCTATATGGAGCCCTTGGCTAAAAAAAAAACAACAACAAAAAACACTGATGTTTAACACGAGTCGAGACGAGAAAATAAACAATAAACAGACATGCTTAGAATATGTAAGGTTCTGATTTTCCTAAAAAAAAAAAAAAAAAAAGGTTCTAGATGAAAAACACCTTACAGCACATATAGTTTCAGCCTGCTATTAGAACAGACTAGCTTTTTAAATAAATGTGATAAATTACGCCTCTAATAAGGTAAGCCTCTTTATACTGTAGATCTGAAGGTCCCTTAAGAATTAACTCTCACCCCAAGTTCCTCACTACACTGGAGGTACAAGAAGGACAAACAACGAACAGTCTCACATTATATTTATTAGGCAATTCAGGAACACCAATCAGCCTACAGTGCATGGCTTTGAATTATGGGAGGAAACCGGAGTACCCAGAGGAAACCCATCAAGAACAAGGAGAACATGCCCACTCCCCCCACACACACACACACACACACACACACACACCGGAGGAGATTTAAACTCCTAATCCCAGACATGCTAAACCACTAAAGCACTGTACTGCTTACTGTAAGTAATTGGACCGCCATTGTATTATGATATAATACATACCTTTTGCTGCCATTTTGATAAACTATTATACCATTTGTTTCCTTAATTTCAGGTTAAAATATGCCTTAAGCATGCCTTAAACATCACAACACTATGAGACGTGTGGCATGAGATACACACGCTGTGTGCGGGACGGATGTGAATCGGCATAAACGCATCAAATTAATGTAAAGATTCCGCTATTTTGAGGTTGTATTTGCAGCGGTGCGTCTGCGTCGCTCATTCAACATTTTTTTCAACGTCATTTCTAAACTTCAGAATTTAGGGTGGGTGAAAATGCACTAGGCCGTAGTTAACGGCTAGAGAACTTGCAGCGTCACTGGAGTCATGATGAGAACAGACTCTAAATAGACAATAGTAAATAGAATTTCATAATTTCCCGTATGAAATGTGAAAGGTTTTCTTTCCACACACCCTGTATATCATCACAATTCTGTATAGAAATATGTTGGACAATGTAAAACAAAGTACCAAATTGGTAATATTTCTGGGTGGCTGGAACTTATTATCTGCATTTACGTTATTTCGTATAGGAAAACACGAATTTTCACCCTAAGAACTCGTCTCCAGAACGGATTAGATTGGTATACTGAGGTTCTGCAGAAAATGATTGTCAAAAATATCTCAGTGTAAAGCACATGATACTGCAGTTAAATTATTTGTATTATGTTTAATATTCATTAAAAACATTATAACGCATACACCATGCTATACGTCTAAATATACTGTATATTAGAATGCATTACACTATACGGCAACATAAAGAGAAGCGTCACAGGTGTTGGCCCGCCAATCACTCCCCAGCACTGCTCAGCTTTAAGTTAAAAGGTGTGTGTGTGTGTGTGTGTAAAGACTGAGGCGTAGATGGAAGTAATCAGGATAATTGCAGACACACACAGATGTGAACGAATAAAAAATCAACAACAACAAAAACATGTGTTCCTTGACGAGACAGGACGAGGACATGTCTCAGCATACCACAGAACGAACACTCGCATACCACAGACTGCAACATTCTCTAATTACTGAACATACAGACCATTATTTTCTCTCTCACACACACACACACACACACACACACACACACACACACACACACACACACACGTGTGTGTAAAGTCTACAGACTGTTACAGAGACAGGGCGGTGTGATGGACGTTAGACGCCGATGACGTGACGCTGGTGATCGGGTGATGAAGCGCTGATTAACGAGCAGGTGTTTTTTCCGTCTGTCACCACTGTATAACAGAAGTCACAACCGTCACTATTACAGCACCGAGACGTCGGCATGGACGCTTCTCTGAGACATCCTGAGCACCAGTAGTGCTATTACAATGTGGATTTGCCTCACTGAAAGCTGACAATAAAAAGACATTAAAGTTTGGTTAAGTGCAATAATATTGGCATCCTGTAAACAATTTTTTCGATATAATACAAAAAATGTTATCCTGTAATTATGCTTTCTGGTTTGAATATTACTGCCAAGAAGAGTACGAGTAAAAACCACCTCTGAGACTGTTTTTATTTTTAAAGAATGCCAGATCACTCTAATATTCATGCCAAGACGTTTTAGCACCAATGATTATTACATAGTTTTGAGTTATTTATTATGTTTTTTATAATGGGGAATGATGTGATATAACATTTTACCACCTTAAATGCAAATACAGTAGTACCTCAGCAAAGAATTTTTGTCTTAAGAACTGAAATTTTGCAAGAAATTTGCCTCGGCACATGAGCGACCGAAACTGAACGCTGGCTAAGGTGCGTATACATTCCGGAGCCGCTCAAAACTTGTTGGCATCAGTTAGTTTTATCTGCATTTACATTATTTCCGATGGGAGAATGCGTTTCAATACACAATATGAAATCTCGACCTCCGGAACAGATTAAATTCATACGACGAAGTACCGCTGTGTGTGCAGTGCGCTCAAAAAGTCTCTCCGCAGAGTAGAGTAGAGCAGTAGTAGAGTAGAGTAGAGTAGAGCAGTAGTAGAGTAGGAGTAGAGTAGAGCAGAGCAGTAGTAGAGTAGAGCAGTAACAGAGTCGAGTAGAGCAGTAGTAGAGTAGTAGTAGAGTCGAGTAGAGCAGTAGTCGAGTAGAGCAGTAACAGAGTCGAGTAGAGTAGAGCAGTAGTCGAGTAGAGAAAGAGTAGAGTACAGTAGAGCAGTAGTAGAATAGAGTAAAGTAGAGCAGTAGTAGAGTAGCGTAGAGTAGAGCAGTAATAGAGTAGAGCAGTAACAGAGTAGAGCAGAGCAGTAGTAGAGTAGAGTAGTAGTAGAGTCGAGCAGAGCAGTAGTCGAGTAGAGCAGAGCAGTAGTCGAGTAGAGAAATAGCAGAGTAGAGTAAAGCAGTAGTAGAGTAGAGTACAGTAGAGCAGTAGTAGAATAGAGTAAAGTAGAGCAGTAGTAGAGTAGCGTAGAGTAGAGCAGTAATAGAGTAGAGCAGTAACAGAGTAGAGTAGAGCAGTAGTAGAGTAGGAGTAGAGCAGTAGTAGAGTAGGAGTAGAGCAGTAGTAGAGTACAGTAGAGTAGGAGTAGAGCAGTAGTAGAGTACAGTAGAGTAGTAGTAGAGCAGTGTAGAGCAGTAACAGAGTCGAGTAGAATAGAGCAGTAGCAGAGTAGAGCAGGAGTAGAGTAGAGTAAAGCAGAGTAGAGTAGAGCAGAGTAGAGTAGAGCAGTAGTAGAGTAGGAGTAGAGTAGAGCAGAGCAGTAGTAGAGTAGAGCAGTAACAGAGTCGAGTAGAAGTAGAATAGAGTAGAACAGTAGTAGAGTAGAGCAGTAGTAGAGTAGAGCAGTAACAGAGTCGAGTAGAGTAGAGCAGTAGTCGAGTAGAGAAATAGCAGAGTAAAGTAGAGCAGTAGTAGAGTAGAGCAGTAGTAGAGTAGAGTACAGTAGAGCAGTAGTCGAGTAGAGCAGTAGTAGAGTAAAGTAGAGCAGCGTAGAGTAGAGCAGTAATAGAGTAGAGCAGTAACAGAATAGAGCAGAGCAGTAGTAGAGTAGAGCAGTAAAAGAGTAGAGCAGTGGCAGAGTAGAGTAGTAGTAGAGTACAGTAGAGCAGTAGTAGAGTAGAGCAGAGCAGTAGTAGAGTCGAGTAGTAGAGTAGAGCAGAGCAGTAGTAGAGTAGAGCAGAGCAGTAGTAGAGTAGAGCAGAGCAGTAGTAGAGTATAGTAGAGCAGTAGTCAAGTAGAGCATTAATAGAGTAGCGTAGAGTAGAGCAGTAGTAGAGTAGAGCAGAGCAGTAGTAGAGTGGAGTAGAGCAGTAGTAGAGTGGAGTAGAGCAGTAGAGTAGTAGAGTAGAGTAGAGCAGTAGTAGAGTAGAGCAGTAGAGCAGTAGTAGAGTAGAGCAGAGCAGTAGTAGAGTAGAGCAGTAGTAGAGTAGAGCAGAGCAGTAGTAGAGCAGAGCAGTAGTAGAGTAGAGCAGTAACAGAGTAGAGTAGAGCAGAGCAGTAGTAGAGTAGAGCAGTAACAGAGTCGAGTAGAGTAGAGCAGTAGTAGAGTAGAGTAGAGTAGTAGTAGAGTCGAGTAGAGCAGTAGTAGAGTAGAGTAGTAGTAGAGTAGAGCAGTAACAGAGTCGAGTAGAGTAGAGCAGTAGTCGAGTAGAGAAATAGCAGAGTAGAGTAGAGTAGTAGTAGAGTACAGTAGAGCAGTAGTCGAGTAGAGCAGTAGTAGAGTAGAGTAAAGTAGAGCAGTAGTAGAGTAGCGTAGAGTAGAGCAGTAGTAGAGTAGAGTAAAGTAGAGCAGTAGTAGAGTAGCGTAAAGTAGAGCAGTAGTAGAGTAGCGTAGAGTAGAGCAGTAGTAGAGTAGAGCAGTAACAGAGTAGAGCAGAGCAGTAGTAGAGTACAGTAGAGCAGTGGCAGAGTAGAGTAGTAGTAGAGTACAGTAGAGCAGTAGTAGAGTAGAGCAGAGCAGTAGTAGAGTGGAGTAGAGCAGTAGTAGAGGACAGTAGAGCAGTAGTAGAGTACAGTAGAGCAGTAGTAGAGTACAGTAGAACAGTAGTAGAGTAGAGCAGTAGTAGAGTACAGTAGAGCAGTAGTAGAGTACAGTAGAGCAGTAACAGAGTCGAGTAGAGCAGTAGTAGAGTAGTAGTAGAGCAGAGCAGTAGTAGAGTGGAGTGGAGTAGAGCAGTAGTAGAGTAGAGCAGTAGTAGAGTAGAGTAGAGCAGACTAGAGAAGTAGTAGAGTAGAGCAGAGTAGAGAAGTAGTAGAGTAGAGTAGAGCAGTAGCAGAGTAGAGCAGTAGCAGAGTAGAGCAGTAGTAGAGTAGAGTACAGTAGTAGAGTAGAGCAGTAGTAGAGTAGAGTAGAGTAGTAGTAGAGTAGAGCAGTAGTAGAGTAGAGTAGAGTAGTAGTAGAGTAGAGTAGAGTAATAGTAGAGTTGAGTAGAGCAGTAGTAGAGTAGAGTAGTAGTAGAGTAGAGCAGTAGTAGTAGTAGAGTAGAGCAGTAGTAGTAGTAGTAGTAGAGTAGAGCAGTAGTAGTAGAGTAGTAGTAGTAGAGTAGTAGTAGAGTAGCGCAGTAGTAGTAGTAGAGCAGTAGTAGAGTTGAGTAGAGCAGTAGTAGTAGTAGAGTAGTAGTAGTAGTAGAGCAGTAGTAGTAGAGTAGAGCAGTAGTGGAGTAGAGTAGAGCAGTAGTAGTAGTAGAGCAGTAGTAGAGTAGTAGTAGAGCAGTAGTAGTAGAGTAGAGCAGTAGTAGTAGTAGTAGTAGTAGTTGAGCAGTAGTAGAGTAGAGTACAGCAGTAGTAGAGTAGAGCAGTAGTAGTAGTAGAGTAGAGTAGAGCAGTAGTAGTAGTAGAGTAGAGTAGTGGTAGAGTAGAGTAGAGCAGTAGTAGTAGTAGTAGAGTAGAGTAGAGCAGTAGTAGTAGTAGTGCAGTGCCGCACTCTTGTTTGGGCCGCCAGTCTGATTAACATATCTGAGGAGTTCTTCGCTCAACGTCAGCCGTGTATTTTTGTGTGAAAATGTTAACCATCGAAGAACGTGTGTTTCTAGTGGAGCACTTTTTTAAAGTTGGTGATAAATACATGGATTTAATTAGTGCAAAATTTCAAGCAGCTTTTCCGGACACATGAACACCACATCGCGATACCCAGCGAGATTTTATAAATAAATACGCAAGTGAGAATAATAAACAATTTCATTAAAAGAAACCTTTTCATAAACTGCTCGACACGGCCTCTGAACACACGCTTATAGATATTATTCAAATACAGATATAAATTAAAATTTTATTTAAAAGAATCTGTTTTCTGTGTCAGTGTGTTGATGCCAGAATCGCCACACAGAAGTTTTGTGATCCGTAGCTGAATGTATTTTTTCCTGCATCTCTAGTCTACAGTATCCCTCTCACTGCTTTTCAAGTTGCAAAAGTAAACCATTATGTATAACATATGCCGCAATAGTATCAGAATAAACTGGAGGATTTTACACTTGTTTTCCTCCTTCAGCCGTTTCCATATGGATTTAGATGGGTCGATATGTTTCCTGAAATATTTTGAGACAGCCAGGTGTTTGTTATTTTAATTGGAAAAAGTATACCACTGTGTATAACATATGTTTCACTTACATCTGAATATTTGTGACATTTTGTGAAAGGTTTTTTTAAACATATTTTCCAACCTTGCCGTCTCACTTGCTGCCATGTGTCTCGATTCTCATGTGCACGTCTGACCCCGGAGTGTTCGGGCCCCAGGCTGCACCATGTCTGTCAGTATGAGAGGCTTTTCTTCAGTCCTCTGTCTGTACAGCGGCTTAGGTTTAACACCGGGCATGGCAGTGCCATCATCCGTCACTCTCTAGTGTTGTACGAGGCCCTAAGACCATGCTGGTGCTGCTGGTGGGGGTGTTAATGCTGTACTCCTGCTGCTTCTGTCTGTGAACGCAGGATAAAGAGGAACCCCAAGCTGTGTGTGTGTGTGTGTGTGTGTGTGTGTGTTGGGGGGGGGTCTGGTTGAGGTTTTGTGGTTCACACATGGTTCACAGGGATTGAGTTTAGGCTCAATAATGAATCGCTGAACACGGGAACACACAGAGAAGACAAGGATGCACTTGGCTGTTTTTTTTATGAGGAAAAGAATGTGTGTGTGTGTGTGTTCAGACACTGTAGGGAGGCAGGTCGAGTTGTGTTGTGCAGGTGTGCTGTTGACGGTTTTATCTCCCGGAATCAGCTTTGGAGAGGTTTCCCAGAGCCGAGCCAACGTCTGCAATTATGCCAGCTCACGTCTCGGATCAGGACGCAGCTCGATCAAACAAGACTAATTTCTAGACTCCTAGACAGACACAAGTTGCAGCTGTCAGGTAGGAATGGAAAGCGGATCTGAAGGTCATTAGGAGCTCAATCCTGCTGTCACACCACAGAGGAGGAGGAGGTGGGGGTGAGAAGGGTGTCATGGGGTGGCTGGATGAGTGAGTGGAATGCTAAAATCCTAAACGGTACAATTCCATTATAATCCTGTTGCGAACGCTGTCAGAAAGCCTCGTGTGTACAGGTCTTAGCAGAAAGTCTCAAACGCGCCAAGTGTAGCTACAGGGTAGAAAGTCTCAATACACCCGTGCGGTCTACGGTACACCCTGAAGACACGCGTTTACAAAGAGAGAGAGAGAGAGGAAGAAGACAACGAAACCCGTCAATGCTACTGTAAGAGCTCCCACACACACACGCACACACACACACGCACACACAAAGCAGATTTCATGGGTGTGTACATGGACAAAACTTGCAGAAATAAAGAAATGTAGATACATTACTCCAAAATAAAAACAATTCAGCAAATTTTAATATATATTTATTTTTATTACACAAACCTGTCTCAAATTAGAAATGAGACACTGTATTCGGTTTAAAAAAATTTATTAACATGCTGGAATGACTGCAATGTGTGGAAACAAGAAATACTGGATTTCTTTTATATAACATTTGCCATTTCTTGTTTGAGTCCGAGTATCCAGACAGGACGTTAAACACAAAGTGCACGCTTCGAGACACTGCCTTTATGGAGCTCCACCATGTCGTGACATTCACACGAATAAACACTAAACCCAAAAGCAGACGAGAGCATTAACGTTATTATAGATTTATAATAACATTGTGACAGCGGCTTGGAAAGACGTCCGTATTGTACAGTGCAGCTCGCTGGAGAGCACGGCGCAGTATTTACTGTATACGGCTGAAGATAAAGGCCTGACGATGCTGATGTCAAACTCCTTACTTTTTAGATTTTAGACGTATACAAAAAGTCATACACGATGTGCCGCGGATGAAGAGCTTGCATCATTCAAATCATGCAAGTTCAGGACGTCCCAAAAGTCTCAGAGGGGTCGAGTAACACTTTTTTTTTTTAAAAGCACTTTAACTATAAAACATGCTGAATTTCCTGAGATATCACATTTATTGAGTTATTGAATGTTATTTCTCCTTGTGCTTTCTTACAGGTTATAAGTGTGTATAAATACACACACACACAAATACACTAAAAACAAGCATATTTATTGTATAAATATTTTAATACTGAATTTACTGCTATATGTTATATATTGACATATGATAACATTATTAATGATGCATTAATATACTATACATCAAACTATTTTTCTTTTCCTGAGATGAGTACACATTTTTGTGGCTGACTGTATACACACACATACACACACACACACACTATAGCCTGTTTTTTTTCTCCATGTATTGAGAATTTTTGAGACTTTCTAACACACTTCATTTCATCCACATCTGCAGAAACACTTCTAGACATCCAGTATCTGTGAGGTCTTGTTTCTCCAGCGCGCTACACTTCACATTACAAATATGTTTCTAACAGATCGATATGTACCAAACTGCAGAAAACATGGAGGCAGAACATTCATCTGGAACTACAGGTTTGACCCGGATGAACATCTCCAAGTACAGACCAACAGGTAGCTGCATCTGCATTCACTTTTCACTGGTCAACCTTAACACGCACCTGATTCTTACGTTCACATGAGTCTAAAAGTGTGGGGAACAATTTAAAATCGAGTGTGTTGAATTAGGAAGGCAGAAAATTGTTGCGAGAGACATACTGTAATCATTCCTGGTTTAGGATTGAAGGTGTATTGCTTGTAGGAAAACTGCTTTAATTGTTTAAATAGTTTGGTTGTATACGCAGTTTACTGCACATTGTACTGTGTGTGTGTGACAAATAAAATCTGAATTTGAAAGTAGTACTTTGGACATTTTTCTTTTTCTACTGCACAATCGGAACTTTTGATTTCACCAAATTTCACCCCAAACTATAATTGCTATATATATATATATATATATATATATATATATATACACACACTGTATATATACTCTATATATGTATATACACACACAGTATGTGTATACATACAGTATATATATATATATATATATATATATATATATATATATATATATATATGTGTGTGTGTGTGTGATATATATATCTCACACACACACATACATATACACACACACACACATATATATATATATATATATATACACATAAATATATATATATATAGCAGTTGTGAAATTACAGATTATATATTATACGCCTATATATTATTTATGTATATTACCCAACTCAAAATAACTTCACTAAAAGTAAGTAAACACTACTTTTTTTTTCCACTCCAGGAATCAGGCTGTCATTTAACTCGACTGGCTTCGATTAGAAATTACTTCAAGAGAGGAAATGGGGTTCAAAATGCAGACCATCCGACACTCAAGGTCTGTTTCAAAGAAAACAGAAGGATTTGCTTAAAAAAAAAAAAAAAAAAAACCCTCTGTAACCTAAATAGCATGCATTTCTCAGGCTCGGATACTTAAAATAATAGAGCGAGGCTGTAGCCCTGGATTCATGAGAAACACTGAGAGTTGAGTTTCAGGGTCTGGTGTAGAGCTCAGAGCAGAGACCGTGCTGCAGTGTGGGGGACACAGTAATGTGGACACAGACAGGAGCAGAGACAAGACAAGACAAGAGAAGAGAAGAGAAGAGAAGAGAGGGGGAAAGTTCGAAAAGTTTCTGCTTTTAAAAAAGTTCTCCGCGCGCACAATGTTCTGAGCGCGCGCGCACGCACGCACACGCGCGGATAGTGAGAGAGAGGAGATTAAAAGGTGTAGAATATTCGAGATTACTGCAGATATCAGAGTGTTCAGTTACACAGTGAGTGTCTGAGTTGCTCTTACTTGTCGGTGCTGCGCTGCTGCCCGGAGCTCCAGAGATCTGATCTACAGGTACACGGTGCGGTACAAATCTCACTCCTGGAAAGTGTGTAAGAAGTTATCAGCTGGGATCCGTGGCGTGTGTGTGTGTGTGTGCAGGGTTTGGAGTCGGTGCTGCTGCTGGTGTTCCTGCTCCTCAGCTCCGACTCTCTGATCCTCTCCTCGTCCTGTCCTGAACTTCAACAACAACAACAACAACAGGTGGACACCAAAAAAAAAAAAAAAAAAAAAAACCTCACGTGTGTGGATTTTTAAAACACACCAGGTTTGTCCCTTAAACAGCAGCAGCCGGGCCGCGCGTTCCCGAGAAAGCGGATTACGCAGAGATCCCCAGCGCGCACAAAGCACCGACACACTCCTGATCCTGATATCTTCTGTCAAACTCTCTCAATAAACCACCATGAACACTGCCTGGTTAATATCCTCAGGCTTTTAAAGAAACCAACAAAAAAAACTTTCTCCAACGTGTGTGTGTGTGTGTGTGTGAGAGAGAGAGCCGGAGTCAGTGCGCGTCCCCGCTGTCCTGCGCTCAGTCTCCTACAGAGTTACACATTGAATGGGTCTGGAGTTTGAGAGTTTTGCGAACAGGCCTGCTCTCTCTCTCTCTCTCTCTCTCTCTCTCTGTCCAGGCCGCGTCCCAAACCTCACACTGCAGCACTACAGTTCACACACAGCCTGTGAGAGCAGGGCGCACTAGTGTCTACAGAGGGGTGAGGATTGGGACGCGACCCGACAGAGGGAAAAGACCTCAGGGATTTCAGTTTAATACAATACCAGGGCCAAAAGTGAAGTGTGTGTGCGTGTTCACATGTGTCCTAAACTATTAGCACGTAGGACAGTGTGTGTGTGCTTTTGATGCACATCCCATAGGCCATAAGTCATTTTTCTACATCATTTCCCCCCGATTAGTGGAGGTCTAGGGTTCTTTGGTTTGTTCTTTTAGAAACGGTTTGATCCCTTTGATCCTCTTTTATTTCACTTAATCACATAATTTAAATCCAAACAGCCGGGAAAGGATTATCTTAACGTGCAGCATTTTGATCACAGAAGAATTGCTGCAGGTAATTTCCTAAGCATTCCCAACAAGTCCCCACACCACACCACTACAGTGTTCCCAGTTCAATCCTGAGCTCCGGTTCTGGTCTTCTCCAGGTGTTTCCACCTCCCAAAAGATGACATTAGGTATCATCATCTATCCATCCAGGAACCTCTGTTGTCCAACTGGGGACCGTGGAGGTGGATAGTGAACGTGGTGGGACCTCCGGTCAACATTCACTCTCACACACACACACACACACACACACACATATACAGAGCATTTGGGAACACTTGCATGTCCAGAGTACCCAAAGGAAACCCACCATGAGAACACGCAAACTCCATGCACACAGATCCCGAGGTGGGAATCGAACCCGGACCCTGGAGGTGCAAGCCGACAGTGCTAACCACTAAGCCGCTGTGCCGCTCATTAGGTGACTCGAATGTACATCTTGGTCTTAATTAACGTTACTTAATAAGAAATGTTTACAGTTTTTCATCCATTATCTCACCGAAAATTTATTCACACTCCTTCAACTCATTACCACAGTGTTGCATCGTGTCGTGCCCTTTACTTGTCTTTTTGCTATTTTTTGTATAGTACTTAAAAAGTTTTGTTAATTAGTTTTGTCTTAGCTAGTCAGCTGATTAGGTGTCTTAGTTAGCTAGTGGGCTTTGTTAATTTATGTTGTTAATTTACTGTTTGCTGCACCCTGTTGTTTTGTTTCACTGTGTACCAAAATGTTTATGCTTGAAATTACATTAAAAAGCCTAAGTGAATGTGTGAATGCTGCCCTGGGATTGACAGACGTCCTATCCTTGGTGCATGCCCACTTCGATACCCAGTGGTCCCAGAATAGCCAAATGATAAAGCATAAAGCACTCCCTGAATAAATGAAAACATTCACGATTTTTCCACGTCAAACTATTTTAGAAAGCTACAACCCCTAATCATCTCTGAAGGAACCCTCTTTCCCCCCTACACCTACAGTAAGACCCAACCCTAACCTCCATGTCCCAAAGGAAATCTTTTGTTTTTGTTTGGAAAGTTTCTCTAATAAAATAAAAGCTTCTTTATGAGGACTGTCCTGTGAGAAACACTCCTTTAGTCACGTCACTGTGAGAATGAGCATTAATGAGTAAAGCAGGACGTGTTGATACTGAGCACAACAATTTAATAGGTGTAGACAGACTGACGAGTCACACAGTCCACACACACACTCACCCGTGAGTCCGTCTGATCCGTCACACGGCTGACCTCAAGCTCTCGACAGGTACACTTACTGTACAAAAACTACCAAGGCATTCAGAATATCAGTTATTATTGCTGATGATGATGACGATGGTGGGGATGTAAGATATTCTTTCAGGAAAAAGTGTTTAAAAACTTGCTTTCTACAAATAACAACAAAAAACTGATTTCAGGATTGTTTGTGAAGAACAATTTTTTTTTAAAGGGCAAAATATCTTACATCCCAACCATCATCATTATCAGAATATACAGGACAATAAAATAAAAACATAAAACAAACAAGGCGATTAATCATATTCAAGCATTAAGGCATTTAATCCCAAATTCTTTCTAGGAATGAGATCCTCAAACCATGCGGCTTCTCCAAACAGTCTGGGAGTTTTAAGTTTCTATTCTTCACCAGACTTTTTCTATGATTCGACCTTAATCATGATTTAATAACCTTTTCAATCTACAGGCAGATATTAGACTCAAACGCTGCTTTGGTGCTATAAAAATAAAAGAAACGTCTGGCCATGTAAATATGACACGATTTTCAGGAATCCGAGGTTACAGTGGGCACAGGCTGGTCAAAAAACAGACAGGCTCCCTGGTTGTTTGTTCTTTATTCTGTAACTAGTCTGGTTTCAAAGATCTTGTGCCCGCTGCAGTCTTGGATCCCTCTGCTATCTTGGCCCATACATTTAAAAGTTTGACGTGATGTCCATTCTGAGATGCTCTTCTACTCACCATGGTGGTTACTGTTGAGTTATCATAATCTGGCCGTTTTTTTTTTGAGAGTAGAGACTGTTGAACGTCCCAAAAGATCAGCAGTCTCTGAAATACTTAAACCAGCTCATCTGGCACCAGCAACAAGGTCACAATCAGTCGCTGAAATCACATCATCACCCATTAAGAACTTTTGAGGTGAACATTTGACCAGAACAATTCTGAAACATTATGGTGCAGGATTGGTTTTAGATAAAACCATAAGAATGTGCCCTAAGGATAATAAATGGGCAAAGGAAAAAAAAGTCTCCATTTCAGAAGGTCCACATTATTGGCCTGCATCAAACAAAGAAAACAACCAAGGAGATTTGAAATGACTGGAACTGCTTTAAGAACCCTTCAACACATTATCAGAACCTGGAAGGAGAGTGCTGAACCGTTAACTTTGTGGAAGAAATATGGTTTGGGAAAAAAAAAAAAATCATGAATGGAGATCACTTAAACACTTGGTGAAGTTGCATGGGGGAAAAAAATCAACAGTAAAAACCAGAGCTATGTTTAATAGTCAAAGTAAGAGCATTTCCATACACACACAATGTGATGAGAACTGCGACTAAACAGCTGTGTGTCTATAAGAAATCCAAAGCTTCAGTTTGTCAAGAGTGTAAAGGGTGGACTTTAGAGCGATGGAAAAGCGTCATGTGATCTGATGAGTTCAGACTGAGCCTATTCCAGAGCGATGTGTGTGTCAGGGTAAGAAGGGAAGCACATGAAGCATCATGCATAGTGTCCACTGTACAAGCCTCTGGGGACATTTTTACGATCTGGTGCTGCTTCAGTCGCTCAGGTCGAGACTCAGCAACGTTATGAGGCAATAAAATGAAGTCAGCTGACCACCTGAATGTACTGAATCACCAGGTTATATCACATCTATGGAGTGTTTCTTCCCTGATGGAACAGGAGCGGGTGCGGTTCTGGGAGCATGAGGAATGATTTTCACAACTGGACACCACAGTGTGAGGTCTGATCAAAGCTCAAGGTGACTGAATGGAATCTTAGTGTGTGATGAAAATCAGTTTTTGTAATCCTCGAACAGTGCTGAGAAAGGTTTCCCCGAGGTTGTTTGAATAGTTTTGCTTTCCTAATCTCATCCAGGGGTTCAGTCCACTAACAAGGAGTGTCTATTTTAGGGATCAGCCTTACAACCTTGATGAGATTCCCCTGAGGGCAGAACCTTAAAAGTTCTCGTTTCTTTCCCTCTAAGAATACATTGAGCCATTTTTTAAAAGAAGTTTATGTTACGCACATGATGGGAAAGGAGCGGGAAACGAGAGTGTATTTCTAAGGAAACCTTATTACAGGGGACACCAAGATTATAAAGTGGTGTTGATGGTTTTCTAGCCAATTTAATTTAAAGTACGAGTACAGACAGATTGCAACTTGTGTCTGGAAATTTGCAGCTGGAAACTGGAAAAGAAAAAGTGAAAAAACAAAAAAAACAAAACACCGGAGCAGCTCACGGCTTTCACTGACTGCCGACAGATCGATTTTTGTCGTTATTATCTTTGAGAATTATAAAAATATTTAGCGCCCCTTTCCTCCTGGTGCTCTTGACACCCCCTAAATCACCTCCTACCCCTTAGTTCACTCTTAGCCTGGCCTGAGAGGTATAAACTCCCCTTTGTATCCTGTACCTTCACGTATATAGAGTATGTTTCCTTTAAGATACTCGGTGATGTGAGGAAAGCTAAAAGTAACACAGCGTTTCCATCTTTCCTATGCACATTATTTTAGGATCGTTTTTTTTCTTCTTCTTCTCCTTCTTTACTCCATTCCCCCCTCCTTTCTCGCAATCAGTGTGTTTTTGGCTGCCATGGCTCAAACCACATCATTTCCACGCCCACACACGGTCCTCCTTATCCTCGCTCTCGCGCGCTCCTAAAACCAGATGCAGAAACACACTGCTATATATACACACACTTTAAACAGAGAGCCCTCTACAGCACACTCCTGTTTGGTTACGAGGCTCGGCAGGGCCACAGCGAGGACGCCAATCACTGCACGGTTAGTGCGGCTATCGAGGACCTGCAAAAACGCTGCCACTGACAGACCTGCTCGTTTCCCTCTCGCTTAGACTGCGTGTGATTACGTGCAACATAGGGGGACAGGCTTACACCTCTTACATTTTTTTATTTTAAAGCCAGTGAGCTGGATGCCTCAGTGTGGGGTCACACAAATCTAGCAGAAAAGTACAATATTACAAACAGCTGGAACACAAAGATCTTTTTTCTTTCATTTTCTCTATACAAATGTCCATGTATTTGGCCTCCCATGGACAAAAGTTATGACTTTGCTGGTAAATCCATTGATTTATTTTTGGTACTTTTGTATTTCTGCTAGTGCTGTTAATCACAATAATGACAATTTTAAAATACTCCAATTTACTTGATTTTTAAATGTGCAGTGTGGGAAATGCATGACAAATTGATTAGAGGAAACAGATTATGCAGTTTTATAATACCTCAAATGTTAAATTGAAATCTCTCAAATGGGACAGGCGCTACATGCAGTGGCTGGGAAGTACAGGGTGTGGCAACCCACCTGACGGTGAGGCTCGAACCCGGATCTGAAAATCAACTACTTTGAGCCCTACTTTGGGTAACCGCACTGCAGTTATGGGAAGCCATTAAGGTCAAACTTAGTCATTGATTAATTTGCTATTAAAAAATGCGTTAAAATGACTAGATTAATCATATGCGTCAACATCGACAGTCCTACTTCAACAATTATAAAATTATGAAAACTATGACACTAACATATTAACATAATCGTATCATATATACACAAGTATATGACTAACGTTTTTTATATACACTACATAAATAAAGCTTAGTGTGTTTCTTTTCTCCAGATAGTGCATGCATTTAAAATTTTTTCTTTTTATATATATATATATATATATACACACACACATACATTATATATATATATATATAATATATATATATATATATATATATATATATATATATATATATATATATAAAGTTCTCCAGGTAAAATTTTACATGGTTTATAAAGCGCATTTATCAGAACAAAGTATTATGGTCTGAGAATACAGATTTTCAAGCAACATTAATTGTTTCTTGAGATTCTGTTGGTCACTGGTTTTACACATAATGGTTGTTTTCTCAGCTTTTCAATTGATAGGAATGAGTCACATTGTTTCATCGCCGGTTCATTTCTTCAAGCTGGATTTCATTTTAAGTTAAAGTTCATCCATAAAACTTCCGACCATTCAGTAAACACCATGCACATTTAATATATATATATGTAATAATGTACTATATTTCAGAATTCCACGATCACTGATCACATGAGAACGCTTCTCCTCCTCCCACTATTACTACTGCTATTACCAGTACTACCACCCTGTCATCAGGGGGGTCAAAAGGTACGGATGACCCTGACCCGAGTCCCAGTGGGCCGCCCCCCCCACACACACACAGGCCTATGGTTGACCCTTAAATGGGATCAAGTACAACAATTTACTTCCTTACTTCCATACACAACCCTGACAAGCCACTTCGAATACATTTACATGATTAATACACTTCTTGTTATCATTAAAACACATTTGTACTCGTCATCTGATACCCCTCTCCCACCCCACCAGTCAAAACACTTGGCCAATCACATTACCGGTGAGCGTGCATTCAATAAACTGAAACTATATGTGCTTCACATTGAAGCGAGGAAACACCATAGACTCTCAATCCACTCCATTAAGGGGGAAAAATAAATAAATATCAGATGTTATCAGAGAGTTTGCTGCTGTGACCCTGTGTTTGGACCTAAACGCCAGTCAGGAAAACATCACACGTCACAGAAAATGGCTGAAAAGGTGATTATCATAAAATAAGCCATACACGTGAGAAAGCTGCTGTGTTTATTGTTATATTATTATTATCATGACGCCAGTGTATATGGTCATATACAGTACAGTACTCTCAGCCAAAACACAGTATTGGTGCGGATTATTATTATTATTTTTAAATATATGTAATACATATAAAACAGAAAATGTGTGTGGCCAAAGAAGCTACTCTTGAAGTTTATGCAACATGTAAGTGACCGATCTTGCTTCCCTGAAACATTCTACTAACTTCTGCCGTTTTGGAGAGATGATTTTAGGTCATATGTGCCTCAAACATGGCCATTTTCCATACTGTCCATACTGTCTCCCTTCAAACTATAATCATTTAAAAAGTAAATAAAGCACATTACTTTTTTTTTATGAAAAATTGTGGCTTAAATTTTTTTTTTTTGGTAAAAGCTTAAACCAAAAATCTGTAGCGTCCGTAACCATGTCAAATTCATGCTGCAAGATCTGAACAATTTAGCCATTTTATAATAATACACTCTTTCAGGTTTAGGTCTTTTTATGTGAAATCTAACTTGGCCACGTTTCATCTAAAAGACAGTTAAGATCATTGAAAGATTTGAACGAAAAAAATAAAAAGTTACGGACACTACAGACATAAAAGGCATGAAACCGAATTTAGCAAATGTGTTTATTTTTTATTATCTAACAAAAATATTAGTGTGTATGCATAAATATTTACAAAATACGAAGCATGGATCAGGAGATAACAATTATGTGGTATGAAAAATGGTTTTATATGATCTGTCTGAGAATTCACTTTTTAACACTAATACCATGTTTTGGTCGTCTGTACAATTCCCCAAACAACCGGACCAATATTTTGATAGATATACCTCTCGAGACTGATATGATAAAAAATAAGAAACATTTATTTCTCTATTCCACACAATCCCAAGTCCTGGTTTGACTTGAAAGGTCGTCGAGTTCAAGACAGCCGTCTCTCTTCTGTTCGGAGTGTGTGGTTCTGGTCAAAAGCATTCACTTGAAGTGAAACAAAACGACCACTTCAAATTGCTCTTATATGTAGTCACCTAAAAAAAAAAAAACCCTAATCGCTGTTGGCTGACTATGCTAATCGCTTATCCAGAAGAAATTTGAGGCAGCTGCGCCTTTAAAAACATTCCATCTAAACACTCGTGATGTACTGACTTTAATACAGTACAATTCAATTCCTTTCTAGACTTTCATCAGGTTAATTGTCTTCCTGATACGAGTTAAAGGGAAGGAATGACATCATCAGGGTGTGGAACGAGGTCATAAACACAGGACTGAGCGGTTATAAAACAATATGAGATGGGATCACTGATATCAAGGCTCTTGTGGACAGCCAGCACTGCTGCTGCGTTACAACTGTGTGTGTGTGTGTGTGTGTGTGTGTGTGTGTGGAAAACCTGGAGGAAAGTCTTCAAAACACCCGCGCTCTTCAGGAGATCGGTCCGATCTTCATCTGATTCTCACTGAGGAATGTGAGACAGAGTGAAAGACCTGTAGGAAAGAAACGAGCACAAGACACCAAGCACAAAACACACACTCTGACACACACACATTCATAATGTGTAAAAGTAAAGGCTTGATAAGAGCTCATTCATACGAGTACAGTCGACCCCGATGACTGAGAAACAACACAAGTGTGTGTGGTGTGTTTGGGGGGGGGGGGAAAAAAAAAAGACTAACTCTCAGCGTTCAATTTATTTTTCATATATTCTTATTTTTTTGGTACATAAATCTCCAGCGCTTTAACAAAAAGGCAGGAAAATAACAAATCAGGAAGCAAATGAAAACCAGGTATTGTAGAGGATTGTTTTTAAAAGATCTTTTCCTTTATTAAATGTATTAAATTAAGATGAAAAGGTTGGGAGGTGGGGGGTGGGTAAGACACCCTCCAGGACTGCGTCAGTGTGTTTGTTGGAGAAACTATGAAGGGAAGGCAGGACTTTAAACATCCATTAATTCAGCTGTTTAAACATGGACTGAAGTCAATATTGCGGGACTGAATTAGCAGGTTAAAAATAGAGCGCGTGTTTAATAAATTTGAGAAAGGAGCCCTGTTCAGTGTGTGTCACAATGTGTGGTCAAAAAAAAATTAAACAAAGATATAAAAAGTTTGAGATCTAACACAAGGCTGAACGTCTTTGGTTTGACCTTCGTGACTCGAGCGTAACAGGCTTAACAGTTCAGCTTTGGTCGATGTGAACAGTATCAGTGTCTCGGACAAACCGGTCGTCCTCATCCTTCGGCTGATGCGACACATGGACGTGAGCGTTTGGCGTGACGATGCCGATACTAGGCTGGATGAGTGACTATTAAACCGAGACCTATTTAAAGGGTTGTAAGACGCGAGCGATGCTCTGAAACACGGTTGGTAAACAACAACAGGAAATAGAAAAACATCTGGATTGTGTGTGTTTTTTTTTTTTTTTTTATGGAAAAGAAAAGCTGACCTGCAATCCAGAGTCACAGTTTTACTAGTCAAGAGCGGTGTCAGGGGTCAGGGGTCAGTGAGCACAGTCCTGAAGGGAGGCTTTTCCACCCTGGGACACATTTACACATTTAGTGATTAAAAAACACTTTCGATCTCGCACATTTAAACAGGCTGTGGAGGAAAAACAACAAGGCAAAAAAAACAAAAACAAAAACAAAAAAAAAAAACAACAACCGGATATTGAGTACATAGAGACGGTACATCATCAGCCACACAGTAATGCTTTTCAGAATGTGTGTTTACTGCTTTTATTTGACACTTAGAAAGTATTCGAGACGCACGGGTGCATCTCTGTGGTAGCCGTTTTGCTCAGACGGACATCTTCCCCTCCTTATAGACAACGCTGTGAGGGAATAGGAAAAAAAAAAAAAAAAAAACCTCAGTTCAACTCTATTCGTCTCTCTTTATCAGTTAATATATAGATATACATAGACGTGTGTGTGTGTGTGTGTGTAGGGGGGAGCGTTAAACGAGTCCAGGCAGAACTTCTCTGGCAGTGGATCTCATCGCTGAGTGAACAGACAAAAGCAATAGCAAATAAATCAGACTCTCGGAGACGAGCGCTGACCTCCGCTGCCGCGCTCACATCACGTATTAGGAAAGATTACAACAACAACAATAAGAAAAAAAAAAAGGGGGGGGCAGTGACTGACAGCGTGTTTTTCTCTGTTTATTTCTAATGATTCTCCTCGATACTGTCGACTCCCACAGACCTGACTGTGCGCTCAACACTGATAGATAATGGAAAGAATTCCACAATGAAATGAGAAGATGAAGAACTGCGTATGGTGATGCTTTAAAGAAAGAAAAAAAAAACAAGAAAAAAAAAAAACACGAGACTTGAGAACATTGTCCAGGATGCAAAAACAATAGCTTAGGCATAATTAGCCGAGCAGACGTGCCTCTGACCAGCCGCTCTACCGAAGACGCAAGAGACCGGAACGTAAAGTGCGACGTGTAAAAGTGCGTAAAGACGGGAAAAGATTGTGATGAGCTGACGAGGGAACTCGAGTGTTTAAGTGGAAGAGGACGAGAAACAACAACAACAAAAAACCTGCGGTGACCCTGAAGTACGGAATACAATGACATTTTACAAAATATTAAAATGTTTCACAAAACACAACCACATTTGTGAAAAGTTTTTTGTGTTCCAGGAAATGTGGCCGTGCTTCGTGAAACATTTGAGTGTCGCTGTTCTGTGAATTTATTCTGTTTTGTGAAGCATTTTTGTGTTTCGATAAACGTCTCTTTTGTGTTTAAGGGACTGCGGCTGTTTTTTTTTTGTGTTTTGTGTATCGAGAAACACTTTTTGTTTTAGGAAATGTGGCTGTTTAGTGATTGTGTTTTGAGAAACTTTTTTTAAGTGGCTGTTTTGTGAATTTATTCTGTGTTTTGTGAAGCATTTTTGTTTCTTTTGTGTTTAAAGGACTGCGGTTGTTTCGTACAAGGTTTTTTTGTGTTTTGTGAATAGTTTTTTTGTGTTTCGTGTTTGTGTTTCTGTATATCGGAAAACACTTTTTGTTTCAGGAAATGTGGCTGTTTAGTGATTGTATTTGTGATTTGAGAAACTTTTTTTTAGTGGCTGTTCTGTAAAACATTGTGTTTTAGGAAAGGGAGCTGTTTTGTGAATTTTGTTTCGTGAAGCATTTTTGTGTTTCGAGAAACTTTTCTTTTGTGTTTAAGGGACTGCGGTTGTTTTGTACAAGGTTTTTTGTGTTTTGCGAAATGTTTTTTTGTGTTTCGAGAAACACTTTTTTTTTTCCCCAGAAAGTGTGGCTGTTTTGTGAAACATTTTTTTCTGCTTCAGGAAATGTGGCTGTTTAGTGAATTTATTTGTGTTTCGTGAAGCATTTTTGTGTTTTGAGAAAAAAATTTTAGTTTCAGGAAGTGTGTCTGTTTTGTGAAACAGTTTTGTGTTTGTGAAATATTTTTGCATTTCAAGAGTTGTGGCTTTTTAGTGATTTTCTTTTTGTCTTCCGAGAAACTTTTGTTTTTAATTGTTTCAGGAAATGTGGCTGTTTGTGCATTTTGTGAAACATTTTGTGCTTCAGGAAACGTGGCTGTTTTATGAAATGTTTTTTTGTGTGTTTCAAGAAAAGTGAAGTGTTGCATTTTGTAATTCAGGGCCACCTTATAAAACCACAGTGATGGTGAGAATCCCTACATATGACTCTCTCTCTCTCTCTCTCTCACACACACACACACACACGTGACAGAACATCCTGTCTACTCTCAGTTTGTGATCTGGTTCTGCTTACTCTTCCTTGTTTTCTGATTGAATTCGGAGTGGACTGGAGGTACCCAGAGAGCAGCATCAGTGTGCGCCTCATAAATCCTGTGTGTGTGTGTGTGTGTGTGTGTGTGTGTGTGTGTGTGTGTGTGAGTGAAAGTGGATGTGGAAGAGTGAGCATGTGTGAGAGGCCTGTGTTTAGTCTAAGCTTGGATACTGAGCCACAGCACTGATAACTGAGCCCCATATTTCAGAGACCTGAGTGCCAAGCCAAAACACTGCACTTGAGTGTATGTGTGTGTGTGTGTGTGTGTGTGTGTGTGTGTGAGAGAGAGAGAGAGAGAGACAGGGAGAAGAAGAGAGAGAAAAGGAAGCGTATATGCGTGTGTGTGTCTGTCATATAAAGAAACCCATCAGGATTAATTGTAGTAATAAAAAGTGTAATAAAATCATTTGCGTTTGCGCCGGCCGTCTCTGGGCGTTTCCTTGGAAACATGAAGAGAGGAAACATTACATCTGCATCATTAAACACTGGCACTCGTTAACCTTTGGATCTTCTCATACTGTATACACACACATACATATATATGTATATATATATAAAGCATATAAATACATGAAATATACTCAAGTGCAAAAGTTTACACCCCCATGGTTGAAAAGCTCTTTAACGTTTAATTTATTACCTCAGCTCATCGGCCGTGCTAATGATGAAGGAAGATCTGTGAAAGCTTAAACACTACCGACCCGATTTAAGGTGTGTGTGTGTGAGAGAGATGGAAAAAAAAAACATGCTCACTTGATAGCACTTGCACAAAGGTGCAAGACGGATGAATAGTGAGAGTTGCGTCGTTCTGCTTTGACTTAAAAATAGAAGAAAACGTGAGGCGGTGTCGATGCAAATAGATTAAATTTGCAGTTTTCCTGCTGGCTGAGACCGACCCCAGGCACGGCGATTAACACGACCGAAAAGCAGGTATCATGTTCGTAGAAAGTGGTTTAGGAACAGGATGGGATCACGCATGAGCGTCTGAAAAACGACGACTTGATTCACACGTCTACCTGCAGTGTGTTTATTACTATTATTGTTATTTTAAACGCATCTCAAGTATCTCGTTATAAAACAGCCAATTTATATCAGGCTACTGTGTTGACTTGATGCAATTAATATTTGCCAATCATCATCCACTACTATTTTTTTTTTTTTGTGTGTGTGTGTGTGTGTGTGTGTGTTACAATCAGGATGGCTTTCAGGAACACAGTATATGGTACATCATTATTATTTTATTTTAAGGGCATGTAAACTTTTGCACTCTGGATTCTAAACTCACACCATGATGCCAGTCTACGTTTAAGTAAAACAAACATGTGACGAGTTTACCTTGGCTTATCTGTCTCTGTGTGTGTGCGCGCGTGCTGGGGTTGGTGGCGTGGCATGACACTCTCGCTCTGTGTGTGTGTGTGCGCGCGTGTTAATAAGAAAGATAAAGCCTTGCGCAGATTACAGATGTGACACTATACCCACCCTGCTTATCGGCGTGCTGAAACGCTGGGCAAAGAGAAGAAAGAAAGAAAGAAGAAGATCAGAGTGCGGGTTACGCCTAGTGTCATCCACGTCCACGGGGAGAATCAACTCTGGACTTTAAAGCAAATCCGCGTATAATTGGTGAGGCAATATTTATGATGGAGTTGACCCTGATTTCATGGACACCCTTGGCCCGGAGATATAGAGGCTCATATAGTCATAAACGGTGAGCGGATTCACCTTGGCGAGGTGTGGGGACGAGGGGCTCGGGAGTGGGAGAGAGAGACAGAGAGACAGCGATAACAGAGAGCGTCTGCAGAACTCATCATTAAAGTGAAAAAAAAAATAAAATAAAGACAAAAGTAACAGTCGCTCAGTTGAAGTAATTCAGGCCACTATATACTTTATATAAAACATATCTACTGTCCTGATCCTAGATTTCCTATATATATATATATATATATATATATATATATATATATATATATATATATATATATATTGTATTATATATAGTGCATATTTATATACACGTCTCTGTAATACAAATCATCTGTCGGGAAGTACGAATAACCATCCTGCCAATAACTATACGTTTTCTAATTTCCTTTAATGACTCGGACGAACAAACAGTAACGAAAATAAGCCTAAGAAAAGAAGAAGAAAAAAATAATAATAAATAAATCAGACGTTCTCTCCCAGACGATTCTGGCAGCATATTAAACGTAAGTGTAAAGTGAATTCTGGGTAGTAACAGGGTTATGGATTGACCTACGGTGCTGCATGATGGGATTCGTTTCAGTAGACAGCTAATGACTCTGGACTGAAATCATTTGACTCACTCAATTTGAGCAACAAAGAAAAAGAAACAAGGACGTTTTTTCATTTTTTTTTTCGGTGATGCTGCATCTGGAGACGGTCAGGGAGCGGATTTATGGACTGACAGAGAAAACGAGAGACTCTTCAGAGAGACGTGAGCACATGTTACGGGTAAGATATTTTGGTTTCCCTCAGACTTGACGCACTTAATGGACTTCTCCTTTAATACTGCACTTCACTGCTTCATCTCAGTGTGTGTGTGTGTGTGTGTGTGTGTGTGAGCGAGCTGTAAACATCAGGGACCTGAAGCAGTAAACCAGCAGAAGGGAGGATAGGTAGGTGATGAGACACAGAGTCAGGGAGCAGACAGATGCAGGAATGACCCCCCGCGAGGCTCGTTCTGCTCGTGCCCCGTTGCTGATGCTCATCCCAATTGACACCCCCGGCTCCCTTCCTGTCCTTCCTGTCTGGTGCCTCGGAGTGTGGGTCTAACACGCACGCTGGTGTCCTTGAGCTCGTAGCGGTGAGACAGGAGGCCGGATTCAGACGCAGGTCTGGATTTCCCAATAAAAAAAAATTAAAAAAAAGCAAAGAAGGGGGGGGGAGTGGAAGAGCGTGTGGTTTGTTTAGCACGACTCCTCCAGTGCATTCACGACCTGCTCCAGGATGTCGGGGCAGTGGTCCGCGATCTGCTGCAGGACCGAGTTGGCGTACTCCTGCAGCTCGGCGCTCTCTCGCTCGCACTGCTCCAGCTCTGACTCCAGCTGCAGAAGAAGAGGGCAAAGGAGAAGAACATCTGTTTAATCCGTTCTGATCATTATCTCTACCGGTTAAGCTCGAGCGGTATACACCAAGAAGGTTTTGTTTTTCAGTAAGTAAGGAGTAAAAAACTCTAGGGTCATGCTGTGATGGGAAAATGATCAACAACCTCTGTGGTGCTGATTTTCAAGCTGACTATTTTCCTGAAACAGCATGTCCTGAAGTGTTTCACTCCTTTTTACGCCACAGTGATTTTTTTTCACCCCAACAACAACAATAAATATCATTATTATGACTGTAGGTAAGAAAATCTGACGTTTCAAGACCATGTAGTTTTTTTTAAAAAAAGCTTTAATATGAATTAATCCCTTTATGAATTCACAAAACACCATTTAGACAAATGAAGGTGATTACCGCCAAGGATTTTATGGTCAGCCAGGTTTAAAACCTTGAGCGATAGGATTTTTATTTTTTCCTTCCTGTACTCCCTGTGTATCCTCCTTCTGTCCCACTGTGAACACAGAAGCCCATCTGGGTCAAAGAGAGCTGAACTACTATACAACTATAAAGTTCTCGGCTCAGACGAGACCATGGAAGTGTCTGAGCTGAAAAATGTGAGCGAGCACAGATGAGGTGCAAATAAGGAAAAGAAAGAAAGAAGAAAAAAAAAAGAGCGAGAGATCAGGAAGGTGTGAAGCTACAGTCAGCTGGGTGACTATATAATCCCCGTCTGCTCTCTCTTTCTCTTCACCACCTGATCTGACTGTCTAACTTCCCGTTAACACCCCATCATTAAAACGCTGCTGGAAAGCCCTGTCTCTGCAAAGTGCATCATTTTAAACCATTAGTACACGGCTCTGAGCTTGGAATTCATTTCTCTGGTTTTAATTTTCCGCTCGTTAAAAGAAGCCGAGGCTAAAAACGAGTATTTAACATATTTCACTGCATCTCATGCACTAATGATAATCACAGGTGAGAATCGCATTTATACGCGGAAAACTGTTTTTCCACTTGGAGCGAGACGGGAAACGGGAAGGAGGGTGATGGCCAGGAATACGCCGTGCCAAGTGGTCTAGGGAAGTATGATCTAGCAGGAGCAGGTGCCTCAGTCTAGCATTTTCTCACACACGCATAAACACACTCGGACACACACACACATACACAGGCGTCAGAGAGGGCCATTAACCATTAACGCAGCCCACTAACACAATGCACTAGGCAAGTAAAAGTACTGTTACTTCAGTGAAATTTTACAGAAGTACAAGTAAAGTTACCATTATAAAAATCTACTCAAGTAAAAGTAAAAAGTAGCTAATAAAAAATGTACTTGCAGTAAAAGTTACTGGTTTACGGTTTTTTTTTTTTTTTCAACAGCGGGGGTGGGATGGGGGATAGTGATGGGTCGTTCATGAACGATTTGGATCTTTGACGTGACTCAGAAGAACGAGTAGTCTCGGAGAGTGATTCGTTCATTATTTATGGCGCGCATGTGCAAATTATAGCAAAACCTCCTTACGTTATGTACAGGAAACAGAAATGAGTCGTTACCTTTCAGTCTTTTTCGGTCCAAATTGTTCGTTCTTTTGTCACATGACTCCCATAGACACTATGAAGTGCAATAGATTCACAAGAACGAACGACTCGGACTAGAAGATATGATGGTGAGCGGCTCATCCTGTTTATAATATGTCCTTTGCTGCATTGTAATATTTTCATTACTGGAACTATAGCCAAAATGTGTGTATGTAGACGTGTTGGGGGTATGTTTTTTGAAAATGTAACATTTTATTTTATTTCTGATCAAAAGAACGAAATGAACTAAATGACTCAAAAAAAGATTCGTTCATTTTGCACCTTTTTTCCTTCCCCGTTGCATTTTATATATATATATAAATTATTTTTCATTTTCATTCATTTATTTTCTACTCAGTAGCGAACATGGTTTCAAATGTAGAATGCTTCAAACAAAACATACTTAAGTCAAAATTAAATTACAGATTTTTAAAACCTACTTTAAAAAGTAGAAGTACACAAGAAACTACTCAATTACAGTAAGGCGAGTAAATGTAATTTGCTACTTTCCACCTTTGGGACTACGGTAAGAGGAGAAAAGAGGAGGGAAAATGAGAAAGGAAAAAGTTGCATGTTGTAAAAATAAACAAACAAACAAACAAATAAATAAATAAATAAAGCACAAAAATTCTAATTTTTCTTAGTTAGCAATTAAATAAATAAATGAATATAGCTGAAAAAGTTTAGATAACTTTGCTCAAAATAAGCAAAAGTATTTTTGAAGTATTATAAGTGAGGTATTTTTTTTTTTAACTTAAGATTATTTATTTATAAATCTTGGTAATTTCAGGTAATTTTGGTCTTATATTTATATTATATTGAGGGAGGCGCATACTGTACATATTTATAGACTATGGTTAAAATATAAAAAAATTGGGCTGCATCAAGCAAAGGCAACAACTAAGGCGATTTAAAATTTGTTGGGGGGGAAAAAAAATCATGAATGGAGATCACTGAAACACTTGAACTTAAAAAAGAAATCAGCAGTAAAAACCACAGCTATGTTTAACAGTGATGAAGCGAGGAACCCATCATGCATAGTGTCCACTGTACAAGCCTCTGGAGACAGTGTTATGATCTGGGGTTGCTTCAGTTGCTCAGGTCTCGACTCAGCAACGTTATGTGATAATTAAATTAAGTCAGTTGACGACCTGAATGTACTGAATGACCAGATTATCACATCTATGGAGTTTTTCTTCCCTGATGGACTCAGATTGTGAAAGAGTGGTTCTAGGAGCATAAGCAATAGTTTTCTCACAAGAACTGGCTGCCAAAGTGTGCGCGCTGCAATCAAAGTTAAAGGTGACTGAATGAAATCTTAGAGTGTGTGAATTTTTCTCTGTGGCCAGGCAGTATATTTTTTAGTATTTCAATAAAAGCGTTTCATTACATGTAATTCATTAGCAATTCATTGATGCTTTCCAAGAATAAGAAACAACCGCGAGAAATTCTTATTCATCATCATCCAGCATTAGGGTTTCATTTTTTTCCCCCCTCAGTTTTGGGTCCAGCGTGTCCTAAATTTCACTTGCAGTTTTGGCTTCGGTGAAGAATTTTTTATTTCAGTGCGTCGCTCATCACTCAAACGTTACCCAGCAGAGCCTCCAAGTCATCCGCCCCACATTTCCCCCAAAGGTACGCGGGCCTCTGTGAACAGGCAGAGATTTGATGTTGTCCAAAACCTTCAAATTGCCTTTCAGATCTAAACGCAGACCAAAGATCCAAAAGCTCTCCATCCGCAGAATATTTAGACAAAGAAAAAAAGAAAAAACCCACAAAGCTGTTTTCTTTGGCTCGCCCAAATTTAACAAGGTTAATGATAAAGACATCTGTAACAATAATGAGAGCACGTATTCATATATCATAAAAAGCGCTTCCCCCTTTATGTATTTTCGTGTGTGTGCCTGGACTGAATGGCCGCTTCATAATTAATAAAACAAAATAAGGATTCGGTGGTTCAGATGGCGCGACGCAATGCTACCTGTCAGGCTGGTGTTTGTACAACTGCAGGGCAAACACGCCTGGCCAGCGGCGAGAATGACAAGCATCCATTCCTGATGCACAGAGCTAGTGCTAATGCTACGCTCCGCTTGCTCAGGCTCCAAAGAGGGGGAAGGAGGGAGTCCGTGACGGATATGCCCGGGAAAGACTTTCCATATCTGGGCCTCTGCGCCAAGGCGAAATGGGGAAAAGATTAAATCCTTAAGAATGAATCTGGGCCAGGACTGGAAGGGGGCAATCAGAATCTAAGTGGACCTGAACAAGTTTATATAAGGATACAAACTGGCATTTATTGATGCTTAAATTCAGAAAAACAGCCAAGACTCCGTTCTCTGTGTCAAACCTTCATCTCGTATGTCCATGCACGATGCATCAAATGATTCGCGGTGAGAACGAAAGCACGGCAGCTTCGGGTCTACAGATTTAGACTTCTTACTTCAGGCCTGGCTAACCCTTGGGGATATTGGACATGTGGGAAAACAGAGACAAAGAATAGAGGAGCAGGTAAGAACGGAGAAAGACGACATCGTGTTGTATGAGGAGGGTTAATGAGGCTCATCGGAGGCTGATATATGGGGCTCGATATGAGGCCGAGGGGTGCAGTCAGGCCGTCGATCTAAGCTCCATTAAGAGCACACGGCAGGGAAACTGCAGGAGGTTTGGAGCTCAAAGCTAGCTTACAAATACGGGGGGAGAAAAAAATAAATCCCATTTTTAGGGTTGGACGTGGTACAGCAGGGGTCATCGGCTCAAAGCCAACGGATTCACTCAGCAGGTACCTAGCAGATAAAACTCCATCCGGAGGATTTTATGTTTATTTATAATACATAACTCATGGAACTTATGTGCATGTTCAAGTATTGGAAATACAACCGTGCACTGAGCTACTTAAGGAGCTGACTGAACTGAAAACTTCACAAGAAATGACGACCTGTTTATTATTATTAACATGCTAATAATGCTGGTGTAGAAAAAATAAAAATAAAAAACATGTTCATTTGGAACGTTTGTCCTGATATGTTCTATCTATCAGTACAATGTTACAGAAAACATTTAGCACTTGTATGTGCATTTAATTAGCTTTTTGACTTACTCAACATGAAATGTTTTAAAAATAAAGAATAAAAAGAAATAAATTAGCATCAAGTTTTCTGAAACTACGACCATAAAATGATGACCATGACAAAGTCGTATTAACATGCACACTGTACATAATGATTATTTGATATATATTTCTTTAACTTTTCTGTTACATATTTTAAACATGTCCCCCCAATATTGGTGCAAATGTACTAAGAAGTCAACTTGGAGAAACTTTTCAGGCGTCAGATTTTTTCTTTTTTAAATCGTTAAGTCTTCTTAGAGGGATTACTTCAGTTCTATTTTTGACTATACTGTACATGATTTATTTTTTTTTGTTCTTCTCAAATCCTGGCATCCTCAGTTGCTCTTTTCCTTCATCCCTTCATCAGTAGAGTCACAGTGTTGTCCCGGATCTCTCGGAAATCTCAGCTTTCCACGTCTATCTGGAACAACCTGCATATGCAAACTCCTCATTAGCATATTGCTTTCTCTTTTTTTTTTTTTTTTTTTTGGAAGTGATGTAATTATTTTTCTTTTTAGGCAAATTATTCTCTCTAAACAAAACACAAGACCCCCCACTCACTTCACATGCGATTTCTAAGCAAATTGGTTCTCGTTATTTATGATCCCCGTAAACGTTTCCACCAAATGAGCATGATTATAAACAGACGATATAAATACAGGAACGAGATCTGATAGCAATAATGAAATTCAAAAGAAAAACATCTTAAAATGTTTATTAATCCAAAGAGCACGCTGGAACTTTCAGGCTAATTACGGCAAAAGCTGCACATCCGTCAGATGGGAACAAACAGGGCCGTTTGCTAGGTCACTGATTAAGACCAGAGTTCGGGACATGAGTGACTTTCAACGGAGAATTTCCAGGGAGTGTGTGATTTATTCTAAGGTTAGTCCGAGATCTCCACACGACCCGGTTTAAGTGAATGAGCTCTCTTATCCTCTGAAAAAACAGAGCAGTAAAGATAACACAAGGCTTTAGATAAGAGGGAGGTATCTGTCTCATTATCTGTCTCCCAAACTGGTTTCCTTTCTCAGCCTTGACCCAAAACCACGAGATGGGGACATGAGGAGAGAGAGAGAGAGAGAGAGAAAAAAAAACGGAGAGCGAAGCAGAAAGAGAGGATGTTTTTTTGGTGCGTGTTGCTCTCTCTGTTATCATGGTGGATTCTTATCGGGTGTTATCACACCTTTACTGCTAGGGTGCTCTCTGAGCCCCAGATAAACAGCAGCTGGATTATAATGAGTGCGGGAAGAACTCGACTCTCCCACCAGATGATGAACAAGTTCTAGAGACAGCTGGCTTAAACATGCTTACAGAAATCAGAAACGAACGAGTTCCACCTCGGCAACAATACTTTTTATATTTCAGAGAAAAACAGGGTGGCGGGCGAATCCGAAATCTCTAACAGCACTTTTCTTCCGCTCTTCCAGCCTTCGTCCCCATGTTGCTCATCACGTCTAACCTTTGAACCCTTCGTCCCTGCGTCTGGTCCTGACTTACATGTGTGTTTCCACCTCACTTCCCTTTCGCATTGCCCCAGAGAGGGCGAAAGAAAGGAGGAGAAAAAGAGAGACATGGATATAAATTAGGCCGTGAGCTGAGTGCTCCCATGGCATGGTGGTTAAATCAGAGGGATAAGGATGACGGCCATGGGCAAACCCTGTCCTTGGCTGGATCCAGACTGAGTTTCCATCAGTGCCAGGATGGAGTCAAGGAAAAGGGGAAGGAGGGGGAAAAGAGAGACTTGGGGCTAGGTCTAAAATCTGGAGATCTGGTAAAGCAATCAAATCTCTTTCAATAAATCTGCATAAAGTAAAAAAGATGACAGACTTTCCCCTAAATGTGACAAGTATAACAGCAACGAGTAGGAAATGTTGCTTTTCACTTCAGCAAAATTAGACACTCGTCTTAAAGGATTGGGGGGGGGGAGTCGGGGGTAGGGGGGTGGGGGATTTGACTACAAAAACCGCTTGCTTTTAAGAAAATCCCCCTTAAAGCTTCGGGTGCCCCTTTTCAACCCCCCCTCCTCAATAAACTGAGATGAGGTCACTGCAATCTTCCCTTGTTCTGTTGAAATCCCCTCTCCCCGAGCCAGAGCGCCAATGCTCCCCGACGGAGGTCGCTTTCTGGTGCTAGAGTGGAATTTATCCCTACGGTGTTGTCGTATAGCCTGACCGCTCTCCTCAAAGACTCCTCAAGTCTCCATCGTCCAAGGTGGCGCCAGCTCAGGTACGAGGGATGAAGGGGTCAAAGGTGAAGGCGTGTATTCTGATCGAGTAAGCAGACCATTACTTTATGTTGACGAACAAAAATTGGAATAAAATGAATCAAAAATCTCTAAACCTGAGAGTAAGTTAGCAATAATGTTAGAAGAACAAGACCAACAACAACCAGCCTTTATTTGTCATATACTTTACAGCATTGTGAAATTTTTTTTCTTTATATAATCAGACTTTTTTGGAAGCTCGAGTCGGAGTGCAGGATTAGCCATGATATGGCTTAGGCCCCTGATGTTCTGATCAATAGCCCACTGCTGCCTCTTTTTAAATTGAATCTACATAATTTATTTAATTTAATACGAAGAAACAAGCGGTGGGCTCAAGACACTTCCACAGTGCTGTATGTTAACAGTTAACAAAAAAAGATACACCCACTTTTGCATTACTTTTGGTAACAATTTGCATGTATAGTCGGATATTCTGATACTTTTAGGGGGCTAAAATATGATCGTAATTATTAAGAAACAATATAATTTTGTGTTTAATACCTGCTCTTCGTTCATATTAATTTATAGGGGCAACATTTGGCTAGAATTGCCCCAAACTATATATTAATATAATAATATATTAAAACAGTAATGAAATGACTTGTATCTTGTAAAAGACCTCCTATATACCCTGATTTTTGCAAGTTTTTTATTTTATTTTATTTATTTATTTATTTTTAGGTCTGCCAGTGTTCTATACATACTGTAGCCTTTAAGTGAATGACTCAGCTTTTTCATGTCTGGAACATTTTCCACTTAATAATGATTATCTCTTTTCATAAAGAATTGACATTTAAATAAACATTTCACTTCAGCTCTCCGGCCTGATGTGTCGTTCCACTCAATCTTTATTCCTCTGTCTCTATTTTTAAACGGTGCATTGGACACTCTAGACTAACCTTACAGACACTCCCTAGAAGAAAAAGCGTGGACTCGGTGAAGACCGGACTTCGCCCTGACGGTGAAGGGTTGTGGTGGTTGTTGCACCGAACAGGACGAACCGCATCTGATTAGAAATGCCTGGAGAATGAGCTTCAGGCTGATCTGTGCAGCACATCAATCAAGTTTAATTGCGTTTCGGGGGCTAATGTGGCCAGGAGTGGACATACAAGTCGCACCCGATGCCAACCACAATGCTGGGATGAGGTCAAACAGTTTTGGTGGGAGCAGTGTGGGCTGAGTTTCGAACACAATCACAACGAAAGCTTGCTTTGCAGTAACTTCTGCGCGCACACAATTTTACACAAAATAATGAAAGTCTGTTTTTAAATTATTGCTGATTCGGAGTCTGAGCTGAGGGCATATGGTTGCGCCTAAGATTGCAAAGGCAGCATTTTTCAGCATTGAGGTCACTTTTTCAATATTCGACAGTTCTCAATGTGGAACAAACTGTACAATATATCTTTTTATTGATTTAAAGTTGTTAAAATTTTGAAAGATGAATAAAAATTTAAGGGATAGTGTTTTGGATTAAACAACCAAATCAAATCCTGAAATTGAACTGAAAGGAGGGAAAAGGTAAAACTCCACCTGTCTATAGTTAAATAATATTACTTTTTCAAGTAGATCATTCGAAAGCACTCCCTTGTGAAAAGGATTGACTGCTAATGATTGCAAATTTGTACTTTTTATTTACAGATGTACAAATTTTCAGAAATCTATCAAGCGAGCAAAAACATCTTCCAGGATTGAGGAGGAAAGGAAAATAAGCATAGGGCTAGTGAGAATTAAACTGAGTTTATACAAAACAGTTAAATGCAAATTAAAACCACCTGCCTAACACTGAGAAGGTTCCCCTTGTGCCAGCAAAAAACAGCCCTGACCCGTCGAGGCCTGGACAGCAGATCCTTCAGGTCCAGAGAACAGTGAGAAGGAGCCTTCATGGATCTTTCTAGCACATCTCACAAGATGCTCGATCAGATTGAGATCTGGAGAATCTAGACTCCAAGGCAACACACACAGCTCTTCGTCAGATTCCTCAAACCATACGCATAGACCCACAGTAACATCTTTAAACTGTGTAGTAACATCTGTGACCACACGGTGATCATCACACCATGCCACCTTTGACAGGTGTCACTGTAATTAGATAATGTTATTTACTTCATCTTTCTGTGATTCTCATGTCATGACTGGTTGGTGTGTGTTATCCAAAACAACATGACTGAAAACATTTAAATATAGACATTTAAATGAGCGGGACAGAATCTTGAACATTGAAAACTTCCTTTCTGTGTATTAAATAAAAAGAAAGTCCAAAACTAATGTTTATTTATGGTTTAAAGGGGGAAAAACAAATCCCCAAATTAGTTTCAATGTGGTCTCAGACTTTTCAACCTCCCGGTATTTTACTGAGAACCCCACACACGTCTCTGTTACAGAGGTGGAATTCAACCTTGCAGCAGTTTTAGGGTGTATATTGTTCTTGCTACACACCAGAGTGTATGCCATACAGTGAAGACGCACAGCTAATATCGTTTCTGCTCGAACGGCTGTAAAAGTATGTTTTTACTATTAAGGTTTATTGCAACACACGAATAAGAGCAAAAAATATGCAGTAATTTTAGCGATAAGTGATTGATTCTTGTTATGGATACAAAAAACACGTACAAGTAGACTTGTCAGACGGATCATAACTTCTGAACAGGCTGTCGCAGCAGCGCAGGCTTTTCTTCTTGCCATCATAATCTCCTCACTCTACAGCAGTTCCTACACTTCTAGTAGCTCTTTTAAAAAGACCTTAACAGCTCACTACACATGTGTAAAAATCCATTACTCAACCATGGAGGTTCATAAATGTCTTTTTTTAAAGTCAGCCTAATGGTTTTTATTAATATGATAGGTCCTGTGTGTGCTTTGGCGCGACTAGCACGGCTGCTGACAGGCTAAGCCAATGACAGCAAGAACCTGAGACACAACTCGCGCAAAGGAGAGGAATTCGTGAAAAGATCGAATGTGACATGTCCCGTGTTTAGCTCGGCCTGAAATGGACGTCGGAGCGGAGACGTGAAGTGGATGTGAAGTCTGTTGTTCAGAAGAGACTGCAGATATTGTTCAAGCACACATTGACACCTACAAGTGTTAGGGCCTGATGATCGACCTCGGGATATTTATTCTGGTTTATACCGAGCCCTAACGAGTTCACTTTCTCTTTTAATAAGAAACGAATAGTGATGATTTGCGCTCGGGGCGCACGAGCTCGGCTACGGTGAAAAGACCAAACTTTAATTCATCCATCCATCCATCCATTTATTTATTTATTTAATTAATTTATTTTTTAAACAGTTTTGCTAGCTGTTTGCAGATATTTTTACATCAGTGAAAATAAGTTTGCTGAATGTGTAATATAATGCACAGTTCACTGCGGCCTTGTTCTGCCATGTTTACTCCCATTTCCTGCCTGTTTAAATTAGCCTGCATTTATGCTGCCCAGGATTCATGGGCCTGTCAGCCAGCAGCTGGCCACAACAGGCATCCGGCAACAGACTGCACTGGGAACAGTCACGTACTTACTACCGCAGCTCACAACCGCTCGGCCTGGGTGCCAGTTTCACACCGATGTGATTTTTTTTCTTTCTTTCTTTTTTTTAAATAAAGGATTTCAAGCAGAAAAAAGGAAAAGAAAAACCTTCTTGTTTCTGTTTATTCAAAAACAGCAGGCAGGATGTTTGCAAGCGTGTACAGTTTACAAGAACTGACTGAAGATCTCATGCAGTGAAAAATGCTAACATTACTGTTAGCCCTCAGCTATAGACGATACATACGGCAAAATTAAAAGCTCTGGCGGCAGAAGCCTCTGTAGGTCGTCGTGACACCGATATCCATCTGAGCCTGATCTTTTTTTATTTTTATTTATATAGTGCTTTTACGCAATTTGACACTGTCGCAAAGCAGCTTTACACAATCAAGACAAGTAAGTTTGTATGCAATGTGAATGTGTATGAATCAATATGATCAGATTGTCCCTGATGAGCAAGCCAAGGGCGACGGTGGCGAGGAAAAACTCCCTGAGATGGCAATAGGAAGAAACCTTGAGAGGAACCAGACTCAACAGGGAACCCATCCTCATCTGGGTGATAACGGAGAGCAGGAATTGATCAGCATAATATTGTGTAAGACTGGAAGTTCAGTATAACAGGAGACGTGTTAAAATCTTAAACCCTTATTCACTTAAATTATCTGATTGGATTGATGGATACGAATCTACGCCTTGTCCGAAACAACCTGTCCAGCATCTGTGTGTATAACCAGATTGTGACTTTAAACAGGACCATTATTGAAGATTAGACCCGCCCCCATTTGAGGATAACATCGAGTTAAAAGTTTACATACCCTTAAAAAAGAAAAAAGAAAAAGAAAAAGAAAAAAAAAGCGATGCACTTTATACCAAAATACTGTGTCTAACAGATTATTTTAAATAAAACTAAACACAAGGGTCAAGTAGTGTATAACAGGGTTAAGACTCTGCTTCTGAAAGTGATATAAATATTCTGTAATACATTACAGACCCACTTCAGGGACAATTTATCCCACTTCTATGCAAACAGAATGTGGTGTGTGTTTGGCTTCCATGTTTCATTGGATACTTTCTTCTTCTCCTCTCGTTTATCCCTATATATTTATCAAAAAGTTTTGTTTTTTTTGGGTGCTGATTCTGGACTGATGTTTTTTTCCTACCTTCAGCCTCTGTTATCTTCCGCCTGGCCTTTGGATCATTTCTCCCCGTGTTGTTTTGTGGCAGGACAAAACCCATTTGAAGATATATATATATATTTTCTCCACCATTCAATGACCTTGAGGAGATTTAAACTTTTGCACCCGACAGCGCTATTTTGGCAACGGCTTATCACAGATATTGCAATTATGCGGCACTACAAGAGAGGAGCGATCAACGTTACAAAATGATGAATCAATTCAGATTTGCTCATGAGTCACTGACTAGACGACGGCTTCGTGCATGACCCAGCAATTCCCCGAGTCCTAAAAAACCTTATTAGATTTACTGTGTACACAAAGGCTTTGTTTTGGTTTCGCTACATTTAATTCCTGAGCTGACAGAATGCGGAGTTCGGAGGAGCTTATTATCTTTGCAGGACCACTGGGTCACTGTGTGGCTGAAAGGCCTCGCTTTATGGCAGTCGTTTAAAAAGAAATGCAACATCTTGTAGGGAAGGAAAAAAAAAAGGAAAGAAAAACATTTACAGCATCAGAGAGAGAGAGAGAGAGAGAGAGAGAGAGAGAGAGAGAGAGAGGAAAAAGCTGGCATGAGGAACAAGGTCATAAAACCAGCACTGACCACAACAGAGGATGAGCAAGCGGTCGGGGTGAATCGAGTCTGGCAGAGTGTGTGAAATAAACGGAGGGGTGTGAGCTTGTGAAAACGTGCGTGTGTGTATGTGTCTGTGTGTTTACATTTACTGTCTGGATCCTACTTGAGAAATTCAATTCAATCTACACCACTTGCATTACTTATGCGCTACTGACTGTATCGTACACTTCGCTTTCACTGTGAAAACGAAAGCCTATATGTGTTGAGAGTTTCCAGAACACAAGGCGTGGGGAAAGTTAGGAAAGCTGTAATTACCACCCAGGTCACATAAAAGGGGAATAAAAAGCCAACATTTTATATGCTTCTAAAGTAAACCTATATAAAGTGGGAGTGTGTGATTTGACTGGAACGCTGTGGAGTTTATATTACACACGTGCACCCGGATAAAAAGAAACAGACACGGTATATAAAAAGGGGTACGCAGACAGGAGTGCGCTTCCATGTAGCTTCGAATGTTGACTGGAGTAGAGCCGTATTATTATTTCGGCAAGCTGTTCTTGTTGTCACTTGCGCTAGAGCAGCTATAAACAAACCGTTTCCTCAAAAACAAGCAGCTCGTCAGGTGACCAATATTCTGCATTTTAAAAGCAATACATCATAATTTTTCCAGTGACTGATAGAATTTCTTTATTATTTCCACACTCTTTTCAATCGTGATGATCTTAATTTCCTTTTATGCACTCGCGTCCATCGGATTAACACTTTGGAAGACTAACAAGAGAAGAAAAATAAGTCACATACAAAGTTACATACGGTGTATGAACCGCAACATGATTTAAATGGGAAGTGTGCAACGGCATTCTTCTCCCACGAGCCAACAGACCACAGATGTACAAGTCATAAACTTTGTGTGTGTGTATTCATTATTACAAACCGGTTTATTTAACTACAATTTTGAATATAATAGGCTTTTTTTTTTTTACGTCAGACTGAACCAATAGACTGCCTATCAAGGTGCATGATGTACAGTACAGACCAAAAGTTTGGACACACCTTCTCATTCAAAGAGGTTGAATTTGTATTATGGCAAGAAAAAAGCAGCTAAGTGAAGAAAAAAACCAGTGGCCATCATTACTTTAAGAAATGAAGGTCAGTCAGTCTGAAAAATCGGGAAAACTTTGAAAGTGTCCCCGAGTGCAGTCACAAAAACCATCAAGCGCTACAAAGAAACTGGCTCACATGCGGACCGCCCCAGGAAAGGAAGTCACTTCTGCTGCGGAGGATAAGTTCATCCGAGTCACCAGCCTCAGAAATCGCAGGTTAACAGCAGCTCAGATCAGAGAGCAGGTCAATGCCACACAGAGTTCTAGCAGCAGACACATCTCTAGAACAACTGTTAAGAGGAGACTGTGTGAATCAGGCCTTCATGCTAGAATATCTGCTAGGAAACCACTGCTAAGGACAGACAACAAGCAGAAGAGACGCGTTTGGGTTAAAGAACACAATAAAGAACACAGAAAACTCTTTGAATGAGAAGGTGTGTCCAAACTTTTGGTCTGTACTATATACTTGACCACCTGCCTAATACCGAGTAGATCCCCTTTTAACCGCTAAAACATCCCCGACCCGTCGAGGCCTGGACTCCACCAGACCTCTCGAGGTGTGCTGTGGGATCTGGCATGAAGCCTTCAGTAGCAGATCCTGTACTGTAAGTTGCGAGACGGGGCCTCCATGGATCAAACTTGTTTTTCTAGCACATCCCACAGATGCTCGATTGGACTGAGATCTGGAGATTTTTGGAGGCCAAGTCATCACCTGGAACTGGTTATTGTGTTCGCTCATCGGCACCGGCGATAACTTTTTTCAGCAATTTGCGCCACAGTAGCTCTTGTATCGGATCAGACTATACAGATGAGCCTTCAATCCCCACATGCATCAAAAAGCCTTGACTGCGTCGCCGGTTCACCAGGGTTTCCCTTCCTTGGAGCACTTTTGATAGGTCCTGACCACGTCAAACTGGGAACATCTCTCACGGGATCCCCTTTTTTTTTTTTTTTTTCTATTTCCACTGCATCAGGTTCAGGGACAAAATGTTCCCTTGATGTTGAGTATATCCCACTATTCATAATGTTATGGATGATACAGTATGTACGGTATAAGGACTTGCTCCTTTAAAAAGACAAGTAGCTCTTGGAGGAAAAAATGAAAACATTGAATCATCTGAGGCAGTACACATGAGCAAGGCAAAACATCACGGAGCCCTGAATCACGTCCAGCAACAATTCAGGAGCTAAAACGGTGCAGGTCCTCTCGTAAACCTGAAGACCACAGACATGCTGAGGTCCCCAGAATGCCGCTCTGATGAAGGGGCTGGGTTCAGATGCAGTAATAGCAGTACGGCTACTAAACAGTGCTGCACTTAAAGTGCCTATCAAGATTCTTTTCTTCCGAGGTATTCCTTAATGCGGGACATAAACTTCATGAGGGAATTACAACAGATCAGAAGACAGACGATAAATTGCGAGTCTCTTCTCAGCCGCGCGGGTCCGAGCGCTCCGCTATCCGATCTCCCTTATGTCACGGAGCAGATAGTGATCTCCAATATTACTGCAGTGTACGGTAATAAAGCATAATAAAGCAAGGACAGTAAGCCAACAGACAGGAGGGATGAACTCCAAATATGGAGATGAGGAGAGAGAGAGAGGTCAAGGAAGATATCAGTCAGACACAGTCTGTGAAGGCTTGCGTCTCGTCCAATCCCACATCTGAAACTGATTCGGTGATATTAGAGGAAGACTCCGAATGCGAACAGCGGAATCTCGCCCTCGGTTACATGCCTTGAACTGTACATATGGTATACACATGCACGGCAGTGTATGTGGTATACACATATACACTTTTGGTATAGAAAGTGTTACATGATATACATGCTCGCGTTTTTTTCCCAGCGTCCGACTCGGCAGAAATTGAAATATTCATGATCTCTCACTTTTGGACTCTCGAGGCTCCGACAAGGCCAAACGAGTCCCGGTGAGTGTGCTTGAGGGACAAGGTGCGAGTGAGAGTATTGGTGAGCATCTGCTCTCAGCATGAGACCGTACAATCTTTCTGTACAATTGGTGTTTTGTGTTTTTTTTTTTTCCCCCCCCTTATTGAGGCGGATGTGCAGTACAATTTCACTGATCACCGAAGTCTGCTGCGACAGTGGGGAATGAAGAGATTTATGCACATGAGTAATTCCAGGACCGGGGTGTCATTCGCGTGACGTACTGCTGATACTTTAACAAATGCGGTATGTACTGTATGTATGAAATCATAGCTAATAGTGACAGTGAGAGCATTTCCACATGCACAGCGTGATGAGAACTCATGGGATCGGGACTAAACAGCTGTGTGGCCATAAGAAAACCACTTGTTAGCGAGATTAATTCAGAAAAAGAAAACACCAGGGAGCATAATGATTGGACTTTGGAGCGATGGGAAAAAAAAAAAAAAAAAGCGGCATGTGGTCTGATTGGAGTCCAGACTGGAAATGTCCCGTATTTTATACGCCTTGTTCTGCTTTTTAACCTATACAAGATTAATATTACAGGTTGGACTACTGATACAGGATGATTAATATGAGACAGTATATAACAGTCAGTGGATAAAAGGGGAAACCCCTCCTCCTCCTGTCCTTCAGCCTGTCTGTCATGCTCTCTACCAAAACAGGGAACAGGAAAAAGTCGTATTAGTTTCTGCTTTTGTGTGCGTCAGTGATCTTTAACATCCCTCCCAGAAGTCACCTATTATAGACGATGAAAAGTATTCAGTTTGGCTCATGTTTTAGTTCATATCTGGAATTGAATTTTTCAACAGGAACTCATCAAGTACTGCATTTCACAGGAAGTTACATCATCTGAATTTCCTCTAGATAAAAGAAAAATGTCCTCGCTCTCTCTCTCTTTCATTTGTTGCGAGATTACTTAGAAAGAATGCTTCTTTTTATTGAAATAAAGGAAATCTTAACACTTTAATGTTCTTATTCTATTAGCATATACAGTCTTTGAAAAAGTTAGTGCCCCCTCTTTGAAGTCTATCTAATTTACACTCTTAAACCCTATTGAGGCCTGTTATTATTATTATTTTTTGGACTTAATTTCTGTTAAATAAATAAGGACACGGTGAAAAAAAAGTTATATTATTTGTCTGAGGTTAATGATTTTTATTTATTTATGTTTTTTCACAAAATAAAAGAAGTGGCGCTAATTTTTTACACATGACTGTAAGAACGCTGTAAATGTAACTGTAGTTATAAGTAGTAATAAAAATGGCCGACCGCACCGCACCGCACACGGTGTTACTTTAAGCGTCCTGATCGGTGATTTGTTCCGGCTGAAGCTCAGCTCTTTTGATCCGCTACAGGATCCATCAGGAGCACCTCTTGGAGCAATAACACGAGCTGGCACAAACAACCTGAACCTCCCGTATCCTTGCCGATTTTAACCCCAGCAGGTCTCCTGAAATGCCGGCCAAACTCTGACTCGATCACATCGCTGCAAATAATTCAATTTCACAACGATGACGGAGAATCGGGGGCCTGCTGGGTTTTTGTCGAGTGATGACCTGGACCGGAGAGGTCTCTCCCTCGGAGAAGGACGCATGTCAGCTGATGAAAGCGGTCGCTCACAAAAGGCACCTGAATGCACAGACTTCTCTCTTCTCTATTCCATATTAATGAAAAGAAAGAAAATTAAAAGAAACCTTAGTTAAAAGAAAAAGTAGGAAAAAAAGAAAAAACATTTAATGCAGCATTTGTTTTCGTGCCAAATGCTTGTCGTCGAGTTGCCTACAAATCAAAAATGCTTTTCAATAACGTGAAGTCGAGCCAAAAACCTGCCAGGGAGACAGTTCGCTGCGCTGGGAAACACATGAGCGTTGTGCGGAGCTTGGCAAACGCTGCCGCATATCACTCTTCCTGAAGAATGAGGGTTGTTTTAACATGAGTATAATGCATATTATATAGACTTCCAGACAATTTATTTTTATGGCACTGCAAAAGTTTTAAAATGGATGAAAAATTTAGAAAAATGTGCCTGAGGAACTGAAAGTACTCAATGTTTACAGACAATTTACTGGCATGGCAGGTAGAATAATAGCTTCAAATATGTGAAGAAAAAAGAAGAAGAAGAAGAAGAAAATAAAAAGACGCACTTATGTATTCCTGAGGAAAGATTTATAAGAGCGAGATGAAATCTTCATGTGAAGTTTCCTCCTCAGTCCCACTTAAATCCCCTCCTTCGCTTATTTCTGGCTTTGAGAAACAGTTGCGCCGCGTTCGTTAGACTCTCGTTCGAGGGAGAGAATTTAAGGCTAATAAAACCAATATATTGGACTATTTATTTTCTGTAGGAACACATTTTACTCTATAAAAGGGCCTAATGGCATTTACACACAGCCAGTCAGATTCACAAAAGCCAATGGGAGATTTATGGGCAGCGTGCTTTAGTGTCAGCTAGGGGGCTCGGTCGTGGGCCAAGCCAGATGGATTTAATAATCGATGCGGACGAATCCAAGTATCTAAAGGAACGTTTGCGGTACCGTGCCCGGATCTTTTACGCAGACGCTCGTTTGGTTTAAAAATAAATAAGCAACTAACTAACTAACTAACTAAATAAATAAATAAATGGATCGCGCAATAAGTCTAGCGACGTCAGTGCGGACAATCAATCACTCACCTCCTCCATGCTCATCTTCTGTAGCTCCTCCTCCCAGGCGTCCCTCTGGCTGCGGTGGTAAGCTGAGGGTGGAGCCAGGTCCTGCAAGATCTGAGGGTCTCTCTCATGACAAAGGGCTGTGAGGTGGCCAATGTACAATTTCAGCTTGCTGCGGTTCTGATTGAGGTCTATGAGCGGGGGAATAATCTGTATACAAAAAAAAAAAAAAAACCGAGAGAGAGAAAGAGAGAAGTCCTGTTAGCAATATGATCCAGCTGATATCCAATGTGTAGCAATGGTTCCAAGGTTCCAAGCAGGAAGCACGTTTAAAGAAGCCAGGACACAAATGGAATATCTGTTACCATATGTGACTGGTAGCGGCAGAGCCAACTGTTCTTTAAAAAAAAAAGAAAAAAGAAAAAGAAAGAAAGAAAGAAAAAAAAAGCGATAAACAGTGACACGACGTAAATGATTTCAGATGATGAGGAGAATTTGTAATATAAAACGCATTACTAAATCACAGTAAATCACAATCACATAATGGCATAATCAAAATTCTTTGTGGAAGAAGGAACTGAAAGAAGTACAAGTGCTTTCCAAGCCCAGAAACCTTATCATACAGTACATCATATCCCTCGGTCTGATTTGTAACATACAAAACATTCCACACGATTATGGCCCCTTCTGATTATCCTGTAGGAACTGCCCGAGATACTGTATGAGGAACATCCAGAAAACATCCAGATATGACTTCATCCATCTACATATACATCTATGCATCTATATATCTATCTATATATAAACCAAACCGGCTTGCCATCTCGCATGTTCAGTGAAATGTACACTCATTCAGACCATATGTGCCTCGGAGTGCCTTCCTGGCCTTTTATAAGGAGTGAAGCTTGGGTATGAAATAGATGCTTGGCCCAACACATTCTTCATCCCCGAGTCCGTTTGATCTTCTACTAGCGCAGAGCAAAAAAAAAGGAAAAAAAAAAAAAAGGGATGAATACATTCGTGCAGCGCCAGAGAGGAGGGAGGAAAGGTGTGGGCAGACAAGAGATACAGCCACGGATAGCGTGGAGCTGAGTAACAGGATAGGTGCGCTAAGGTGGACCCAAACCCCCGGCCCGCCAGAACCCTCCCCTACAGCCTCCCGAGTGCTGCGTGTGCTAAATGCTCATTATTGTCTTTGGACCTGCTTGACCAAGAGGGGGATCGTACGTGTGACAAAAGGAGACCGATGGGAAACCTTTCCTTTCGCTTTTTGATGAAGTAGAATAATAAAACTTGAGGAAGTTGAGTAAACTCGCCCAATTGGGCTTCATTTATCAAGCTGGAAATGGAGGCATTTATTTGTTTTTTTAAAAAAAAAGAAAAAAATGTTCACAAAAACATTTACAGAAGAAATGTGGCATTCATGAAAATTGGTAGAAGTTTGTTGAACTCGCTCGTGTGAACCTCAGCTGATCTGCTTCAAAAACAGAACCTGTGATATTAGATATACTGCAAATTTTTTTTTGCGGTGCACATTTAATTCCTTTATATGCATGAATTAATTATATGTTTTTGTTGAGAAAATCAAGTTTAAAAAAAAGTTCACAATTTAATCTAAACAAGACTGCGCGTCCATTTAGAACAGAAGTCTGTGCATGTCACATTGACTGAGCTGCATTACAGAAAGATTTCACACACGCCGTGCTCAGGAGGCACTGGTTCACTGTTAAGTCATCTTTTGTTTTTTTTTCTTCCATTTTCAGCTCTCTGCAAGCTCTCTGTGCCGTGAACATGCTTTGCACTGTGCAGCAGGATTTATACATAAAAAAATAAAAAAAAAGAGAAAAACTCCGGTGAGTATATATAAAAATAAAAATCAGTGTTACAGAAACTTGTGTAAATCTGGCATGTCTGCAAAAACGACACAATTACACCATAAAGCTTGATAAATGAAGCGTGCGCAGGTAAATAGAAAGCATTTACTCAATTATCTGAGCTCGGTTTCAAAAAAAAAAAAAAAAAAAGGGACAGTTTGTAAATATGTGATGAAAAAGCTGCAGGGGCGAAGGCGTGATGGAGAATCGGTTTTAGTCTGAGAACTGCAAACGCCAGACGAAAAAAGTTTGAGACCAGACACACTATTAATTCCTACTACACCATGTATTTTCTCCCAGGCAAAAATCTTATTTTATTTTTGTTAGCTCAGCAAGAGATTTCTGCGGGGTGTACAGTAGCTGGTGAATAATAGTGGGAAAGATCACAAAAAATATGAAAATGAAAAAAAAAAAAACAGAGAAAGATTAGATGTGCTAGAAATAATGCGTTCCTTTGAACTATAATCACTTACAGTAATATTTATAACACGATGTGAACATCAGTGTATTGGCTTTTTATTTACAGCCGAGCGTAATAGGACAGGTTCCTTACTCTACCTGAATGCTTGGTTCGATCTGCTCAGCCTCATCTTAATAAAACCCCTGATCAGGGACTTGATTTAACCGGTCCAGGTGAACACATGGAGGAGATTTGTGAGCACTAGCTCAGCTGGCAGCCACGGAGAGAAGAGCCTGAGGTTTTTAAAGAGGCAGGATAATAAAATACTTTGAAACCACTGTGACCGAACTGCTCTCTCAAAAGCCGGGCCGATTACATTCACAAAACAACTGCCTTCAAATACCTTCGATTTATCCCTAACGGGATCGTTTTCTTCCTTTCCTCTTCTTTTTTTTCCCTCTTTCTTTCTTTAAAACCACTCTTACACGGACACATTCCTGTTCACTATTCCCGTTAATCGGGGCATTTCGTTTCCTAATAACAGATCCGGAAAATGATGGGATTTGTTTTCCCACCGCTTTAAGTCAGGAGGAATGGGATCCATCGCTCATGCGGAAGACGGATGTCCTCCCGAGCGCTACGCCATTTGTCTAGCCGTGCAACAGCTGACCTGCTTCTTCTCATCGGTGATAAACAGCCCAACAACACTGGAGCGTACTGTGCTAGCATGTATAGTACATGCGGACGAGCGGGCCGTTCCAGAAACGTTTCACCAGGATGGATGATTCGTGCTCTCGAGGACGACAGCGGTTATTTTAGCAGTTAGCATCGATCTCGCCAGTTGGCAGGGTTTCCTGGTGGCTGGATTTTGTCATTGGTGTTTTGCTAATGTCATGTTGTTCCGTTGCGTTTAAAGGTTTGTGTGGCGGGGCGAGGCGTCGGAGGTCATAAATAATACGAAAATAACAACAAATATTATGTCCAGGTGGCAGATTTATGGTGGGATTTTTTCCCCTTCCTCCCCTCAAAGGACCGTTTGTGCCCTTGTGTGGGTAATGGACAGTCAAGGCTGTGTGTGTGTGTGTGTGTGTGTCTTCTGAATAACACAGTGGAAAAATGATGTAACGATATGGTCAGAATTTCATCTATCTTTATTCTTTGCTGTCTCCGCTTGTGTCCTTTTGATTCTCTCTGAAAGTGCATTCAGTGTCATGGCTGTTGGCTTCCTCTGTTTCCCACAGATGGGTGAGGCAAACGAGTAGGGAACTGGGTAGACATGTTTTTTCGCATTATTCCCATTTTCCTGTCACGTTCTTCCCTTGAAAACCGCACGGGCTCGAGAAACCCTTGGCTGAGAGTCTTTTGGCTTGTGGGAAGCGGATATTTAAGGACGTCATAAGTGATACTATAAGTGAGTATGATGAAGTGGTCGCCTCGTTCTACAGAAGGTTGGATACCGAGCTCCGACCCGACTCGAGATTCTCTGGCTTCATCTACAGCCTCTACGTTGGGAGAAACTCCTCACGGGGAGCTCACTCAGCCCCTGCTTCATTACGACCTCTCTAAAAGAAGCTGTCTTCGCTAGATGCTGGACGTGAAGAACACGTCCGCACATACCTGGCACCGTCATGCCGCAAAACTACCCCCCACCCCCCAACGTCCACGGGAGAAAAAGAGTAGCGCACTCGAACACAAACAACCCAGCCTTCCCTGATCTCTTCCCCCTTCATCAATCACCCATCAGTTCATCTAGCGCTATTCGATACCCATGCTGAGAACTAGCCGTGTGGATCAATGCTGTCAGTCAGGCAGTCCATCAGAAAGGAGCCGATGGCTTCCTACACATAGTCCGGAGCAAAGGGGCTCCCAGAGCAACCGGAATCCAAACTCCAAGAAGGTTTTGGGGGCGGCGTGGGGGATCTGAAGAGAGCCCGAAGAGGCCACCATGCCTTTTGGTAGCACAAGCCAGACCTTGATGAACATCCTTTCCCTATGGTTGAGCCTCTTATTGGCTATCTACTTATAGCCACACCAAGCCACTTGGCTGAGAGAGTAAGAGCGAAAAAGATAAATGGATAGTCCACTGCAAAGCCTTCATCAACATCTGCAGGCCTCTGATAACGCTGGGTGTTCCTGTGATCATAAAAATGCATTTCAAGAAAGAACGAGACGAATCCACTCACAATGGAGCGCAAAGAAAGAAAGAAAAATTGGAAACCACACACACACACACACACACACACACACACACACACACACACACACACACACACACACACACACACACACACTCTCGCAATACAAACGTTCTCTGTTTCGTTCTCCTGTCTCAACTCCCTCACATCCATGGCAATCTGAGCACAGACCGCAGATGTGGAATGAAGATTAAGAGCAGGTGAGTTTGTCTGTCCTCCGATGCGGTCATATCTTACATTTAAGCGCCTCTACCTTTCCGCACTGGCTCTCTCCACAGCTCACAATATGCCTCTATTATCATTGCGTACATATAGCTCATTTCTCTGCACAGGCTTTTGAACCTTAAGAAAAATTAAAAGTCTTTTTTAAATTTTTTTTTTTAAAGATGCAAGATTTATGTGTATTATGGCTCGGGGGCTGTAGCGTTTTACGAACGTAGAGCCTCGTCACCTATTTACGCAGGCGTTTTATATGAAGGCCATTACATTTATACACTACAAGGGAGGGGGGACCCGCAAGTTTACGACCATTGACATGCCCAGGCTGGAGCTCTCAGTCGGTGATTGGCTAATATAAAGAGCAGGCCTTTATTAGCACAGCAAGAGGGAAGAGAAGCCAGGCAGGTCTGTGTTGACTCTGGAGGAGTACTGAGGGGAAATTTTACACTAACTTGCACTGTCACCTCCATAGCGCCATTTAAACAGACCATGAAGTCTGCAGTCTATATAGACTGTGCTCCATTCATTGTGCGTGTGCTCGCTTCATAACAATCAAGTAAAAAAAAAAAAAGAAAAAAAAAGAGCAATAGTCTGCCAAGATATAAAATTAAGTGCCTGGAAAAAGGAAGGGAAGGATGTTTGGGATTACCTTCGGCCCCAGGACGAGGAGGTTAAATAAGTGCCAGTCGGGGTTACGACCTCTGAGGTGTTCGAGGTTCGGGGTTCAAAAAGGTCGGAAACTATGCAAACGAAGAGAGATAAAGTGGACTATTCTTCCAGAACAGGGAGGGGAAGACGCATTTATTTTTAGCATATTTATAATACATGAAGCATTCTGTGTGAAATCAGGTAAAGCAAAGTATGGAAGTGAACCATCATTTACCGTGCTTTACGTTTTAAGTGGTACAGTCACACCAGAATGAAAATGTTTTAAATGAAAACTTTTCCCAAACAATGATTGAAGTGTTAACTCTCCTTTCCTAGAAGAACCCGAACAGTCTGAAAAGTCGTCTTGTAAGAACAAGTGTTTCCCAACGCCCGAGCCTCGCTGAAGAGAACAGACACACTGGACCAGGATCGCACAACTTCCCAATCAGCAGTCCTGAGCCCCAACCGCTGGGCCACCACCACTGCCCAGTATAACATTACCACATTCCTGCCTACGCTGTTTCAACACTGGACGAAAATGAAACCACGAGAAATTCCTTCATTTTCAACTGGCTTTGGAGATTTATGGTGACACGCCGGTGTGCGAACACTAGTGAAGCAAAGTGAACGGGGGCGAGCGACGGGCGAATTCGCCAATCTAAAACAATATTTGTGTTTTTTTTTTTTTTACTTTCACATCCAATATTGTGGTATTCAAGCTGTAAATACAGCAAAGACTGAGAGTGCAAATCGTTTTAGCATGCACTGCACGTCCACAGACAAAATTCACACACGTTCCTTGCATTATTTATTTATTTGTTTTTTTTTAAAGAGGGAAAATGTCTGACTTGTTGTCTTTTATATAAAAATTATAGGCAGCAAAGCACACTGTAAAGCAAATTCTTAACTGTTAACAATCAACCATCCATAACTGCATGAAATAATACTCAAAAAACATTGAATTGTCTAAATTATGGAATCTTTGAAACTGATTTTTTTTGCCCTGAAAACCTAATTGGGTTTAGAAATCAGAAGAAGTCTGAAACGGGTGATCTATGAACATGTGTACATTAAATGGGCTCACGCCATCATCTGGAGATCGCTAGTTCGATTCTCGGGTGATGCAGCCGGAGGCCCGGAGAGAGCTGATTGGCCGAGCTCTCTCATCGGGGTGAGATGGGAGGAACTCGGTGCCAATTAGAGGCGTCTGAGACCTCATGCAAGCTTTCCTCCGAGTGTGTTACGCCGTCCCAAAAGAAAAGTTGCAGCTGGCTGGAGTCATGTAGTTCGGAGGAAACGTGTTATAATCTTAGGCCCTCCCCAATTGACTTGTAGTAGTAGCCTTAATGTTGGAGCCCCCTAGTGATGGGGAGGAATTGGATACCACTAAATTAGGGAGAAAAGTGATATAATTCAAAATGGTCAGGTGTCTTTGGCATACATCCTACGTTCACAAACAATATTCTGTATGTTGTGAGTGGACTGTGTGATGTTGAGATTGACTAACATCTAACCAAAAATAATTTAAAAAAAAAAAAATCACTGCCAGTTCAAACCACACCATGGGGTGCTTTTAGATTAGGTTATGGAACAAATGCATCTTGGGCAATCAGTGTCTTCTGCGTCTGTTAGACTGTGAGAATCCCTAGTCCTCGTACATGCATTTGATACATCTGCCCACCCTGCTGCTGCGGGACGATGATGCATCATGTTCGCACAAAACTCCCATGAGCACTCGAGAGAGACGGAGGCCTCTGGAACATCTCACAACAGAGCGGAAGAAACAAAAAAGGAAGATGAAACTAGCTCTTTCATCCTGAGGTCAGGGGGACTTCCCCAGTGTAAGCACTCATCACCGGGAGACCCCTGTGGAGAGGTAGGGGAAAATAAAGAAAGACGAAGCCCCTTACATAATCAAAACAGGGGCAGATGCATGTAACAGACCCAAAAGAGGTGTAGAGGGTCTAACACATGACCCCTTTTTTTTTCTTTTCTTTTTTTAACCATGCGCTGTCTCGGGAGACGAGGCAGGATTTAGATCTAGATGGAGTGAGTGAAAAGCTCAGCAGGCCGGATTGACACACGGCGAAGTTGTGCTGAGTGACTGACAGAAACACACACGCGGCTTCGGCGAAACTTCTACTTAATGCAGCCTCCTACACATGGGTGTACATCCTGTCGAGTGGCAAAGCGTCCGACAAGCGTAAAGCACACATGGCAGATTTATCAGAGCAGAGCAGAGTCAGCCAGTTGTTGGTAATAGTCATGTACTTCTTGTAGGAGGAGTTATATAAAGCAATGGGATAAGCAGAGGCAGAGTGATGACAAAGTGAAATAGATGTGAGAAATGAGAGAGAGAGAACAAGTATGGAAAATAGATGGCGTAACACTTCAGCTCTCCCTCCACCTCCATTCTTCTTCATCTCTCATGCTCATGCTGTCCATGGACGGTTAAGTACTAAATGGCCTGGGAGATTTAAGATGACTGTTGGAAAGAGGAAGCGGGGGGTGGGAGGTTGGAGGGGGTATGTTAGAGGGCTTGGAATGAGCTAGTGCTTACTGATCTGCCCTCAATCACACCGACTCCATGTCTCTACGGTGGTGGCATGGGTGGAGGTGGAGGTACGGGTAGGGGTGACATGCGCTGCCTGGGAGGAATTAAGGGTCTGCTGACAGAATGAGAGTTTATTAACAATACACACTGATGCAGAAGAGACTGTAGATGTACAGTATAAGAACGTGTACTGTACAATTACTAAAGTGATGCTGTGTTGTTTTTGTTTTTAAATTCCTAAAGCAGGTGTTGGATCACTCCGTACTGTATTTATGTCGGACCTAATCTTCAATTCCATGCACTTCTATTTATTTAGCATTTTTAACAATGGTATTTATCGCAAAGTAGCTTTCTAAAATAAAATGTAAAAAAAAATAAATAAAAAATAATCATAATGCCTCCGAGTGGCGCAGTGGTAAAAGTGCTCGCCCTATCATCCGGAGATCGCTAGTTCGAATCCCGGGTGGTGCTGTAACCTCTCGCAGCCGGAGGTCTAGAGAGAGCTGATTGGCCGAGCTCTCTCAGAGGGGAGGGACGAGAGGTACTTAGTGCTCCCACATTAATCACGGCTCTACAGCCAATCAGGGGCGTCTGTGAGCTCGCGCAACGGAGGGAGCGGATAGCGCTGTCCTCCGAGTGTGTTACGCCGCCCCCAACGGTGCGCGAGCGAGCAGTTCGAAAAGATGCGGTCGGCTGGCGTCACGTGGTTCGGAGGAAACACGCGATAGTCTTCGGCCCTCCCGGCTGAGTGGTAGTAGTAGCCTTAATGTGGGAGCCCCCTAGTGACGGGGAGGAATTGGACACGACTAAATTAGGGAGAAAATCGGGGGAAAATCAAAAAAAAAAAATATATCATAATGATCTGATTGTTCCTGATGAGCAACAGTGGTAAGGAAAAACTCCCCAAACTGTCAACGGGAAGAAACCATGAGGGGAACCAGACTCAACAGGGAACCCATCCTCATTTGGCTCCCAAAATCCCATCAAGCTCCATGATGAAACTGTCTCTCATGAAGACCTTCCCAGGAAAGCAAGACCAAAACGTAGCTCTGCTGCAGAGGAGAAAATTAAACTGTACCGTCAGAGGCCATGCCCTCCGATGCAAGTTTAATTTGTGGGGATTTTCCACTGCGCATGGTCATGGTCTATTATTTAATGATATTATGAGTGATTTCCCTTCCCGGCCTGGAGAAGGAGAGCCGGTGGGCCAGATGCCCGGAGAAAGGGCTCCAACATCCGCCTATTGACACATCCTACAGCGGTGCCTTGCGCCAGGAGCCCAAAAAACGTTCCGCCGGCACAAACCTCACCGCAATGAGCCTTAAACTTTACTGGATCGTCAGCCCACTCTCTGCTTTAAACGTCACGTCTTAACTACGTCCTGATAGTTCATGGGGTTTAAAGGAAAGAGGCGCTAAGTAAATAAAAAAAAAAGGAAAAGATGATTAAAATAACAAAAACAACCACAGTTTAAAGTCCTAGCTGTGTCGTCATGTGATCTATTGGCCAACCATAACTGCAAGGATTGATTTAGTGGTAGTGCTAACTAAGAAGGAAGGAAACCAAACACCTTTTATCCCTTAATACCGAGGGAACATAGCGTGATATAGATGTGTTTTTCTCTAGAAGGAACACCAGTAACACCGTGATTCAACTGGCTTCGACGGTCTATTTTCTTATTTTACCCAGCACATCCTTGAATTGTTGACATCCAAGAGAGAAACCAGAAACGTGGATGTGTCATTAAATTGTATTTTCCTTAGATGACGCATCCCGAGTGGACGAGCCAAAGACTTTGGTTTGTCGAGACCTTAAATGTCAGGACACTTGGGAAAAAGAATTCTACAGAAAAAAGCTTCTTTGTGCCAAAAGGAGAGAAGAGGCATGACACGCGGAGACAAAAGTGTGCCTATGTACGGGATGCATCGAGATAACGGGAGGCGAGAGAGAAGATTAAAGCGCTGAAGCTTAATATCTCATGTTGGGAAGCAAAAAGCTACGAGGCTCCTTCAGAAATAAGCAAAGCGTGTCTTGCTCCACTTTTCCATGTGATTAGGGAGATAAATATCAGCCTGAGAGGTGTTGAACGGATTGCTCTGCTATTTATAGATGCAGGAAAAGTCGGATTGGGGACTCGAACAGCGTGAAAGCAGAATGTTCGGGGAGATAAAAAGGAACTCCTCAAATGAAATAAGTGTACATGCATCCACCCACACACATCGGTGCGCACACAATTTCCAACCAACTTGGCAGAGGACCACACATTTCCCCCGGGGGGAAAAAAAGCAGAAGTTGCTGCAGAGGGAGCGTAGAGAAAGCAGAAGTGCCACTGCGAGTCAGTTTGATGTTTAGCAGGAATTCTATTCAAGATGACAGCAAGATTTTGAAGTTCTATTCAGGATTCCAAAGAAATCTCAGTTCTACTCAGGATCTCAGACAGATTATGTAGTTTCTGCTCAAGATCACAAAAAGATTTCTAAATTCTGTCCAGGATCCCAGAGAGATACTGAGGGTCTATTCAAAGTTTAAGTCACGATCACAGGAAAAAAAATGTAGGCGTTTTAGTCAGGATCCCAGAAATATCTAGGAGTTTTAGACAGGATCTCAAAAAAATCCAGAAATTTTAGTCAGGATCCCAAAAAGGTTTTGGAGTTTTAGTCATGATCCCAGAAAAGTCTAGGAGTTTTAGTCAGGATCCCAGAAAAGTCTAGGAGTTTTAGTCAGAATCCCAAAAAAATCCAGGAGTTTTAGTCAGGATGCCAAAAAGGTTTTGGAGTTTTAGTCAGGATCCCAGAAAAGTCTAGGAGGTTTAGTCAGGATCCCCCCAAAATCTAAGAGTTTTAGTCAGGATCCCCAAAACATCTAGGAGTTTGTCAGGATCCTAGAAAAATCTAGGAGTTTTAGACAGGATCCCAGAAAAAACTAGGAGTTTTAGTCAGGATCACAGGAAAATCTAGGAGTTTTAGACAGGATCCCAAAAAAGTTTTGGAGTTTTAGTCAAGATCCCAGAAAAAACTAGGAGTTTTAGTCAGGATCCCGAAAAATCTAGGAGTTTTAGTTAGGATCCCAGACAGATTTTGTATTTCTATTCAGAATCACAAAAAGATTTCTGAGTTTTGTTCCAGGGGACCAGAGATTTTAAAGTTCTATTCAGGAGCCCAGTAAAACTTTATAGTTCTATTCAGGATCCCAGAAAAATCTAGGAGTTTTAGTCAAGATCCCAAAAAGGTTTTGGAGTTTTAGTCAGGATCCTAAAAAAGTCTAGGAGGTTTAGTCAGGATCCCCAAAACATCTAGGAGTTTCAGTCAGGATCCTAGAAAAATCTAGGAGTTTTAGTCAAGATCCAAGAAAAATCTAGGAGTTTTAGTCAGGATCCCAGAAAAATCCAGGAGTTTTAGTCAGGATCCCAAAAAGGTTTTGGAGTTTTAGTCAGGATCCCAGAAAAATCCAGGAGTTTTAGTCAGGATCCCAAAAAGGTTTTGGAGTTTTAGTCAGGATCCCAGAAAAGTCTAGGACTTTTAGTCAGGATCCCAAAAAAGTCTAGGAGGTTTAGTCAGGATCCCCCCAAAATATAGGAGTTTTAGTCAGGATCCCAAAAACATCTAGGAGTTTTAGTCAGGATCCTAGAAAAATCTAGGAGTTTTATTCAGGATCCCAGAAAAATCCAAGAGTTTTAGTCAGGATCCCAAAAAGGTTTTGGAGTTTTAGTCAGGATCCCAGAAAGGTCTAGGAGTTTTAGTCAGAATCCCAAAAAAGTCTAGGAGTTTTAGTCAGGATCCTAGAAAAATCTAGGAGTTTTAGTCAAGATCCAAGAAAAATCTAGGAGTTTTAGTCAAGATCCAAGAAAAATCTAGGAGTTTTAGTCAGGATCCCAGACAGATTTTGTATTTCTATTCAGAATCACAAAAAGATTTCTAAGTTTTTTCCAGGGGACCAGAGATTTTAAAGTTCTATTCAGGAGCCCAGTAAAACTTTATAGTTTTATTTAGGATCGCAGAGAGATTCTGGCGTTCTATTCAGAATCCCAGAAAAATCTTGAGTTCTGGTCAGGATCTTAGGGAGATTATGAGGATGCCAGACCATCTTTTAAAATTAGTTTTATTATTTTATTCAGAATCACAAAGCGATTTCTGAGCTCTGTTCAGATTCCAAGGCAGATTTTGGAATGCTATTTAGAATCTATAAAGTTATATCTAATTTCTACGTAAGATGCCAAAGAGGAATTTAGAGGCATTAGGATTTTTGTTGAGAATCTCAGAGATTTCACAGTCCAAGTCAGTATCTCAGAGAAATCTTGCAGTATTATTGTTTTATTTAGGATCACAGATAGATTTTGTAGTTCTATTTAGAATAAAAAACAGAAGCTCTTTTCAGCAGTCCAGAGAGATTTTCGAGATAAAATGTGTCTAATTTCAGATTAATGACTTGTGTTCAGGATCTTGGAGAGTTTTCACAGTTCTAGCCAGGATCCCAGTGAATTTTTAGAGTTCTGTTGAGGATCCCATAGTGACTTTGCAGTTCTGTATAGGATAACAGAGGAGTTTTAGGGTTCTGTTCAGGATCATGGAAAGATTTATGAATTCTGTTCGAGACCACAGACAGATTTAGAGTATGGGGTTCTAGTCAGAATCCCAGAGAAAACTCAAGTATCCTAAGGATTCCAGAAGTATTTTGGAGTTCTGCGCAGGACCTTTCAAATCCCACAGAAATCTCAGAGTTCTGTTTAGGATTCCTGAAAAATTTTGGAATTCTATTCAGAATTCATGGAGATACTTGAATTCTGCGTAGGATCAAAGGGAGATATCGGAATTTTAGTCAGAATGCACGATAAATCCCAAGGAAATTTTGGAGTTCTGTTCATCCCATATTTCTAAGGAAAATTCAGGGTCCCTAAAGAGAGTTATATTCGAGATCCCAGAAAGACATTGGACTTTTTCTGTTCGGGATCCCAGAGAACTTTCATTGTTCTGTTTAGAATCCCAGAGAGAGTTCGAAGACTGCGCATTACTAAGAAGAGACTTTGACCACACACTGGACCAAAAATATCTGATCACATTTAGATCATCAGTGCATCCTCAAGGAGGGTGTGTGGTTCAGATTCAGAAGTGTCAACATTGCTAACAAGAAAAATATTTCACCACAAAAACACAAGCATATGTTGGTGGATGGGACGAGCTTTTCCCCTGAAATGTAATTCATGAAACTCTCGGGAAATTAGTAAGGCACAAGCTTGGAGAGACTATTACTTCAATAATAAGGAACTTCTGCATTTTTAACCACAGAATCAGTGTTACATGAAAGTAGATGCAACGAAAACGCAAATCCTTCAATGTCTGGCATACTTTCCCCTTCACTGAATTGGCAAATTTTATTAGCATTTTGTCCGATTGTTGCTTTAGCTTAAAATACTGGAAACGGCAGTTTGCATGTAGCTTGCATGTTGTCATAGCGGTTTGCACGCTCAGTAGTAGATATTGAAACTGACAGCCCAGATAAAGAACTCAATGTAAATCTCTCAACTTGGTCATTGCGCTGTTTGTTCTGCTGGTTGCCTTCTCTTTCAGCACATCGTTGTATGAGACAGAAGTTCGTTTCCCTCAGACATCACCATAAATAAAAATAAATAGAGTCGATTTTCCCCTCATTGTCTCCTTATTCACTCATTTGGTGGATGAATCAAAAAAAGACAAAGTCCATTTGAGTGTCATAAAAGAGAACGAACAGCAGAAACTCTGAAAGTGCCATGGAACTTGTGCCCCTTGAAAGCCTAAACTCTTTAAGGGCCCCAGCAGTGTCTACCCTACTGTCTGCACCAGGCCCTCGGAGCCAGAGGCCAGCTTTTATATTGGACTCATATGGAAGGAGGAATGTTTTAACAATGACCCCCTACAATTTCCCGACGAACACATGTTTCCAATTTTAATTGAATTATACATGTTTGCACTGAAGTCAGCTGGAAATCACAGAGGAGGAGAAGAAAGAAAAAAAAGAAGGCAAATTGGAATAAACAAATGCAAGTACAAATATGAATCAGAAAGCAAGCGCACATTTTAGGTTCATATTAATGGCTATAACAGAGCTGTTGAAATGTTTCCTTTGTAACCACCAGGCTTCTTTGCTTACTCAAAAACCGAATTGTACATTAATTCATAGGTCTTTCATAGTCGCTTTAATAATAATAATGTGGTGGGTGGCTACACTTACGGACGAGTTCAGCAGAGGGCAAAACGCCAACGGGTCCAGAGCAGAGTACCCACTGACCCTAGCAAGAGCAAGTGATGGCCAAGCGCTCTGTTTTACAATTTTCCACACAAATGCACGGTCCAAGTGGTTAGTAATGTCGAGGGTTACCCGAGGTGAGGTGAGGTGAGATACAGACAAACTATTCATTACTTATATAACTGCTGTGTTTTGGGTCCATGATGACTGAGTCACTTTGGATCTTGGTGACAAAAGGAGCCGTTGACTTCATGTGGTGGTGAAGTCGGGGACAAAGTCCAGATGTCAACAGTGTGACAATGCTTCTTTAAAAGGGAAAGTAAAACCAGCTTGCTGTCACTTCAGCACTTGTAATGATGACTGGATTGCACAAGCGGTCAAAGTATCAGGCTGCTGGTTACAGTGCTTAAGAACATATAATTAAATCTGTAATACAAGAAAGTTTGCCAGGAGGAACATTTTGTGAAAAGGCTTCACAGGGCCAAGGGTTTTAAGACCGCTCGTTGCGAGTCCCATCACGGATATAACGCGCGTTTAGAGAAGGCGCGTGTGCTTGGATTGTGTTTCAAGGACGGTACATGAATTTGTGGTCTGGGTCAATAAACAGTAATGCAAAATCAAAGCACGAGCATCGCATAAAAAAAACAAAACAAGAAACAATAAAAGGCACGAGTCTGAAAAGAGTGTGCGCAAAAACTGTCAACAAGACATAAAGAGGAAGGGAGACTTGTGGGCGGTAAATAACTTGAAATGGTTAAGGGCTGAACACAGAACACAGGTGCACACCACTGGAACGAATCTGCTGACAAACGGGGCGGAGACGAGATTCAAACCAAAAACAATCAACGGCACCTGGAGAAGGACAGGCAAAAGCGTGCTGCGTGCTGGTGGTGTGGATTCATATTACGCACAAGATAGCGTGACGAGTCAGCAGACCGTTCACATCTGCAGGTTCAACAAGTTAGTAGTGTTATTTATTTATTTTTTTTAAATCTTCACCTATGAAGGCGAGCACCTAAACCTAAAAGTCCATTCCACAGTCCCAGTACGACGTACAGCACTTCTACAATGTAGCCAAAGACTACCATACTGTACATCCCACTCCAACAACAAAACCCAGACTTGTGTGGAACGGTGGTTCGGGGCTACTGACTAATTAATTTCGAGTAATTAAACTGTGCTGGACCACCTGCAAGCCACTACGAAGAAAAGACCAGAGCTTTAATGACCGAATTATTCCGTGTGCTCATCATGCATGATTTGGCACATTACTGAAAGAAAGCAACGTTTCTTGCACTTGAAATGTATTTACAGGTTTTGTAAAGTAATAAATGCAAACAGCTAAGTTGGTTTGACAGCACAGATGTAGACCTGGAAGTCCTGGATGTGAGAAAACAAACAACTTAGCATTTTCTTTTCCACGTGACGTATTAAGCCTGTTGCATAAAGTCAGAGTTAAAAAGTTGGCAGATGGATCAATTTATATCCTGAAATGTAACAGAGTAATCGTGGAAAGAAGCTCTACTAATGAGAAAGTCGCACCAGGAACGCACTCAACCTCCTACCGAACTGTAGCTCTGCCCTAATCGCTGATTAGAAACACAAACATTACTGCATGAACGCGTTCAGAGACGGACGACAGCTCAGATTCCTGCCTAGATGTAAACGACAGAAGCAGGGCCGGCAAATTATATTTACAGTTACACTAGAGAATAATCAATCCTAATTTTACAGTACGATTGTAAATCGTCTTTTATCTTCGGGACAATCTTAAACGATGATCTGTCCAGATTATCCTGTGGCGTGTGGTGTTTGGAACCCGTCCCTAAATACAATGATTTGCTCACAGCCCAGTCAGGGCTGTACTGATTTCAACTATAAATATTAAATAGAGATGCACCGATTACAATTTTCTTGGCCAATTCTAAATTTCTAGATTTTTAAGAAAAAGTCTAACCTGCTGATTGTGATTTTGGTTAACTCCTCTGAGATTTTCTTTCTTAGAATTAGAAAGCATACACAAAAACTTTTCTTTAATTGAAAATTCAACTGCATGCTCATTATAAAAAACTCTAGGTAGAAAAAAAAAACCTATTAAGTTACATATCAGGATTCTTTTGTGGGGCAATTCATGTATCGTCACACTGACCAAAAAAAAGACTGACTAAGATAAATATTGTTTCCATTTATATACCTTTGCCTGTGAGGTGGTAAAATGTTGATGTTCATCTACTGTATAATCCTACAGGTGGTGCACTCTGAACTATTCACACAAACACTATGACCTTGCAAATTATTTACTAAGTTTGTGGAGATTTTTCAGAATTTTAGAAGAAGAAAAAAATGGTAGTGGAATATTTTAAAAATCGTGATACTAACAATCGCAATAGATCGAATCGTCACCTAGATATCGTGACATCATATCGGCCGATAACTGTGGATTCCCGTCTTATATAAAAAACACTGCCTATTGGGTAACTTTTCTTTAAAACTACATAAAGTTACATGAAGTCACTCAAACAAATAAAATAAAACTGACAATATCAAAAATCAAACACATCACAGGCTTCTTTTGAGGCGTGTGATGTCACCACTGCTTACTCAATGTCAGAGAGTGGGAGGAAAGCGCTGTCCACATGTTTTTGCAGACATCTTTTGTCTCGATGATTTAAAAGATAGTGAAAGGATACGCCCCCCTCGCTCTCTCCTAGACTCCCAGGTACGGAACGCTATTCTGTCTGTCTCGCCGTTAAGCAGCACAGAACTGGGTATATTTCAGGCTGATTCCAGTTAGTGGCTGATCGCTTGGTGCTGCTTTAATATCAAATCCGCTCGATACGTATAACTCAACATCCTGTCGTGTGGAGGAGGAACTATCGGCTGAAAATGCAAATGCGATCTTAATCGGAGGGGGCGGGGGTAACGCAGCGGGTTAAAACGTTGAACTACGCATCAGAAGGTCATGGGTTCAAACCTCAGCACCATCAAACTACCGCTGTTGGTGCCTTGAGCAAAGCCCTTAACTCTCACCTGCTCAGATGTGTAATGAGAAAACTGGGAATCGCTCTGGATAAATGTGTGAGAAAGCGTGAAAACATTATAAAACTTGATAGATAAGCAAAACAAAAGGCATCAATCATGAATGTTGCACCAAAGATAAGGCTAGACTTAAAACAAAACATGAATAATTCATGAACCGTGACTGCTAGATCTGTAAGGTGAGTAAAATCTCTATAGCTATCTTTAATATTACTTGAAACTCAAGTCTTGCTTTTCCTTTTCTTCGGCGTGGTCCGCACATTTAACCCCGCCCTTTTCTTTATTTCGCCACGTTCCCAAATAAATAACGAGGCAAGCTGTATCTGGCTATCATCCTCCATGTTTATTTTGATCTGAAGTCACACTGGTGCATGAGAAATGCTGCAGCATTCCAGGTATTACAGTCAGGAATTTAGATTTGTGTGTGGAATTTGAAGGCGTGGTCATTTTGTCCTGGGAAAAATCCTGGTGCAGGACAATGCAGGACATTACCGTATACAGCATATCTGGGGATAGGTTTTTTTTACTCACATTTAAAGTACTGCATAAATTCTGAAGTGAACTTCAGGTGTTAGAAACGTGTGTGCGCTTGAGATTTAACTCGTGCTTCTTACCTGCACTGTACAGTTAATGTACCTGCTCAAAAACATCCATCAAAATTGTCAGGGCAAAAAAAACAAAACAAAAAAAACAAACAAATGTGTTTCTTGGGCATGCAGAAACAGAAAGCATGCAAACACAGACAATCGATCAGAACAAATGCTGTCTGTCTAATCTGATCTGTTTTTTTTTTTTTTCAGAGAAAATGTATCTCCTGTAGGGCTTTGCAATGTAAATAATTATGATTCTTAACTTTGGAATAATAATTAAAATTTTCTGAGATAACGCTTGAGAAGAATTAAAACAGAATTGAAAAGAAAAAAAGTCAGAGTCAAACAAACTAAACTAAATGCACACAAATTTGAAAGTAAAACAATAAGCAGTATTTGCACAGAAAGCGTAAAAAGCACACAGTTACCAGAACGGCACAAACTGATGTCAAGGCAGAAATGAAAAAAATGCCACGGAGGACAAACACTGATCGATGATTATGTTCAAGAATGCAAAGAATGATGAAAAACAGAAAGAGGGGAAAAAAAAAGAAGAGGGAATTCCAGTTGCCAGTCAAGAGGTTTCTCACCCGTCTGAACAAAATGGCAGGAAGAAAGAGAGCATCTGGTTGGCTACGCCCAAATGCCCTCCTCATCGTCCTATCGGTTGCACATGAGTGCGGGGGTAATCCGAGGCAGCATGGGATCGAGAGAAGAGTTAGTTAGCATGTTAGAAAGACAAAAGATTAGTTCAGTGCTCTGGTTGTTCTTATCAGAATTTATCAGAGAAAAGATGCAACACTCTGAAAACAAAAAGACAGAAATAGTAGAGCTTAGACAACAGAGTCAGTCGGGTTATGGAAACACGTTCACACTGAGCGCTACCTGGAGTCCTCTTACATGATCTACGCTCGGCTGTTCAGGGTCTGGTGCGGTCCCCTAGTGCTGATCTATGATGCTGTTCGCATGTGAGTCGGACATGCAGGGGTGACTAATGAGGCCCGACAGGCCGTGCTCACAGGAAGGCCTGCTCTAAGTGTTTTCTTGGCAATCAGACACAAGCGAATGAGAAGGATCTGTGACGACGATGACCCTGGCGGTAACCGGATGTGTGCGTGCTCCCAGAGCGCCGACGCTCCTTTTCAGTTGCCATCTTAAGCAGACGGTTATACAGTATGTTGTGTGTGTGTGTGGGGGGGATCAGGAGAAGGACCGGAGGACTCTGGCTCAGAGAGCATCTGGAGCAGGGGTCGTCGGGGGTCGTCGACTGGCGGAGTGCGGTCCGGATGCGGACTCGGCGAAGTATTTGAGAAAGGAAAATAACTGCGGCGGAATCGATCAACATGTGACAAAATACCTGGCTGTAGTTCAGCGACTCTGTTTTAAACATGAAGCACTGCTGCTTCTGTAGCGGATCCTCCGGTGCCTGCCGATCACTTCAGTTTGGGTTTTCTTTTTTCTGAATTACTTAGCTGAGGACAGCTCGTCAGGAAAAGAAAGATAAGGCTCTCCAGAGAAAGTGTGGAAGTGATTTCACAGATCATGCGATTGCGTGAAACGGATCTTGTCTTATTTACGGGCCATGACTAATCGCTCACGATGAAACTTTAAAAAGGTGACGTTTTAATGGACGTGTTATCTGGAGCTACAGAATGTACAGTAAATCAGAGCAGGTCTGTATAGAAAATCCCATACAGTATGTATATGAGATTTGGATATTGGATGTGAAAAAGATGTAATTTCCTGTAATGACTCTGCTTTATGAACCAGATCAAGGCCTCGAAGGACAAATTAAAGTTTATAGACATGGCTAAAGAAAGAGGGAGAAAAAAAAAAAAAGACATAACACAACAAGAAATCAGAATGGAGTGAGTCAGAGAGACTGATGTCGAATCAGAAAATCAATACACTGTATAACAGTGAGCAGGTCACCAGGAGTGACTGATACAGTACAGCACAGGTTAGAGATTTCCCTCACAAAATGACACACTCACTGGATAATTACTGTACACGAAATTGCACTGAAGACTGAAACCGGACCTGTTTTTTCACTCACCTGATCTGGAGAGGGTTTGTGATTACTCTGATCTGAATTCGAAGAAGCCTTCAGGTGGTCGTCCTCGTAATTATCAGCCATCAGTTTCATCCGGTTCTGCGTCTGAAGAACACAAAAGATAAACAGGGAAAAGTTATTCCCGAATAAAAAAAAAAAAAAACAAACAAAAAAAACTCATCTGAAGTTGAGTTTCCTGATCTGAAAATGAATTCAGTACTCTCGCGTAAGCCTTCCTAGCCTCTCGAACCCCTATGGACTCGTACGGACTCTTGGAAAACGAGGATATTTATTTAGGATGTGTGTTTGGTATGTGCACGTCGCAGAGGAGAACATCCTGATAGACGGATCTGAGATCAGACATCGGGTTCCTAATGATTATTGCCCTGGCTAGAGCTAATAAGCGAGGTGTGAAAAGTTTTACAACAGTGAGAAACGGAGATTCCGGTGTGTGTGTGTGTGTGTGTGAGAGAGAGTAGGAGAGAAAAAAAAAAAAAGGAGGGAGGGAGGGAGGAATAGATAAACATGAATATGCATGACTTAATTACACTGCGTCTTCAAAAGTGCATTCATGCATGCTCTGAGGAAGAGAGGGGATGAATGAACCCCAGATGGGTTCGCGTTTGACCCTCTTTAGGAAAGAAACGGGCGTTTAGACAGTCTGGGTTTTATTTATGCCAGAGTGCCGGTGGCGCTGGATTTGTGTACATTTCAGGCATTGTCCCTCTAGGTTCATATGAACTGAATTTGCTGCAGTACTACAGTGAGGTGTGTGTGTGTGTGTGTGTGTGTGTGTGTGTGTGCACACGCACTGTGATATTTTCCACTGCTAACAGAGAGTGTGATTTACATTGGCAAGCCAACCATCACTCTTGCGTCTCCGCTGCACGGACATGAACAAGAAATAAATCGAATCAATAAGACATTAGAACAGGAATGAAAGCCAGGCTGTGGACGCCCCGCCCTTCCGGGGCTCCCGGGAGCGCTGTCTCGTTCGACTTCGCCCAGAATGTGATGGTTCGGCTCCCTCTGTTTAGTTTTCTCGCCCTTTTTTCCCCCCTGCACTTCCCACTCTCTCCTCATCTCGCTACCTCTGTGTTCCCGTAACAAGGCTGGTGTTAATGGCGGTAAACACCGAGCTCAGATGTTCTGGCCTTCCTCATGCTCCTCAACTTTAGAGTTAAGTCACTGCCGGTGGGCAAATGTATGGCGGGGAGGGGGGGGGGGGGGGGGGGGTATGGGAGGATGAGTATCATGGAGGGAGGTTACTGGAGGCAGGAAGGGATTACAAGTTAGATTGTGATAAAGATGAGAATCTAAATATATACACATGGATCTAATAGCAGACTTGAAGAAAAAGAAAATAAATCAATAGAAAGCTCTAGCCTGGACGAATAGCCACATAAATGATCAGAAGTATAGTGCACTTTAACATAAAATACTTAAGTCTAACTTTAGATACTCAAATTTTGTTCACTTGTTCCTCTATTAATTCTGGACGGATATGGAGTACGAGTGTGCAATTAAGTTCGCAAACCAAATCGCACAAGCGCACTTAAGATTTGCTTGATACTTTTTTCGAACATTCTTATTTCCGACCAAGGTTCCTCCATTTCCTTTCTCCATCTCACCAACGCTTCCTTCTGTAACGAGGCTTTGGCCAGCAGGGGGCTTCATGATTATTATTATTATTATTATTTGTTTTATCTGCAGACGGACCCCACTTGTAAGGAAGACCTGATCATGCAAATTAGCGCTTACACAATTAAAGGAACTTGCTCTCCAAAAGCAAAAACGCTAGAACAAACTCACAGGGACGGACGAAAAAAAAAAAAAAAAAAAAAGCTGAGAGACCGCGAGGCGGTCAGAAACTTGCTTTCTGTCCGTTAACAAGACCCTTGGTCGCAGATCAAAGGCAGCACTGAATGACTAATCAGCAGCGCCATTTCTCCAACGCCCTGCACTCAGCAGCTTCACACCTTCCCACCGAACCCTGGAGACTACCGTTTTTCTACAACCCCTTAGTACCCCCCCAGCCGCCGCCCCGAACGACCTGCAGAACACAGCTGCACATCAGAGCCTCGCGGACGAGAGGTCCACTCTGGGATACGGAGCCCACTGGAGGTCTATATTCATTACCCTGCATCTCCCTTCACTACAATTTGTTCCACATGCTTTAGAGAGTTACTGTCCAGGACACAGGCAAGGTCTCAGGAAGTCAGCGCGGCGTTCGGAGACTTGTTATACACAAGCCCCTATGCTGAAATAAACCCGCTGAGAAAGTACAGGCTTTGGGAAGCCAGAAATGTACGGAAAGGAATGTAAGGCGAGGGGAGGTGAGGGGGATGGTGGGGGGATGGGAGGGAGGGAGTGTGTACGGCACTCAGCAGCCTCCAGAACGCACATCACTCACTCATTTGGAAAGTTCATACTTAAAAAATAAACATGGAAAAATAAACTGTTTGCTTTTAAGCGGTAGAATTACGAGGCCCGGGGGAATTGTAGCACCTGTAAAGGACTAGCATCCATTACCAGACTCAGAAAAATAATGACGGGTGTCAGGAGTTTACAGGGGGGGAAAAAAAGTCGGTGTTATTTATATCGGGTTTAGCTGCATTGAAATCGGACATTTTTATACACGGGCTTCTCTATTCTACAGTTCCCAGGCGAGCAGTTCTTCCTCAGCCTGCTTTATTAGACAAACGATGATTTGCATTTGCATTCTGTCAATCCTTTCTGTCAACATAAGAACTGAAGGATGATCAGAATGATGCAAGTAAGCAACCCGGATAGAGGGGGAAAAAAAAAATCTAAATCGTTATAGAGCTGAAGCGAGAGGCGAGGTGGAGTTAGAAATGCTGCTGCAATAAAATCAACAGGATCAAAGTGTTTTATAAAATAATATTGTTTATTAGGGATCATGAAAAACGCGGTTTTTGAAACACGGACCGGATTATTTTTCAGATCAGCAAAAAACAAATACAATTTTGCTTAAAATAACGTCTTAAAAAAAATAAAATAAAAAAAAAACCAGCATGAAATCTTACAATAAAATTTTCAATGCACAATTGTTAAATTAAAGTCGCAAACAAAGAAACACACAAGCCCAAAATATCACCAATAAAAACTTTTTTTTTTAAATCATTTTGGAACGCATTTTTATGGGACGTGATAAACTCAACCACAAGTGATGGACCGAGAAGCAAGTACGATCCAAAACACATGTGCAGATACGACATAGTGTCATGTCAAGGACCCACACGTCTCCGCTTAGGTATACAGTGGAACCTTGGATTACGAGTATAATTCGTTCCGGAAGTGGGCTCGTATTCCAAAACACTCGTAAACCAAATCATTTCCCATAAGAAATCATGAAAACTCAATTCCACAGCCCCAAAAAATAAATACACAAAAATAATTAATACAATCTATAAAATGAAAATAAAACAAATTAATCTGCACTTTACCTTTAAAAAAAAAAGGCAAGTTTCTGCGTGTTTGTGAAGCCGGGGAGGGGGTGAAAAGGCGAGAGAGCGTCTGTGTGTGTGTCGGTGTCAAATTGCGCGCGCACACTCATAAGAGACGAGCAGAGTTTGTGTGCTTGCGAAGCCGTGGGGGGAGGTGAGAGAGTGACGCTCAGTGTCAAAATAAGAGTCGCATGCGTGATACATGATTCTCGGCGCTCGTAAACTAATACTTGCTCGGTTTCCGAATAACAATTTATTAAAAATCTTTGCTCGGTTTGCGGAACACTCGTAAACCACATTACTCGCAATCCGAGGTTCCACTGTATTAAGTATGTATGTTTTTCTACAAAAAAAGTTTAACGATTAAGATCTCAGACGTCCAGAACGTGTACAGTGAAAGGAAATGCTAATTCTAGTGGAGAAGCACAGTCTCATTTCACCTCCCCGTGCTTGGTTGGCTTCCTCCGGTTTCCTCTCACAGTCTGAAGACATGAAGATTGGGTTAATTAGAGTTCCTAATTTGCTCAAAGTAGGTGTGGATTGGTACTCTGTTTAGGGTGTATCCCTTCTCGTGCCCCAAGTGGCCTAGGCTAGGCTCCAGTAGAACATTTACATAGGCATGTTCGAAACGTGTTAAAGAAAGTCAAATATGGGACCTTTAATGCCATTGCAACTGAAAGTTTTGTCGTTTCGTCACAATGAGAAATTGTATTACAAATCTGAGTGTGTGAGCATTGCTTCCACGCTCTTCTTGAAGTCTGCTAGGATGATGCAAAGCATCTATAAGTGTTATTTTTGCAACAGCCACACATACGAAGCTGGCAGGGCGAGTTCTTATTATTTCAGGCTCAGCTTGCACCAGTCTAGATCATGCAGACTGGAGGTGTAAGCAAAATGTAGAGAGTTTTTAAAAACGTAATGACTGTTTTGTCATAAGAGGAACTTTTATGTACTGTAGAGCAATGGCTCAAGGCTTTAATGAAAATTTGAAAATTATAATTAAAATAATAACACTCGCTCACTCATCATTTATATCGTTTTATGCTGTATTCAGGGTCACGGGGGGCCTGGAGGCTATCCCAGGAGACTTAGGGCACAAGGTGGGGTACACCTGGACAGGGTGCCAATCCATCGCAGGGCACACACAATACGGGCAAATTTGGGAACGCCAATCATCCTAATCTGCATGTCTTTATATTGTCGGAGGAGACCTGGGTAACCCGAGGAAACCCACCAAGCATGGGGACATGCAAACACCATGCAAACAGAGGTGGGAATCAAACTCAGCCCCTAGAGGTGCAAGGTGACCATGCTAACTACGAAACCACCATGCCATAACAATAACGTAATTTTTTGCAATAAAACTGCTAAACAGGCTTTAGGTTCGATTTGCATTAGCGCCTTTAAACGATACAAATAGAAACCTTGCTTCCAGTATACAGATACACATCAGTCCTGCAGAAGCATTATGGATATTTTAAAACATCTCTAGACATTTTTAGTGGTTAAAAAATGTTTATTTACTTACAAAGTATTTTTCAAGGTTAAACTGAAAAACTGTCTCCCAAGGACAATTTTTTTTTTTTTTTTTAATAACAGGGTTTTGAAACTGAGTGCAGACACCAGACGGGGCTACGGGATACCATCTGTTAGCATCCATTATCCACCTACCGTTATGGTTTGCGTGACCTCCAGATAACGCTCTCAGAGGAGAGGAGCCTCTTTCCACTATTATAAGAGAAATTTAGTTTCAAATGGACCTGCACCTGAACTCCACATAACTCTTTACTTCATTTCCGTGTTTTGGAAACAGGTGAGGTTCGGTATATTGATTCTGCTCAGGAAAAGGAAGTGGGTGTGTGGATGTGCGGGTGGGTGAACACAACACAGGGTGCCCCTTTAGTAATGGGGCAAAACATGGTGAGGTCATGGTCAGGAGACAAATTGTTACAAATATACACATGTGACCTTTGATCTCGGTCAATGGTCCGTTGTAGTACGACATCATGCACGCTGTATTTTGGCAGAGCCGGTGGTCACGTACGAGCCGCGCTCTGGACCCGGGCAGGGATAATGGATGTGGGAGAGAAGGATTGAATAGACAGAGACAGAATGTGCATAGACAGAAACGAGTGAAGAAACAAAATCTTCCCAAATGAAGGGTTACCTTAGCCGTTCTCTCCAGGCTACGGAGTGTATACGAGCAAAGATTACGGAGGAATTCGGGGGAAAGTTCACGAGGAGATAGCTAGACTCCGGCTAACTGTTGGGTTGCAGGAGCCTCGTATGTCAATATATAACGCAATTTACAGGAAACCAGATGCCTGTCTCTGTGGCTTTGTGTGTTTATGTTGGTTCAGCTCGATTCTCTCTGCTTTGACAGGAAGCAAGCATTGATACGGAGTTGGTAGAATAAAGCGGTGAGAAGATAAACATTCAGTATATATCATCCACAATCGCTCCGGTTTCCTCATATTTCCTCAGTGAAAGCACGGTGACCCAAAGCCTTGGACTGAGACCAATGTGTGGTATAGAAACATTATTCCTGGCCCTTCTTTCATTCTCCGGCTGGATCTCTACCTTTCAGCATACATCAAGCCCTTGTTTATGTTCTCCATTCAGAACGGTGATAGCGGCTGGCAGGAACTTTGCCCACAGGTCTCTGGTTTCTGTCTTACCTCAAGAACTTAGGCTTTCATATTTAATCTAATCGCTTGACTCCCCCCCCGCAGCATTTTCTCCTCATCATGCATCATTCAGGTTGAAAAAACAAAACAAAAACATGCTGAAATAAAATACAAATCTGAAAATGTGCTTATTCATTATTTCACAAACTTTCCAATGATAAAAAGGTTAATCACATAATAAGGGTCAAAACAGCATCTTAACAAGAGCCTTTCTTATGCGCAGGGAGACATCTGACCCCACCTCGGTATTCCGTGACCCCTACAGGGTTCATGACCTCGTTTTAAATTCCTTCCCTGCTCCCCCCATCTTCCACTACTCACTCACGTGAGGAAGACTGTCTAATAAGCACTGTAATTATGCAAACCGGAGCAGTAATTCAACAACGGAAGCTGTGGCAGATCAGCAGGTAAAGGATGTGCTTAAACGACTGGATAGCAAGGTCCCAGCATTGGCAGGGGTTGATGGAGGGGTTAAGTCTGTAACTGAGGGGTCACCAGTGCCACCGTCATGTCTGACCACGGCTGGACCTGTTAGCAAGGTACTTAACCCCTTATTGCTCCAGGGACACTCAAGAGGTTGACCTTGTGCTCGGACCATGTAATTACTTATGTGTGTGTGAGAGAGAGAGAGGATCAAGACGGAATATTCCACATAGAAGAATAATGAAATGAGCCTGAGAGACCTGAGAGTGCAAATCAAGACAACGCTACAGACATTAAATGAGAATTGAGAATAATAGGTTTAAGAATCAAGTTTTTTTTTTTTTTTGGTCAAAGTATCATGATTGTTTTGACTATAATTATTTTTTTTTTTGTAATTAATTCTTAATTTTTTTGGTTTATTATTGCCATGGTAATATACCAATTTATGATGTCCATCCTCTATAATCATGCAGATGGCTTGCTCCAAACTATTCACTATACACATGGTGCAGAGGGAGCAAATTATTTAATAAAACCAGAAACAAAATACATGTCAAATTTTATTTATGTCAGCAAAAAAAAAAAAAATCAGGTATTCACACTTGAGTATAAATATTTTAACCCTAAATGTATTGCTGTGTGTTAAATATTGATATAGATGATGATATTATGAATATTATATTTATATAATATACATCATACAATTTTTCTTTTCCTGAAGTGTGTATCCATTTTTTTTTCTGTTGGTAATAGAAGGAATAATAATGCATACTATACAAGTTTCTACGTCACTGCTCATATTACTTAATATTATATAATATTTCCATCAGATTATGCTCACATGAAGTTTATGACCTTATTTGACATTTGAACAGAACCGCTGACCTAGAGAGCGAACAACTAGATGGGTGGCTCAAGCTATTTCCGTACACACCAAATTATTATAGAAAACTCTTCTATAATAAAATCTTTAATACTGGTCTTAAACCTATGAAGCGTGCTCTTTTATTCCCGTCAAACTGAACCCTCTGAACCTATTCATGGTAACAATATTGGTCATTATTATTTCTTTACTTATTTTTATTATTATGCCATTATTAAGCTTATTGCGTAAGCGTTATGATGTTTTAAATGGCTTCGTCTGCCGTCTTCATGTTTACGTCTGGATTTCAGGGTTCCATGGAGCCATAATGGGCCACCACAAGAAGTGGACATATGAATGGAGGTACTTATCCTGCTTATTAGTAAATGAGTGAGGTAGTGGCTGTAGAAAAGAAGGGTGCGTAAACGAGCTCAACTTGTCTGGGAAAGTATTTTTATTCGTTTTTTATTAATCCTTGTTGTCTCTCTTAAAAGGTCCCTTTTAAAGTGTCTCAGCTCAGGTGCGTACGACAGAAAAAGGGACGCAATATACAGTATACTGTATGAAACAAAATAGTCTTTTTTTTTTCTTCTTTTTTTTTACCCGTTTCTTTAAACCAGTTTCTGTTCAGCTGCACTTTCTGACAAGCTAAATCTGCAAGCTTTGCAGAGTGACCTAAGCAAAGCGGGTTTTTCACTTAATCCCCCCCCAAAAAAACTGCCCTTCCATTCGAAATGGATGGGAAACAGGCAGTTAAATAACGAATAAATACCAAACCCCAGACATGTAAATGCATTAGAGAGGGGGAAAATGAGGGATAGGGGCCAAAAGAGAAACAGAAAGCAATTTGTCTGTGTGCATTAACAAGACGGACAGATTGAGTGTATTGAAAGCAGGAAGATGGCACTCTGGAGCGTGGAAGACTTTGGGTGAGAACGAGAACTGACTCACTGAAGAACAGATGTACTGCGAGTAATAGAATGCAGGTGAAGAAAGGGGAACACTATGAAAGTGCATAAATTGTCTAAAGTAGACCAAAACTAGATGCAAAAATGGACTGCAGGAGATTTCTCAGTACCATTAACGTTTTTTACAAGGGTAAGTTTTAAAGTAATTAGTAACCTAAGCTCTTTGAGTTATAGCTAAGTGTTTCCTCTACAGAGTTAAGAGTGCTGCTGTTATGTCATACAAGCAAGAACATTTTTCAATCATTAAGTATAACACTTATTTCTAAAGCAAACTCAAAAAAAAAAAAAAAGAAGAAAATCTTTGAGTGAAGCTTCCTCCTGAAACTGGATGTGAAGATGCAGATGTAAAGCTTCACTGGAACTATGAGGAATTTAAAACTTTCATATCCATCCATCGTCGACTACTTTATCTGAAGTCGGGTCATGAGGGTAGAAGTTCAGGCAGGGAACCCCAAACGTTCCTTTCCTCTACCACCTCAAACAGCTCTGACTAAGAGATCCTGAGGCATTCCTGGGACAGTGTGGAGTCTGGCCAGTCTTAGCTAGCTTTTCCTAGCTGGACATGCCAAGATCATCTCCTTAGGCAGGCGTCCTGGTGGCATCCTTACCAGCGTCCGAACCACTTCAGCTGGATCATTTCCACCAAATATAGCAACAGTTCTACTCCGAGACGCTCACGGATAACTTAACTTCTCATCCTATCAATAAGGAAGAAACCAGCTACAGTACCCTCCTGAGAAAACCCTTTCTGCGATTTCATGTTTCGATCATATTTACCCCATACATCGAGGGTGGGAATGAAAATCGACAGGTTGGTCGAGAGCTTTGCCCCAATCAAAATTTGGATCAAATTGAGAGTTTAAAACACCATAGTGTAACCCATAATCCTGCACATTAAATCAGACTTTATTTATCAAATATTAATTCAATAATCCACGACATTATTCTATTCTGCTGAGCCTAACGAAATGTTATACTTAATCATACAGCAAAAATTAGTGTTTGCTGTACGAAATGTCATGTCGCAGTGTTGCCTATAAAACATAACATTTTTTTTTGTTTTTTTACCTACCTTTGTGGCCAAGTGCTGCATTTTAAGACTCTTGACGTATTCAACAGCACGGACAACGAAGCATTAAAGGGGGAATTCCACCCTGATTGATGTGCGTCCTAATCTTTAACATTCATGATTTATTTTGTGATGGAATGTTTGATTTGACCTTTTAAGGTTGTTGCACTGAAACGAGTCCATTTCAACTTGACGCTGACGTTTTCATTTCATTAACGTGTTGGACGTCCCTGGAAAATGGCGAGTGAAGAAAGAAGCAACACCGGATAGTTATCCGCTATGTTTGACCACGATTTACTTTTTTCACCTTCTGTAGAGAGCTTGTGGTCATGTGACCAGAGGCTGTCATTCTCACCACATTGATGATTCAAGTTATGATTCCGTAATCTGAATATACTGATCTAAAATAAATGAACGTGATTAGCAGTGAAATTAAATAAAACTAAACCAAAAAGTGTATGGATGTGAAACTAAAACAGAAGCCTGGCGAATTGATTCCTTCTGCTAGACACTATGGGGAAAATGTTCATTTTAAATACAGTACTTGTTGGCGAGCAACAAAGAAGGAATAGTTTGTTCCTGTACTTAAGCCTTTTATTCCATGCATCTGTACTTTACTTGATTATTCTCTGTATGTGATACGTTGCACTTCTACTCACTGAATTTCTTTCATGAAAAACATGCACATGTTCTCAGTACATTTTAAATAAAGACTCATTACTTTTCAAAAGCAAAGAGATTCTCTAATTTAAACAGAAGACTTTATGCTGTCACTTATACCATACTGTGGCCTAAGCTACTCCATGCGAGGAGGACGGGAACAAAGCGATTCCACCAGGCCTAGTTTACAGAAATGAAATACAGTGGAACCTTGGATTACGAGTATAATTCGTTCCGAAAGTGGGCTCGTGTTCCAAAACACTCGTAAACCAAATCATTTCCCATAAGAAATAATGAAAACTCAAATTATTCGTTCCACAGCCCCAAAAAATAAATACATAAAAATAATGAATTCAATCTATAAAATGAAAATAATAAATTAATCTGCACTTTACCTTTTAAAAAAAGGACAAATAAATCCCGACAGATAAGGGTTTCCGTTGGTGCGCGTAGGCGCCGTGTGTGTGTGGAATTAGCCCCTTCCCTCGCCTCGTTTTACACAGTAACAATCCTCCTCCCTCTCCCCACCTCGCTTTTTAAGTTTCACAACAAACACACACACACAACGGAAGCACAGTTTTAACAGGAAAAAAAAGAAATCTCTCTGACACTGGCACGAGCGCATACTAACGGAATCACTTTTTAAGTTTCACAACAAACGCATAAACACAGCGGAAACACCGGGAAGGTGACAGAGTGACGCTCAGTGTCAAAATAAGAATCGCATGTGTGATACATGATACTCGGCGCTCGTAAACTAATACTTGCTCGGTTTCTGATTAAAAATGTATTAAAAATCTTTGCGGAACACTCGTAAACCACGTTACTCGCAATCCGAGGTTCCACTGCAATAAAATTCATTATAAAAAATGCAGCTCGGTTAGTGCATCAAATTGATTGATTTATGATTGATTTCTATGTTATTATTTAATCCAATTTTTTTTTATCAATCCTGCCTAGCCTTACTGTTGACATGATCTGAAACGCTGAAACTTATTCAACATCCAAGCTGTAATGTCCTTTGTCTAAAATGTTATGCGGTAAATTCACAGAGGCAAATTATTAATATAATTTTTATATTAAGTTATAACATTTTTTAGAAATTGCCCTAAAACATTTTATTTTTAGTGCAGTGCCCACAAGGTTTGAACGTGTAAAGCATCTCAACCCAGCCAAGGAATTATCACTTTATTTATTTATTCATTCTTTCAATATATATATTTATTTTTAGATTTTAGAACGTCTACTTCAGTACTGCAGTTCATTTTTAGGTAAGTACTTTTACTTGAGTATTATAGGGCATTGGTAGGTTTCTTGCGAGCCATGCAGAAGACCCGATTTCAATCCCCAGCAAATGGATGCAGTGCCGATCCAAAAGTTATTTTGCAGTTACAAAATAACAACAGACGTGACATCTTTCCACTGCATCTAATGTTCAGAGGATTACAATAAAAGAGGGGATACCCAGTAAAAACAACGTAACGTAGGATACAGAGCAACATCAAGCGCAGTACCTCAGGTTAGCGGTACTGAACAGACCAGTGTACTGTACGTGTTCAATTTCCACCAGGATCTGCAGTGTTGGTCAGACTGAGCGGGGATTATTGTCACCTGTGCTTGGAACACCAGGACGTACAACACGTCTAGCATTCATAGTTTTATAGACACCAAACTCGAATGAATAAATTGCCGGCTGCCCAGGACGCAGAATGCTCGGGTGGATCGAGACCAAGCATATGACATCCTATGACATCAGCATGGCAGACAACTCTTACAATGCAGCACTGACTAACAAACTGGCAATTGCTCAAGACATCATAAACATTTCAGTATAAAACGGTTTCCTGTGGGATTTTTTTTTTTTTTTGGGTGAAGGTTTCCGTTAAAGCTGCAACTCGAAAATGTGACTTCACTGCCATCGTTAATAATGATTTCAAGATCAGAATTTTCACGTCAGTTGAATCGTGTGTCAAAAGAGAAGTCTTTCGTTTATGTTTACTTGGTAATGCCAATTAAACAAGGATCATTCGATTAACTAGTAGGAAATCAGTGCAACAGGGAACGTTCACAACATTACAACTGTAAAACAACAACGTCTAGAGTTTTTGGGCTGTGAATTTGTTAAAAGCAAACTACAAGCAGTTGCGTTTGAAGAACTAATCAGATCATTGCTTGGGTCCACTATAAAAGGAGCTGAATGGAAAATCTCCACAACACTCAAGCCACACGTTGGACTTTTGCACAAACAGTCATTTCGCTGCTGGTGTTTTGAGGTCTGCATGTTCCGAAAACAGCAGCTCTTTTTGGCCCCCCAAAATGAGCAGCGAGATTTGCCCCGAGTCCAAGACAAATCCGGCACGGATGGCTTTGAAAGCCCCAGGGCTCAGGCTCGCTGTTGCTGGATCAGCCTCAGGCCTCTAACCCAACAAACTCCCTAATGAATCCAAAATTTGCTGTTTTTATTTTGCCCTGTTTTCCCCCTTTTTCTACGCTTGCTGCTTTTCCTTTCTCCCCACCTTCCTCCCCAGTCATTCCCTCCAGGCTCCTTGTGCACTAATTTAAGGACTCGGCTCAGTTTGGCCACAGCTGGGCCACGAGGCGCCTGCAGCCCTGCTCATGCACCAAAACGCCTGCATTTTCAGCCCAATAAAAGGATGCTTTCAAACACGGACAGCTCTTTCTCTCTCGGGAGCAATACTAAAGCAATTGGACACACACACTTTTACTTTTCCACACTCGCTTTTCCCTCTCTGCTGTGTGGCAGCCTTGGCACCATTAGGGCATTTCAACATTTAATGTTTTCTGCGGCTTTCTCTGAGACAAAATGCTTTTATTCCGCCAGCGGGTGCCCAAACCATGGCTTTGCTGAAGAAAAAAAAATAAAATGAAAAAATAACCGTCATCGCCACTGTGGCATTTTGACGGAGCTTTACAACAACAATAATGTCCAGCCAGTCTAATGCATGGCAGCAGATAAGTGAGGAACTGAACTTCTGACAGGATGTAATTACTAACCTCCTTCTGTAATTTGTGCTCAATCTGAGGTTGAATATAACTGGACTTATTAACATTGTCTCGAGAGCCCCACAAACAGTAATTGGTCTGAATCATTTAAAGCCACTTCCTTACCATGCGGATGGAAACGGAGTGCAAGTGGTCATTAGATACAACAATGAAAATATAAAAGCCTGAAGACCGAAGGCTATGATTTCTTGCCTCTCTTTATGATGCAGTATGAATCTGTGTGTGGATTATACAGTACATTATTTCTTTTATAATTTCATGAAATTGAAAAACAGTATTTTGGCGACAAGTTATCTGTTGATTTTGAAGGATCAGGATCGATCAATGTTCTGGGTTACTGATCAGAGGGTTCGGGGTTCGGGTCTCAGCACCACTGTCGGGACCTTGCTCCTCTCCGATACCTACAGAGGCAATGTATCATAGCTGACGCTGTACTCTAACCCAGGTTGAATAACAATCTGGGATACGTAAAGAAAAGTTGTTCGCCATGCTGTAATGTACAAGAGTGAGTCAAAATATAGTTGCAAGCAACGATGACGGGCCCAAGAACCCTGTGCCATCGCCACCCCGGGCACAACCTGTGTTATTTGAGTGTGTTAAGACCTCGAAAAAGCCATCGTAATTCGGTTGCACCACACAACCTGCACACGTCACACACTATACAGGGCCAATGTCAGTTTGGGCCCTAAATATTTGTTGAGTGCATTAGTGTGCGTGTGTCGTGAAAGAGGAGTGTGTGTGTGTGTGTGTGTGTGTGTGTGTGTGCATGCATGTGTGTTAACATTTGAGATGTGTATGTGTGTACAATAGGCCACAGAAGCTGGAAAATAAGCATTACACTATGATGTTCCTGAATGTGATGTCACTGAAGGTGTCAGTGAATATAATGTCACTCAATATAATGCCACACAGAAATTTATTAATAATTTTTTTGGTGTAAGTTTAAGACATTATGACCCGTTTGAGATATCGAAAATCCCTCCGCAATTTTGCATCCTCTATGTCCTTAGATCTCTTCAGCCCGGTCTGGTGGCGCTCGTATAAATTCCCTACGAGGAGTATATCAAAATCCATGGGTGCGTTTTTGCAAACGACCCAAAATATCTGGCCTCCTGTTAAGTTGAGCCCAGGACATGCAATGAAAAAGTTGTTTGGCTCGATGAGCTCTAAATGTGTACTGAATTTCGTGTGCCTACGTGAAAGTGTGTATGAGCTATGCAGCAAAATCTCGTGTGGGGGCCCCTGGGCCACGAGACTCTCAGGCATCCTGATGGCAGCAGATTCCAACCTGTCTGCCAAGTTTCATGAGTTTTTGAGCTTGTTAAGACCCCCGAAAAGTCCAAAAGGGTGGGGAAAAAAAATCCTTAGGAAAACAAGAGGGTCCTGCACACCTTATAGTGCTTGGGCCCTAAATATTATATTAAAATTATATTCTATTGGCTCCTTCCATTATCAGCGCTTTCTGTTCAAAGATACCGTTTACCTAGCCACTGCAGTGCAGGTGTGAACGTGTTACATCAGTTCATTTGAATCGAGCAAAAATGGATGCCCCACTGGTGATTTGTTTGTTTTTATAGTCTGAGGGTGAACCCGGTGCCGAAATAACACACGGAAGAGCGTAAACGGAAGAGTTGGGATTTCTGCAAACACAATTTGGAGCGATACTCTAAGGAAGATGAGACTTTCTTAATAAAGTGAATTCCAGGTGACGAGACACGGATTCAACACTACGAAACTGAGAGTAAACGGCAGCGTCTGGAATGGAAACATAATCACCGACCGAGAAAAAAATTCAAAAGTCAATCATCAGTTCATCATGGAAATTCATCAATGCTTACAGTTTTCTGGGATTCTCAAGGGCCAGAAATTTTGGAACACGATCAGGAAAAAAGTTAAACAATCAACAGTGCTTGTTACAGTGAGATGCTTTCTTGAAAAGCTGAAGAACTGTGAAAACTTTGCACGCTGTGAAAACCTGGGTTTGGGATGTTAAATCATCCTCTTTATAGTCCTGATCTCACTCCATACTCCATACTTTCACCTGTCCGGTCCACTGAGAGCAGCTCTACGAGAACAAAGATTAAATTCTGATGAAGAAGTGAAGACAGCGGTGCATTCGTGGCTCGCAGCTCAGACGTCAACATTTCTAACGAGGGAATACGAGCGTTTGCTGACAGAAAAAAAAATGTATTTGTCTTTTCTAAAAGTTAATTCAAATAAATTCTACAGTCGGAGTGCGGATTATTTTCACACTCTCCGTTTTCATTCCATTCACTTCTATCCAATTTCAATTCATTCCATTCGATCCAGTTCTGTTCTAGTCTTGTTTTTATTCGACCTCAGTATTTTCCATTCCATTCGGTTTCATTTCATTCCGTTCCAATTCTTTCCAAAACATTCCACTCCATTCTGTTCATTTTACTCTCCTGTATCTCCTGACATCTTCAAACCTGACACGACCTCAGCGCAAGTGTTTAGCAGCCACTCTATTAATGGATTTCATGTTTTTATATTTTACTATCGGCTTATTTTTTGAAGCAGCGGTTTCATACAGAGTTCGAATGGCACTTCGGCGGTCTTGGAGTCATAGATCAACACCGCTCCCATTCCTCTTTCTCGCCGAACCGCGTCAGATCAGCCACAGTCCATTAAACACGCACGCTGCCATACACACATTCCTCACGCAACACACACTGGTCACATGAAGCGTTTAGCTGCTCTTGAGAACGTATATAGCAAACACAAACCAAACACTCGCATGGAACCCTGAAACGACTACTGATATAAGAAACCTGAAATCCCCACTGTACACACACACACACACACACACACACACACACGGTATGCTGACATACAGTTAACATGGGAAAAGCCAGGAAGTCTCTGCTGTGATCCATCAGACGGGGGCTGAGCATTACGATGCAGACCACACTAACCATCCCACACCTCACACGTGAGACAGAAAGACCACTGTGCAGCCTGAGAGACCCGCTCAGCCACTGGGGTGTCATAAAGATGTCAGAAATGAACAGGAGGGGCCTGGAGAATGATTAATGAGCTGCATCGGGCTTCTCTGTAATGCTCAGGATTAATGCAGCTTCTTCGCCGTGTGTAAGAGCAAAGACGGGACGGGACGTTTTATATCGCAGATATTTCATGGACGTCTTCTTGCAGGTGGGAGGACTGCGCAGGCTGGAAGCCAGGACCGCCTTTTTCAACATTTTTTATAAAGGTGAACCGCGCGATAGAAGGTGACATGAATATGCCGAAGCGACCGTCAGACTTGGCGGTGTAATTATTCCACAATGAATGAATGAAAGATTTAAAGACCAGCAAAAGCTTTCATTATTTAGCAGCAGCACTTACTTCAACCTGACGTGTGTGTGTAAATACAGTATGACTGGATCAAAGCAGAATGCAGCGCCCAGACCTTATCAGTACCGTCAGGAAGCTGTGAGTCACGTAGGCTTGTATTGTAACCAAGTTACACTCGAGTCAATTGTTACTAAAAGTTAAATCTGACTTGTGACGGGTGAACAGTTTAAAAGTACACCACTTTGAGGTTTAAAGTTGCAAATGTATTGTCTGGTTTTATCCTGTAATTCAAGCGTACAATTTTACAAGAGTGAAATATAAGAGTAAGCACCATCCCTTTCTGTTCTACTTAACAAAACAAACAACAACAACAAAAAAGATAGAGATCTTATAGGTCGCAGGTTCTCCGACCTCGGGTCATGACCCCACATAGGGGTCAACTAAAAGGCAGATGGGGGTCACAGCAGGTTTTACTATTAGGTAGTTCTATTAGTAGACTTCTATTTTAAGCATGGCTATTAATCATTAGCCTAGAGCATTCTTTCTAATGGGAGTCCAACTAGGATCTATTTTTACACACACACACACACACACACACGCACCAGACCACTTGGCGGTGCCGCTCTAATCACGTTAACAAAAGCGCTCTTTTATGTATGCTGGACAAGCACACAAAAACATATTTTTGCACCAGAGTGCATCAAGGGCATGGTTTTAGGCAGCACCACACACACACACACACACACACACACACACACACACACACACACACACACACAGGCACTGGTTAAAAATACCAAGGGTAGGTACAGGACAAAATGAGAGAGAGAGAGAGAGAGAGAGAGAGAGAGAGAGAGAGAGAGAAGAATGAACTCGATCCAATTCTGTAACAGGACAAGAACGGAAAAGTGAATTTATTTTACTGGAAGAGGATTTATTGGATTTCTCTTATTGGAACAGGGAACGTTTACATAGAAAAAGACATGATTATACTTTTGTTAGGGTTGATTTTTATTATATTTATGCTTTATGTTTAATTGTGTTTGAAATACAAGTCATTTTTTGTGTAAAGAGTGTAACTGAATAAACATGATCGTGGTTTTGCGTAAGGCATGGCATTTTCTACTCGTGTTTTGTGCTTTGGATTAAGTTTAGTTTTTTTATTTTACTTTTGAAGGAAAAGCAGTGTATTGGTATCGACTGATAGTTGAACTGTGCCATCTCTAAAACCCAGACTCTGAAAGTTGCAACTGCTACTGTATTGACTGTAGGAGTAATGTCTTCTGTGTGAATGATTGGACACAAAGTGATACAAAAGAACCTTTCCTCAAATTTAACAAGATTATAACCATAGCTACAACATGCGACACATTCAGCGAGATTATTATCTAAGAAACCCTTGGGATATGGAATATTTCTGTGCATCTGATTTGAAAAAACATCTGCTTTAATAAAGCTGTGAATCAGAGTTAAACTGTCGATTTGATTGTATTTTTATGCATTGCCTCTTTTTGACAGGTTTTGATCTTTTACAAACTACTATAAGTATCTAATAAACCAAGAGGTGCTATTTGCCGATTCTTTAAACATCGTATCTCGCACAAAGCGATAATCATTTGGCATCTAATGCCATTTTTCTGCTCCAGTCCAGTAGGTGGTGGTATTGCACCAACCGTACATAAACTTAAAAGAAGAAGACGTGATAATCATTTAAAACGCAAATATTAGACAAAAGAACCGTAAAATTTGTTGGAAGGAATTGTTGAGTTTTAGATGATTCAAAGGTGACCAAGTTTAAGTTGTAAGTTTACTTTAAGTTATTTTAAAAACTGTGAATAGATTATGAATCTAAAACTGACTCATGCATTCAATGAATCGAATCAACTAAGAAAAGATGGATTTAAATTGCATGATTGATTTGATCACACAACTCCAACAGTATTTTAAAATGAAAAGGTCAGATACATACAGGGTCACAACATTTATTTCTGTCGAAGGTCTTGTATTGATGATGGGAGAGTTACAAAGTCTTCTCCAGAACATCCCAATCTCATGCTCCCTGAGCCACTCTTTCACATTTTGAGCCTGATGAATCAGAAGTAACCTCAGATCGTAACGCTGCCCATGACGGGTGCATCACATCATCCGCCTCTCTTCTTACCCTGTTGCGCTCATCACTCTGGAACGGGGTAAATCTGAACTCATTAGACCTCATGACCATTTTCCATCACTCCACAGTCTGTTCTTTACACTCCCTAGCAAACTGAAACCTTTTTCTTAAGGCTACACAGCTGTTTAGTTCCAATCCCTTGAGTTCTCTTCGCATTGTGCTCTTACTTTTACCATTAAACACAGGTCATGTGTTCTACCGGTGTTTTTTCTGACTTGATTTCTCCAAAAGTGTTTAATGATCTCCCATCATGCTCATTTAGGATGTTTGTCCGACCACATTTCTTCCTCGAAGATGATGGTTCAACTCTATCCTTCCAGGTTTTAATCATTTGTTTCTTAACCCAATGTTAATAGTTCCAGCAATCCCTTTAGTTGTTTTCTTTGCTTGATGTAGGACAATAATTAGAAATGGAGTAACATCTTTGGCATGACCACAGGATGTGTCTTCTAAAGGCTCTTACCCATTTGGTTTGTTAAATCCAGATGACTTCCTTTTTTTGGCCCAGGCAGTGTATTTAATAATAATAATAATAATAATAATAATAATACTTTAAATGATACTAAAATACACAGATACTCAATAAAATACTTAAGTCCTAGGTCTTGTCTTGTGGGCATGATGGTCGAGGGTGTGTGTGTGTGAGAAAGATACTCTGCTGAGGGTTTATTGGGACCTGAGAGGGAGGTGAATCTGCGGATCAGCGGTCGTACATCTGTATCATATTAGCGTGCTCTAATCTATGGTCTATTCCTCTCCGCTTCGATTTCAAGCTGTTCTTCCTTTTCTTTCCTAATTAGCGCTTGAAGACGAACCTGTCAAAAGTGGGTTTATGAACAAGAGTTAAAGAGTAACCTGTGAACTTATCAGCAAACACTCCTGCAAATGAACCTCAGACTGGGACTTTATCTCTCGGTTTCAGCTCATCATTTGCCAGATTGCACACGATCTCAGTTTCTGGAGTGTGAGGTCCTTACCTGCTGTTTGAGCTGATGCACCAGTCGGTCTTTCTCCCTCTTCAGCAGAGCCACTTCATCCTGAGTCTTCTTCTTTTTAGAGGAGGACAGCTCCAGAAGGGCGATGTTGGCGTCCTTCTCGCTGATGGCTGCCAGGAGCGCTTCCTGTCTGTGTAGAGGGGAAAAGAATAATTCCACTGTCAATTATTTCATCCACTCACAAAGTACTCTAAAAAATTTTTTTTTAAAAACTAACAAAAATGCCCTACATATTTTCCACTTTTCATACTCACTCATAAATGTTTAAATACATCAAACAAGATTAAATGATGGAAGCTAAAATGCTAAAGTTCATCTTTGCTCTTTTTAGCGTAGTGCCATTGAACACAAACTTTTGGTCGACTTCCCATGACATTCTGCACAACTCTTTAGAGGAAGGTAAACCCGCTCTCGACCAAAGAAACCCTTCAAAATCTTGGATCTTGTTGAATTCAACCTTGTTGAGCAGAAAACATGGTACAGGACATCAAAGACATTCAAACAAGAATTCCTAAAATGAATTACCTCAGGGATGACCCTGAATCCAGATTTTTTTTTATGATAACACTACTACTCTTTAAGAATTACTTTTCTTTCAGAAACATTTTTAGTTTCATTCACTGAAAAAACAACAACAATGGAATGTATAGGGATTTTTTTTTATTTCTTAGGAGCCAGAGCTGTATTAGCGGGCTTCAGAGTCGTCGGTACGGGCACTGGGGTCAGGTTCAGTTACAGAAACGGAGAGAAAGCGCAGCGACATGCTGCTCGCCCTGCCTGACAGCGGAGATGGAAAAAGCTGATAGCCGAGGCAGGGGAACGTGTGCAGCGGCCGTGGCGGCCATGATGACTTCCAGAGTACGGGCGGCGAGGCTGAGAGAACACTGTCAGCTCAGTGTGTGTCGAGCTGATCCGCCCTCTCCTGTTTTCGATCACAGCAGGCTTCTTCTGACTTTTTCCTCTCCTCACACTTTTCTGCTTCACTTCTTTCCCCCTCCGTTTCTAGTCCTGACCTCTGTTCCTGCCTCTCGCTTTAGCCGGTGTATGAACTGCTTTCCCTTTCCATTCTATGCATTTTCACACACACCTAAGACGTCCAGAACATGCAATAATGTCCTTTGAACAGTTGATTCTGAGATCAACTGTCTTCATAAATACTTCATAATGGCTCTAATCTGAGGTGCTGGTTGTTAATTGGTGATTTCTGAGGCTGGTGACTCTAAATGAACTTCTCCTCTGCAGCAGATCTTGCAGTTTTATCTTGTTTTCCTGGGAAGGTCTTCATGAGAGAGACAGTTTCATCATGATGGGTTTTGCAAATGCACTCGCCACAATACTGTTCTTGTAAGAACTGTTCCAGAACAGCTGACCTTGTTGTTTTTGCTTAATTACATAATCCCATAAAGTTTTGTTTCATAGTTTTGAAAAAAAAAAAAAAAATCTAGTTTTGTCCTAGAAAGTATGAAATAAAATCACTGAACCTGAATTAAAAGGTGTGTCCAAACCTTTGACTGTATACAAACACATACACCCACATCAGAGGTGGAAAGAGTACTAAAAGTTTGTACTCAAGTAAAAGTACTGTTACTTCAATGAAATTTTACTGAAGTGCAAGTAAAGTTACCATTATAAAAATCTACTCAAGTAAAAAGTAGCTCATAAAAAATTTACTCAGAGTAAACGTTACTGAGTAACTTTTTTTTTTTTTTTAACAGCGGGGTGGGATGAGGCATTCTAGCGTAGTTCAAAAAAGATGAGCAGAAATAAATCTCAAACTAGTTGTTTTTAACTGAAGGAACACCTTTGCATAATAAAGCTGATGTCTTTCTTGTGCTTGAAAATCAAAGTGGTCACTTAAATATGGCGTTACGTGCCAGTCTAGTGTCGGCCATACAGCAAAAGAATGGTTCAGAGTTTTATTTTAAACTGTATGGAAATGGTGGTATATGGCAAAAACTAAAAACTAAATGCTATTTATATTTAGTAGCTAGATTACCTGCAAAAAAAAAAAAAAAAAACACAAACAAAAATACAGGTCCCTTCCCTGACTCCCTAAACCAAAAATAGTGAATAAATTCCCTCTTCCCAAAATAAATGGCAGCCACGCCCCTACTACTGCTGAGTGCACAAACACACAGTGAAATTATCTACAAATATATACAAAGATCAACCAAAGCAATAATCAAAGTCAATGGGAGGCAAAAAGTCACAACAAAATACCAAAACGTCAAAATCACAATCTCTTTCCTCTTTCCCGCGTCTCTCTCCGGTTTATATATGGTGGCGCTGGTTGATGACGTCACTCTCAGGGCGGAAGCGACCGCGTGGAAGGTCAGGTAGATGCCGATGTGGGGAAACAGTCAGAAAACCTGGAGTGGAGTCTGGAGCGGCGTACGACCAGGACACGATACACACACGCGAGTGCAACGAAGCATTTATACAAAGCAGAATATTTTTTGCATTTTCATTCATTTGTTTTACTCAGTAGCGCATATGATTTAAAATGTAGCGAATTACAATACTTCAAACATAACATACTTAAGTAAAAGTAAAATTACAGATTTTAAAAACTACTTTAAAAAGTAGAAGGACAAAAAAAACTACTCAATTACAGTAACACACAAGTAAATGTCATTCGTTACTTTCCACCTCTGACCCACATAGATACACGATCAGATATAACATTCAAACAACGTAGTCTTTGGGTTCGCCCATTGTGCCACCTGGGCAGCTCTGACCCCTTGGGCCATTATCCTTTGGATGCTGTAGGTTGCAGTGTGGGGCCTCTGTGGATTGGACATGTTAGTCCGGCACATTCCATTGGGGTGTTTGGGGGCCAGGTTAGCAAACTTGAGCTCCTTGCCTGCTGGACAGCGTTGACATTTTTGCCAATTTGTGCTGCATCCCACAACTTTTCTGTGGGATTAGACCAGACAGGCTAGTCTGTGGTCCCTGTGGGCATGGGTTTCACCAAGTGTGTAGTCAGGGCCCAAGCACTGTGGCATCAGCCCTATGCCGACAGTGTGTGAGGGCCCTCTTGTTCTTTTAAGGATTGTTTTTGTTCCCCAGCATCCGGGGCTTTTTGGGGGTCTTAGCATGCTCAAACATTTCACGTCATTGGTTCTATCAACTTAGAGTCAGTTATTTTGGGTCGTTCCCAAAACACACCCAATGGATTTGGATGTACTCCTCCTATAGGATTTATATGATAGGCAACAAACCGGGCCTGTGCCCACTGTGCCCATTGACTTTCTAGTGCGGCCGGGTGGTGATGGTGCAGAGTGCTTGGGCCCACTCATCGTTTCTTGCAACTATATTTGATCATTGATGTTATTCAATTCACCTGGTGAATTCTCAGACCGTGGGAAGTTTCTATGCCTGATTCCACAGATATAAAACGTGGAAATGAAAGCACACTCATATGTTAAACACACAATGCTAAATCGGGATTCACACACGCGGTACTGAGTACACCGCGGCCATGCTGATTAAGTACGCCTTGTTAACGCCGTGTAAACACGCAGGGAACACAGAGCATCTAGTCTCTCACACACGCCTAAACAAGGTTTATCCTCGTCACTATTTGAGGCCGGCGGATTTGATTAATCCTACATTTGTTTGAGTTTAATCATTTCAACCATCAAACAAAGTAAAAATATGGTGGTGTATACAGACGTACACACACACACAGGCTACCCAGTGCTGCCTAAACCACTGCGCTGTAGTGTAAACTAATAAATGAGCTCTGGTGATGTTCCAGCATGCTCCTCACCACCGGCACGTTCTCTCAGAACCGCCTTTTAATACACTGACCTCCTCACTAGCAACACTCATTATGGTCAGCTCCAGACCACAGGCACCAGCTGGCCTCACGTACAGACGGTTTACTCAGGATAAATGGCGCTCTGCTTCGGCTCCACAGCCTCCACGTGCAAGCACGATGAGCATCCCGCAGCTCGCAACGAGGCCCGAGTGCTAAAGACTGATAAAAAGAGTTGGAGGAATGAAAGGAAGGAAATTCATTCAGCGCAGGAGACGAGAACACAGTGAAATTAATTTCTCTGCATTTTCTTACTTGTATTGCAATCTAGAAAACTTACGAGGTACGAGGTTGTAAATATATTTTCCTTCTAGTTCAGAACAGTAAACACAGCAGAAGTGAAGAGAGTAGGGTTCGTTGGAGAATACATATCAGAAAAAGAAAAAAAAAAAAATATATATATATATATATATATATATGCCCTGCCTGAGGAATTTCCCCCAGGCGACAGTTTGGATTTGTTGATTTTCATTATCAGGCTTCATTTGCATGGAATTGAGAAAGTTATAATTAAAATGTTGCTTGTCGCTTTATCAATCATTCGCTGCAGCTCCACGTGAAACGCACAGGAAATGAAAGCTCGCTGGTAGCTAGTGAGAAAATCTAAGCTAATTACAAAAATAAAAACAGCTTTGTTCATATTCAAAATAATTAAACAATCACCACCACTGTTTTAACTGCTGTTGTTTTACTGCAAATTTTTGTTATTCGTTACGCATTTCTCATTCGGTTATTTTACTTTCGTTTCTTTTAATATTTTCTCCTCATTAAGTGTAAAACACCTTGAGTGACATTTAAATACGTGAACTCTGCCTCAGAAGAACTTTATAAGGATTTATTTATTTGGATTATTTAAAGCATTTAAAGCTTGTGGTCTTTTTTTTTTTTTTTTTACTTTGTTTTTACTATATGTACAGCACCTTACAAATTCTTATTATAATAAAAAATATTACATTAAAACCTTATAGTTACAAACCTTCCTGCAGAGACCTAAAGCAACTGAAGCGAAGCAGACTGATGTTTTTCCTACAAGTAACATTAAATGGTAATTAATTTAACAGGAAACGTTTATGAGAAAAGGGAATGTAATAAAAATTTCGATTATATAAACTAATTGCACAGTTGTACAAGAGGCCAATGAGTTTTCAAAACAAGTAATAGAGAATGTACTGTAAATACTACCTTATTGGTTGGACAGTAAGTTCAATCAGAACATGTTACGCTTCAACAAGGTCACCTAGCCCAATACTGAGACTAAATGGCATGTGTGTTTCAAATCAGAACAGAGTAAAAAGTCCCTTTATGTCTCTATATAATCCCCTGCTACACTAATGCACTTATCCCAGTTTTTCACTACTGCTCGGATATCAAGGTAGAAAGTTTTCTCAGGATGCCGGAGCCATGATCGGACTGTCGCCGAAGTCTGAAATGCTGGCCTCCCAGGAACTCCTTTTAAAGGCCCAAACGTGCAAATGGCTCATCAGCGTACTGTGCTTGAAGTCTTTTGTAAATCTAAGTTCTACGCCTCAATTCTCAGAAATTTCATCACAAGTCCTGGTTTGACGTGAACGCTCCTCGTACTTAAGCAACAAGTCACCTGGTCTCATTGATCAGCTGTTTTATTGTTTTACAGCTTAAACACTGTCCAAAGATTTCTTTCGTCTTCATGGAGACATCCCATCCACAGAAATTTTTATTTAAAAAAATCTTCACAGATTAAAAAAAAACTCTTCGTCTTCCTCTTATTATAATTTTTTATATACACACTTGTTTTTGAGAGCTGAGTTTCCCAAAAAGAATATACACTTAAAATCCTTTCTAATTGGTAGACTGATTATTACTTGTTCATAATAATGCTTGCATCTAACAGCGATCTTTGAGCTAAACTGACTCAGATTGTTGCTTTGTACTCAAGTGTAAGCTTAAGCAGCAGTTCCACCTCATCAGCAGTGAACATAACCTTTGTTTATCTTGATGTTTGTCTCTTTTACAGCTCGATGTGCTGATTTTTATGTTCCGTGATATTGTGAGTGTTTTCAAAGCTGGTTTTGTTTTGGGTTGCGATTTGTAGTTTTTCTTTTTTTATAGTGCGGTAAAATGAAATCAAACAAACAAACCATACACACGAACATGGCTTCAATTTATGAGCTGTGTCCTTTAATCCGTACGCTTATGCAGATCAGTCCTCTGACTCGGAGATGCTTAATAAATACAGCTCCTTGTCTTGGACCCCAAAAAAAAAAAAAAAAAAAAAAAAAAAAAAAAGAGGAAAGTGAGAGAAAACAGGGCCGTGAAAGTTTCTGGGAAGTGTTACTACTGCTCCTAAGAGGAGAGAAAAATGAAGTGTTCGGGGTCAACTAGCTCTTCACCCGCCATTAACGGCTTAACGAGAGAAGTTCTCGATCTCTTCACGCTGCCCATCTGTGCGCTAAACACTCATCCATTTCTGTCTCGTTTCTCCCTCTCTACAGTATATCTCTCTCTCATCTTGTTTTCCTTATATAGGCTCTGCACCGTTTAAAACAATATGGCTTTCAGCTTTGTTCCCTCTGACGCACAGTGTAATGAGGAGTTATCGTGCAGCATTACAGAAAAAAAAACAATCAGGAACAGCTTTTCTCATGCGCACTTTATTAGAAAATACCAAGATAATTTAAATAGACTTTTTTTTCCCCTCCACGTTTTACACATACAGAAGGAAAGCATTTAACCAATCATAGATGAGACTGAATTCTTGTACAAAATCATAAGACGCAAAGGAGGGACTTACCAGAAAAGACAGGAAGACTAACCGATCCTTTAAAAAAATTCTACTACTTCTGTTATATTCCAGCAGATTAAAGACTTCATGGCAGACAAAACCACTTTGTGTATGTCAAAGCTACATTCTGATAAAAATCTTACTGAATCAGCGTCCATGTAAACAGTACAGTGCAAAAGTCGTGAGCCCAACCTCATTTCTCTATATTAAAATAAATGTAATTTAATAATATACATTAAATCAAAGAAATTGGAACAAGTGTTTTTCTGCTACAAGCTGCAAAGTGCCTAAAGATACAATTTAATAAATAATTCGTTTATGTACCAACCTCAGCAGCAACCTAATTTCCCCTCTCGTCTGTTCCAACCACTCAGCATTCAGCACCACCAGTATACTAATCACCGGCATGATCATCTGTGGGACTGTTGCACAGTATGGTATATTGCAATCTCTATTCTGAACAATCTAAATCAGAACTTAAGCATCAACGTAGCTTCTGTAAACCTTCAGAAGCTAACATTAAGCTCAGCTTTTTAACTGTTTAAACTATTACAAAAAAATCTAATATAACGTGATAAAAAATTAAATTCTTAATATATATATTACGAACACACACACACGCACACACACACACACAGTTGAACCTTGGATTACGAGCATAATTCGTTCCGGAAGTGGGCTCGTATTCCAAAACACTCGCAAACCAAATCAAATCTTGCCATAAGAAATAATGAAAACTCAAATAATTCGTTCCACAGCCCAAAAAAATTAATACAGAAAAATAATTCATACAATATATAAAGTAAAAATAAAACAAATTAACCTATAAAAGTTTAAATAAATCCCAACAGATAAGTGTTTCCGTTTGTGCGCGCAGGTGCCGGGTATTTGTGTGTGTGTGTGTGTGTGTGTGTGTGTGTGTGTGTGTGTGTGTGTGCGTGGAATTAGCCCTTTCCCTCGCCTCGTCTTACACAGTAAAACTCCTCCTCCCTCCCCCCACCTCGCTTTTTAAGTTTCACAACAAACACACACACAACGGAAACACTGTTTTAACGAGAAAAAAAGAAATCTCTCTAATGACACCCACGTGAGCGCGGACTAACGGAATCACTGCTGTAAAGTAAAAAAAAAAAAAAAGACCAGCATTTGTGTGTGTGTGTGTGTGTCGGTGTCAAAAACCTCGGCACTCGTAAACCAAGACATGCTCGTTTTTCAGGGCAAAACTTAATAAAAATCTTTGCTTGTCTTGCGGAACACTCTTAAACTGAGTTACTCGCAATCCAAGGTTCCACTGTATCTCTATATCTATCTATATATATTGTGTGTGTGTGTATATATATATATATATATATATATATATATATATATATATACACCCACCCCTAGAATATATTCTATGTTAAATGATAAGAATAAAAGAAAATTTCAATAAATTATAATGAATCATTTTTCATTTAACATCTTACAAATGTAAAAGGATGGCAAAAACAACCAACAATACAGAAAGTCTTTTTTATAAGACAAGTTATGAAAAAGGAAGAAAGCAAGCCGGTTGTACTATATTGAGGCCAAAAGAAGGTTGGGTGCGAAGCACATGCCTGCGTCTGCTCATACTCGCTTTAATCAGTACAAAGTTCTTGACATTTACATAAACACTTGTTCTGATTGAGAGTAGAAAATGAGCTGATATTATATCTTTATTTAAATTTCTCAAAGCACTAAAGATACAAGCAAATTTTTCTACTTTCGCTCCTGAACAGAACGAGCGTTTATATAAATGTCAAGAACTGTGTTCTATTACACTATGTTTTGACTTTCTAATCTGTTTAAACACTTTCTGAAGTCGAAAAAAAATATATATATAGAATAAAAGCGCCAGATTAAACCAACAGTTCATCATAAACATTGTTTAAAGAGAAGAATTACAGAAAAGGCAAGTGGCCAGATTTAGTCTAAACATAATCCTGTATATATAATCCTGATATCAACAGAGATTTGAAGTCTAGTCCTGCTTTTCTCACCTCGTTTCACTCAGACGTTAATTTGGGCTTGAGGAATTTGGAAGAAAACCAATAAGCTCTGAGGGAAGAGTCTGTAATATGTTATCAGGGGAATCAATCAACGAGTTCTACCTGATACTGCCTCATTTAGCAGATAAAAACTAAATATACTGCAGCTGGGTTCAGAATGTTGGAGTAGCTCCAGCACATAAAATAGATAAAATAAAATTTAATAATAAAACCCGAACTCACTCCGATATAACCCACTTGGGCTTGATTTTACGGGGAGTGTACAGGACATGCAAGTGTGTGGGAGCATGTGAGAGTGAGGTAAAGGAGGAATGTAGGATCTGATGTTAAATAACTGGTCGTCAACTTTCAGGAAATTTTAAACCTATTTGAGGAACCTTGTGACATGTTAAAGGAACCGGTTTCTCTTTAAAAGCTAACACTGACTCATGAAAAGCAATAAATTCCACTGTGGAGTCAGTCTGACATCACAATGATTTTACGATACAACATCTCCAAGTGTGAACTAGCTCCTTCTTTCACAGAGTTCACGTGAAAAATAACTGATATGCATGAGCTGTTCTGTGAAATTAATACAGTTGATATAATTAATACATTTCATGTTAAAATGTAAATTAATATATTCTGTCTGAGTTTTCAGAAAGGAAACAGCTGTGTGCAAGATTTTTCTTTAATAAAAAATATTTTTCTATACCAATTCCATTACATTCTCCATGTGGGTTCTAGATTTTCTGATTGATTCTTAGCGCTTATGTTTTCGTAAAATAAATATTTTGAGAAGGTAAAAGAAAAGGTATTTATTTTTATTAGACTAAAAGGTAAAAAAATTAATTATTGAAGTTATAGTTACTATGTATTGGCAAGTTCAGACAAGATCAAGAAATAATTATGAAATTAATCACTATATAAACCATAAAATAATAGGTAGACCAATTGAAAAAGATAGATAGATAGATAGATAGATGGATGGATGGATGGATGGATGAATTTGTTGATTCAAAAAAAATTAGTTACAGCACTATTTTCTAAAAAATAGTATGTAAAAGAAAAAAGAAATAAAAATCATGAAGGTTACATGAAAGCACACATTCATTACAAAACTATCATTTTGACGGTAACAGCCTGTGCAGAGACTTGTATGATGAATGCTCAATATATATATATACTGTCTCGAAGTTGAAGATTTAAGGAAGGAGTCTCCAGTGTCAGGGCCTGGTACAGTCTTCAGCACAGACCATTTCTCAGTTACATGATAAGATTACATACACTGTTGACCTGTTCACTGTACGGTTACGCAAAAGAAGCATACCATGTCTATAACGAATACTTTTTAAAGACAAGGTTGTTGTGGTGTAAGAAGAATAAAACACTTTAGGATGTGTCGTTAGTAAAAAAAAAAAAAAAAAAGAATCACTTCAGTGTTTTCTCTTTCTCCTCTTTGTGTAAGGTTGTTGATTATTTTATTAACACAGAATGCCTCAAAGTGTGCTATTCTATAAATAGTATGTGTATCTGGGATAAATATAATATTCAATCTGTAGATCTTTATTTTCCCAGTCATCAGAACTTTCGAAGAGACCCACACACACACAAGCAAAGTGTTTTAGCAAAACAAAACAAAATATTATTAGCAGTATTAGGGCATGGAAAAAGTTCACCTCAGCCCTTTCACATATACACACACACGTCCACACACCCTTCACTTCATACCCTTTGCCCTCCGAGGAACTCGGCACTTATCAGCTCTTCTTCCTGAGGCTGACAGGCCAGCCTTAATTAACGCTGATAGCAGCAGACCAGCGCATCTCTGCCTCTCCCAACCACACACACAAGCCTACAGTATCTCCAGCAGCACAGCCTCCCATGGGAACAATTATACACACACACACACACACACAGACAGGACAGTGTTGCATAGATCAAATCACCAGACTGTGTGTGTGTGTGTGAGAGAGAGAGACAAAGTGAGACAGCAACTATGTAATTCTTGCTGCCTCTTGCATCTTGTGCTCGGTACACAAAATAAACGGTAATGGGTTTGCGTTTTATTTCAACCGTCTTTCAAGAGACTCTTACGAAACGTGTTTCGGTGCACGAAGTTTTACAGCATTACTAAAAAATAAGCTGCTTTTAAACTGCAAATGTGTCAAAATCAAAATGTTGGGGAGAATTACTCAGCAACGGAGCGAGACAATCCCTGGTACAATTCCCATAAAAAAAATTACACAAAAGGCTCGTGTGAGAATAGAGAAGACGATAACGTACATAAGGTCTCGTTCTGGTCGAATGCCGCGCAAACCTCTCTAGAGGTGGGAGGGGGGTCCTAGAAAATGAGTGTTACTTAGAAATGAGGGATGGTGGACTCCATGGAGTGGATGAAAATTTTTAACAGATGAAGACACATCAGAAAAAATGTGTGATGAAAAATGTGTGAGATTAAAATAAAAGAAAGAAACCTCATTGTACCAAATCTGTATACAAGATCATTCTTAAGGCATGTTTAAATGCTGAGTTAACTCAGTCGTTGTACCCAGACTTTCACGCCATGCTTGAAACAAAGCCTGAACATAACTCGTGAAGTTATGCTGGTGAAGTTTTATGCTTGTGTTGGTCACACACACATTTAGAGAAGTGTTACACCCGCAAAAGTAAAGTAGAGGAAGAGTGTAGGAAGAAGAGCGGTCGGGTGACGAACGCTTCAGATGTGCTAGACGGAGCTTGACCACGGATGCGCGCCATAGACACGCGCTATTTGCATTCACTGGAGCCTTCGGAAGTGCTTGTTCCTATGGCAACGCGTTGTGTGAAAAAAACAGCTGGTGCTGCTACCCAATACACGAGAGGGAGACGGCGAGGGTGAGACTGAAGTACCTTCCTGGGAAATAAAGCTCATGAAGCAGATCCACCTGTGGAAGCCATTACAGAAACAGATGGAGAGGAAAAGATGCGTCCCGATCTAGGGGAGTGGAGACATGAGACTGAGAGGAAAAAAAAAAAAAGGAAAAAAAAAACATGGATGGAGAACATGGAAGCTTCGCCATGGGACCCAAAACAAAGGATTAAACATGTCAGTGAGACGTACGGTCCTTAAGCCAGCCTCCCAACGTTGTTGGCCAAACGCAGCAGCTTAGCGGGATATGCAACTTATGGCTTATGACATAACTACAATGTGGCTTATTGAGATGTTTTTGCCACAGCTGGTCGGCTTAAGAATTTCCACTGTAAATAACATGTCAAGGACAAAGACTATAATTTATAAAGAATGGTGACTTTCTGCTGAAATACCACTGCTGTGTTAAATTAAAGTCAGTTCAAATTGCACAAGTTCAATGGTAGTTAAGAACGTAACTGTAGACTCTGTGATCTGTGTTCAATAATTAGTTGCTGGAGCATGCACATGATATGACTTCAGCCCATATGTTCCTCCCGCATTCAAATGCACACCATAGTAAGAATGGGTCTGTGCCCAGCAGGAGAGTGGGGACTGCTTTTCAGAGAATGCTGTTAGAGTGGCTGTCTACAAAAAAATTAGGTAGTCATAGAAAGAACCATGTCCAATTGAGAACTGATCTCAGTCCCAGACATCCTGCCCGCAGATTAACCATTCGCTGTCCACAAGAGAATACTGAAAGCTGCAAACTGTTTGGTAATCCATCCTTAGTGTATTCTAAGACTTGTCATGAATGTGGCTTGTATTGGTTAAAAACTCTGCAGGAGCAGGAGGGACTGGTCAAAGATTCGGGCGGTGTGGGTGGGATTGATCAAATTTTCTGGAGGAGAAGGTGGGATTGGTCCAACTTTCGTCAGATGAGGGACAAAATGGTCAGGGTTTCTGCAGGAGAGGGTGGAATTTGTTAGACAGCAGGGACTGGTCAAACTTTCTGCCGGAGCAGGGACTGGTCAAACTTTCTGCCGGAGCAGGGACTGGTCAAACTTTCTGCCGGAGCAGGGACTGGTCAAACTTTCTGCCGAAGCAGGGACTGGTCAAACTTTCTGCCGAAGCAGGGTCTGGTCAAACTTTCTGCCGAAGCAGGGTCTGGTCAAACTTTCTGCCGGAGCAGGGTCTGGTTAAACTTTCTGCCGGAGCAGGGACTGGTCAAACTTTCTGCCGGAGCAGGGACTGGTCAAACTTTCTGCCGGAGCAGGGACTGGTCAAACTTTCTGCCGGAGCAGGGACTGGTCAAACTTTCTGCCGGAGCAAGGACTGGTCAAACTTTCTGCCGAAGCAGGGACTGGTCAAACTTTCTGCCGAAGCAGGGTCTGGTCAAACTTTCTGCCGAAGCAGGGTCTGGTTAAACTTTCTGCTGAAGCAGGGTCTGGTTAAAATTTCTGCTGAAGCAAGGTCTGGTTAAACTTTCTGCCGGAGCAAGGACTGGTCTAAATTTCTGCCGGAGCAGGGATTAGTCAAACTTTGATAGTGTAGGGATCGGTTAAACTTTCAGCTATAGTAGGAATTGGTCTAAATTTCGGCTGGAGCAGGAATTGGTCAAAGTTTCTGCCCGAGCAGGGAATGATTGGTCAACACTTTCTGCAGTAGTCAGGGTTTCTTTCAAACTGGACTAAAAAACATTAATATATCCCTTGCACAGGGACAATTCATAGTTAGCATAAAAATGCTTTCATATATTATTGACCAGTAACTTTTCTTGTATTTGCCAATGCACTCAATAGCTTCTTGTTTAAATGGGGTATGTGATCCTTGGTCATGTTTATTGATGTAAAGTACTGGATTATGTAAGCCTGTGGGGATTGATCAGATGAGGCAAGTGAAAGGTAAAGCAAGTGAAAGGTAAAGCTCTTGACCCATAACAGTGGTTAGAGCTTGGCTGTCCTTAGTGAGCTTGGGTGTCCTTAGTGACTAGATTGTCACTAGTGACTAGATTGGTGATGATGGCCTTTGATTAGGGTGAAGAAATATTTAATGGATTCTCTTTAACAGAGCTATATTTGGAGAAGGATAAGCTGAGCAGGCGGCCTCCCTTTAATCTTCCTTGTCCGGAGAAAAATGAGCAGAAACAGCGATGAAAGCATATTGCCAAGTTGCTGATTTGTGCGGCACAAAGGCAACCTCTACCTAGAAACTGACTGGTCTGTGTGAAAGCTGTCAGCCATGTATTAACTTGAAGACACTGCTGAGGAATGATGATCATAGTCTCTCAGCTTGTCTTTGTGGCCTTGGCTGGGTATTATCATGTCTGCCATAAAACATCATGCAACGGAATGTCTAGATATAGAGTACAGAGGCCCTGTTCCACTCTGAAGACACTGATATACCCTCTGTGGCTATGAGTACAAGTGTAGGATAAATGGCAATTCTCATCCCAAGGTAAATCATGAAAACTTGCTTAGCAGCACACTTCAGGCTTGATACTGACAGACTGGACTCCTTTTTTATTGCATTACAAAACCCTTTCCTATGAAGTTAACCAGGCTGGCACAGTCTGTAAGCAATTCAGGAATTATGTGGTCTCCTTTATTGCACAAATATTGTTATGGAGGTAACGTTTTTCTTACGCTCGTCAATGTGATAAAGATCCTCAAGACCAAATCGTGCTCATGTGGATCACATTTAAGGCCTGGTTGGATCAGCAAGTGGATAGATCACGAGATGGTTTTGTAAACAGAAACTGGGGTATGTGTGGGGCAAGGATACCGCAGACCGAAATGAAATGCCCCCGGGCGGCACCGGCCACAGCCTAGTTTCCACCAGCACACCACACAGAACGCTATAAAACAAACACAGGCGCCGTTCATAAAACCGACAAGCTACCAGACCTGGAAAGCCAGAGGTGCATATCTACACCAGCGATACAGCTTGAACAACTGCAACTGATGACTTGAGCCAGGTTTTAGGCTTCATGAAGCAACCTGCTGCTTTCCTCATTGGACCGGCGTTATTTATGACTGCACTGGAGAGGTCCTACACAGGCCTGACTTTAGCCCCGTCAGTCTTTTACTGCTCTTCTTTATGACTGTCTCTCCGCCCCCCCCCCCCCCCCGCCCCCCCGCCAGAGGTGGCAGTATTTCAGACACTTTGTTAAGGGAGAGCCCTTACATCTGACTTTAGCACATCTGTGAATGACATTCGACTCCCTGTACGTCCTCATCCCCCAACCCTGACCATTGTTAACCCGTCTGTCGTAAATGTGCAGATAAGTTTCATAACATATTTTAATAAAATATTACATGGTACATAAAACCCAACATGCATGGCAGTTTTATCCACAGAATGTTGTAAAACTGGGAGATGAAGCAGTTAATCTTTCCCAATGTTCATCACGGGAATTTCACACTTTTTACAGCATTGCTTTTCCCTCCCAAAGTTAGCTCCCCTGCTAACTTTCAATCTCCTGCAGCTTTAGGATAATAGATTTACATGATTCTGTGACCATTCCCGTTAACAGAGAGCAGAGAAAGCAACACTTCCAGCTAGACAAAATGGATCCTTCTGCCTCACAAATTATGCAAAGGGTGTGCATGCAACTATTACATGGAGATTATGATTCCTGAGGTGTTTACCAGTAATTTAGTATAATAACCAGATATAAAAACCACCAAAAAAAAATGAATTACCGCCTAGTCCAATTCCTAAAAATAGTAACCAGAGCAATATCTGGAAACCATAGCATTTTGAAACGAGTCAATCCTCAGCACACACCACAAACCCAATGTAAGCAGAGAAAGACTAAATTAACTCACAATGCATTTAATCCATTGATGTTTTCTGAATTGCGGTATCATTTTATTTAAAGACAAACTAATGACAAACATTACTAGCCAACTTTTGCCAATAACATCCTGGGTTTATTGTCTTGGGCAGTTAAGGATTCACACTTCCTGTCGAATGCACGGACAGACTAAACACTGGAAAAGAAGAGATTAATCCCTGGAGTCTGTGATAAAGACAGACACAAATATCAAAAACGTGAGTCAGAAAATAAATGAGGAGGAGATAAGGGGGAAATGTAACAGATTGTGTAGGAAGACTAATTTGACGTGCTGAATGTGTCCAGGTAATCAGGTTACACTTGAAAAAAAAAAAAAAAAAAAGGCAGAGAGAGATTAGCCCACGGTCTATGGCCATAATTCACTCCAGATCTATCCCTGAAAAGTTCAAAGATCCAGCATGATGACGACAGAGCAGAAACACCACACCTGTCAGAGGCGTGTTGACGGCTTCTTTCCTCTCCCTCTTCCACTGGCCCCCTGATTTTTACCCCCTTTCTTATTCAAAGGGCACGGCTGTCTGTTCTCTCCCAGTGGAGAAGGACTAGTGGAATTTTTCCACCCCTTTCCGCTTGTACGTCATGATGTCACCAGTGCGGCGGGGACGAGTGATGCAGAGCAGATCCGGTGGACCTTGCTCACACTGCCTGACCTGTAGCGGTTCAGTTTGACACCCTGATAACGAGCTGAGTGGCCTGCTTAAAAGACAAAATAATAAATAAATAAATAAAGTAAAACACTTAAAGGTTCCTTTATCAGCGCTGCTAATGCTCCTGCTCTAATCCGCCACTCCAGAATGAGAGCAGATGAAAACGTATAACACGGCATACTTCAACCTTCAGCCGTCCATTCTGCTCTACCAGGTCGCTCCTTTATCTAAACGCCCCCCCCCCCCAGTGCTGGATGTCACCGTGCTTCTGACGGCTACTTGTCAGACAAACGGGGGTTTGTTTTTTGTTTTGTTTTTTCTTCTCCTCTGTGATATCGCACTGAAGACAGAACGAACACGGAGGCGAGTGTCAAGGTGCTGAGGCTGCATTCCAAATAGTTTTGAGATCTGTTGTATAATTTATAACTGAAATGACAGACGCCTGCAATCTTCCAAAGATAGAGAAGCCTGTTATGTCTGGAAAGACTTCAACTCCTTTCTAAACATCTCTTGGGATGACATTTTTAAACCGAGAAAATTAAGACTGAAAAGCTGCCTCGCTCATTCATTCTTCTAAAGTGCAGTAACCCGGGCTTGTTCGTTTTCCAACAGAAACCCGAGCATGAAAACATTACTGACTCTCAATTAGCTGAAAGATGGTGGTGGTGGGGGGGGGGGGGGGGGATAGGGGGGGGGTGAAGGAAAGGAGGTTAGCATGCCAGTAACTTAAACTCTCACACACACACACTCTCTCAACAAGCAGTCGGACAGATGTGCCATCTTAGCTGTGGCCTAGCCACTGTTGCCCGACGGGGTGGAAAAAACTGCGTTTGGCGTAAAGCGGGAAAGCCTCATTACGGATGCCAGTAAACGCCAGCCGCTCTCGCCCGAGTCGGCCGGCTCCATTTAACAGGCAAGACTTTTTCTACCCCGCGCTGCCCCGTGCCAGTTCTTGTAACCTGGCTTTACAATGTTATTATTTGCCTTTCTGCTGTTTATTTATTCCTTTAATTGGGCCAGGGTTTGGGTGCAGGAGCAGTAAGCTAGAGAGGTGGGGATTTTAAAACGACCCACAGCGCTTATGTTGGTGTCTAGCAGTAAGGCTTCTGCCCTCGCTCTGAGAAAGTGATTTTAGTGTACGTACACACAGAGAGAGAGGGGAAAAAAAAAAAAAAAACACATTCTTCATCAATTTACAGTCAGTAAAGACAAACCATAGGCTGCTAAGAGGAGTGGTCCTACAGTGCCTCTGAAAAGTCTACCAGAAGGCAAGTCAAACGTTTTATAAATAGGTGGCCAGATTAAACAAGAGTTTTATTGTACAAATAATTTATTTCTGACTATCTGTGCCCACGACTTTGTTCGCAGTGATTTTAATTGCACATTCGTAAATGCGTTTAAAAAACGTACAGCGCCACCTGTAGAATTTAGGAATGAACCAAAATGTTTACGTGTAACCGAGGAATTAAGGTGCGAGATTTAGCGAGACGTAGATAACAACTGCACACTCGTAAGCGCGTATTAAACAATGTACCTAATTAAAATTAATTCAGTAGTTTTTACATGATGCATGCACGAACAAATAGACATAATTTCCAAAAACCATCTTGATGTGTTCCATTACTCATCTTGCGTCCCCTCAATTATTTTTTTTCTCGCAAATATCTTTAGTATACAGACAGGCAAATGTTACATTTTTTATTATATGTAATAGATAACACTTAAATTATTGTATTATCGTTGCTCCAAATGCTCTTTCTCAGGTTCACATCGTTAAAAGTTACAGTAACACAGCTGCTGACACACGCACACACCAATTAATTTAATACTTTTTGTTTCACTCATACCGCTCAGTGTTATACCCACACACCATACTGTATATTTTAGCCTTCCATATTTTTATATACTTCTCGGTTTACAATTACATTTTGAACAATGTGTAATTTATATATATATTTTTATATTAACATTTTTATTATATTTGTAACTTTTTAAAAATTTGTATATTTTTGTCCATTGGAAATTTTTCTAGGTTAGTTGTTTAAATTGTCCTTGTACTGTAGAGAAATCTTTCCATTCTGCTCTACTTCTACTTTCCAGTTTAGGTGACGGATGGTGGTATTAACGTTTCACTCCGTATTGTACGGTGTCCTTAACGTCGCTTTTTGTAAGCGCATCTGCCAAATGCCTAAATGTACTGTGTATGGTTGTGTACGTGGCAAAATCTGAATTTGGATTTACTGGACACCTTCATCTGACATTTGTACAGGCAGTCAGACAATCTCTTCCTGAACCTCGCGTTTCTCTGACACAAATGCTAGAAATTCGGCTCGTGAGAATAAACTGATGTTAATGAATTGACACCTCGGATTCCCATGCAGCGTGTTACACCGAGCCTGAACTGCCACATGTACACCAGCAAACATGCTGTTTACTGCCTGAATTACTGTAACAGCCCTCAAGCTTTTCTGTGTCTTGAAAATGTTGAAGGAGGAAAAAAAAAAAGTCAAAGAAAGAAAATCCAGAATCACACAACCTCTCTTGGTTTGCATGTCAGGCATCCAGGCACATGTTTTTCTCTAGAGTTTCCTCCTCAAAGCCAAGTGTTTACCCCTATAACACATCCCAGATATAATTTGTCACTTGGAAAGAATTTAGTTTTACCTAGGCTCAACTTCTTTTTTCTATTTTAGCACAAAGTACTCCCGGTATTTACCTTATACGTGGTCGGCTAACGAGCGAAGATAAACACAAACCTGTATGCGTTTTTCATTTTCCAGAAGTATATTTGGGATTTCTCTTCACTGTTGTTGGCCTGAGAAATGTACACGGAAAACAAGTAGTTCAAAAAAACAACAAAAAAAAGGAGGCTCGCTGAGATGCTTAAATTGAGACGATTATATCTCGTCCTTTTTCAAGCACTACTCTTTTCTTTAAGAACTACTCAAGAGGCGCTTTAATAAATTACAGCAGATGGTTAAACGAAATACATTTGCATCTTCTATGGCTTATACAGTAAATAAAAGAAAATGAAATGTTCCTGTGCTGCACATTTTAGCAAGCAGAAGTGGGTAAAGAGTATTCAGGAATGTATAAGAAAAACGTAAAAGCACCTAGCAGCATAAGAAAAATAACAGATTACGTATTATAGGAAAATAATATTATACCTGAGAGGACCCTGAAACTGTTCACGCGATACAAAGAGGTTTATGAAGGCCAAAGCTGGGCAGAAATATTACTAATGCAGACTTTTACACTGATCTTGATCAGACTATTCCTCCACTAAACCCTTTAATGTACGAACTGGTATAAAACATTAAGAAATTTACACGTACAAAATAATTTGCATTTGCACATGTAAGTGTGTGTGTATTTGCAAAATTTTTATATTATACATTATAACTTTGATGCCCACAATTATACAAAATGTCAGTACAACTACAGTACTACTACTAATAAATACTGTATACTAAACTACTAAAAACTACCACTACTACTAAATATACTAAACTACTAAAATTACTACTACTACTACTACTAAAAACTAATTTAAAAAAATGCCCTTACTACTAAATATACAAAACTACAAAAAAAAAAAAAAAAAAAAAAAGACTTGTTGTTGGTCTTTCGGCTGCTCCTTGCAAGGGGTCGCCACAGCGGACCATCCAGTCCGCACATATAAGCTTGGCACAGGTTTTACGCCAGATGCCCTTCCTCACGCAACTCTCCCATTTATCCGGGCTTGGGACCGGCACTGCATCCAGTGGCTGGGGTTTGGCCAACGGCTGGGAATCAAACCTGTGCCTTTTGCATGGCAGCGGAAACACCTACCTACACCAGTGCCCATAAACTACTAAAACTACTACTACTAAATATACTAAAAACTAATACTAAAAATGCTACTACTACTACTACTACTACTAATAAATATACTAAATTACTAAAAACTCATACTGCTACTACTAAATATACTAAAAACTAATACTAAAAATGCTGCTACTACTAAATATACTAAATTACTAAAAACTCATACTAAAATGCTACTACTACTACTAATAAATATATAGAAATTACTTAAAAAAATACTAAAAATGCTACTACTACTACTAAACATACTAAATATTCTAAAAACTAATACTAAAAATGCTGCTACAGCTACTATTAAATATACTAAATTACTTTTAAAAAATGCTACTACTACTAATACTAAATATACTAAAAATGCTGCTACTACTAAATATACTAAATTACTAAAAACTCATACTAAAATGCTACTACTACTACTAATATACGAAATTGCTTTTAAAAAAATACTAAAAATGCTACTACTACTACTAAACATACTAAATATTCTAAAAACTAATACTAAAAATGCTGCTACAGCTACTATTAAATATACTAAATTACTTAAAACAAAAAATGCTACTACTACTACTAAATATACTAAAAACTCATACTACTGCTACTAGTAATAAATGTACTGAATTACTAAAAAGCTACTAATACTAAAAATACTTTTTTATTTACTTTTTTTTTTAAATATAAAGTTAATTGAGTTTGTCAGCCATGTCTAATTTGGAAGATCAACAGAGTAAAATCAACCTTCAAATATCCTAAACAATAATGAAGAAAGATTTCTGGTAAAAACTCCACATGCAGAAATATAATTACGTTGCAGCTCTTTGTCCTCGTGCTGTTGAGGGCGCATAAACTTTTGCACTCGCTCACACAGTCAGCAGAGGATTCAGACTCCTAAGCACTTTAAAAAAAATATTTTTATGGACCTCCCACTCACTACATCTGTCAAAGCAGCTGGACAGATGTGAGCACACAGGAGCACGGGTCACTGGTGGTCGAGCCAGTCACTGTGACTCCATCACACGGGACCTGTGTGTGTGTGTGTGTGTGTGTATACACTGGAACCGTCAGCTGCAGGGTGTAGGAGCATCTCCGAGGTCTCTGTGGGTTATCACCTGGAACCACAACGGGTTTATTAACAGCGTGAACAACACTGAACACGTTGGAGTCTTGGAGCTGAGTGGCGGGTTAACAAGTTGTGACCGAAACCATGGTGGTCTTATTCATGTGTGTCGATTTAACCGTGTGGGAAGGTGTGGAGGCTAAACGGGTCCAAGCGGACCGGTCACGCCCAGTTCTTCATCTACTGCTCCAAGCGTCAGCTGTGAACTAAACACAACCTCCTTTTTTTTTTTTTTTTTTTTTACCTCTCTCTCTTACTAACACACACAAACAAAAAAGCCGCAACATGCTCTGTGCAAGACACAACGAAAAAAACAAAAAAACAAAGCATTGCTCATTAAACACTACACCCATATCAATATCCAGCTCGAGACACACTTATTTCGAGCGCCGCCGCAGCATCCTTCCCAGCATGCACTGCTGCCCGGGGTTTGAGTGTGTAGCTATACGAAATGAAACACAGAAACAGACTAATCGATCAAACTTTAGTAGAAACATAACATTTTACTGTTTAGGCTAAGAGACCAAGGCTTGGCAGACAACTGAATAAACTGAATAAATTAAAAGCAACGGTATGACGGGAATTAAAATAAAGAGGGGGAAAAAAAACACTGAAGCCAAACAAATCACAAAGCAGTTGTCTTTTTTTAAACCACAAACTGCAATGGATCATTTTTATTTACTTGAGTTTTTCCACATTTCTGTGGAAAAAAAAGAAAAAAGAAAAAAAAAAAATCAGACAACTTGTCTTCATATGGTGAACCAGGATCCCAAATCACGTCCTAATCGCTGTACATGCTCACTACGTAGGAGACGACACGCAGTACACTCGATCGCTGGGAGAACAGCAGTTTAGATTCAGCCCCGCCCCCTCCAGTCACGCTGAGCCACGGTCCCATTTCATCCAATTTGAAATGATTCGAGCTTTGTGACATGGTGCATTATCCTGCTGGAAGTAGCCATCAGAGGATGGGTACATGGTGGTCATAAAGGGATGCACATGGTCAGAAACAATGCTCAGGTAGGCCGTGGCATTTAAACGATGCCCAATTGGCACTAAGGGGCCTAAAGTGTGCCAAGAAAAGATCCCCCACACCATTACACCACCACCACCAGGCATGATGGATCCATGTTCTCATTCTGTTTACTCCAAATTCTGACTCTACCATTTGAATGTCTCAGCAGAAATCGAGACTCATCAGACCAGGCAACATTTTTCCAGTCTTCAACTGTCCAATTGTAGCCTCTTTTTCCTATTTGTAGTGGAGATGAGTGGTACCCGGTGGGGTCTTCTGCTGTTGTAGCCCATCCACCTCAAGGTTGTGCGTGTTGTGGCTTCACAAATGCTTTGCTGCATACCTCGGTTGTAACGAGTGCTTATTTCAGTCAAAGTTGCTCTTCTATCAGCTTGAATCAGTCGGCCCATTCTCCTCTGACCTCTAGCATCAACAAGGCATTTTCGCCCACAGGACCGCCGCATACTGGATGTTTTTCCCTTTTCACACCATTCTTTGTAAACCCTAGAAATGGTTGTGCGTGAAAATCCCAGTAACTGAGCAGATTGTGAAATACTCAGACCGGCCCGTCTGGCACCAACAACCATGCCACGCTCAAAATTGCTTAAATCACCGTTCTTTCCCATTCTGACATTCAGTTTGGAGTTCAGGAGATTGTCTTGACCAGGACCACACCCCTAAATGCATTGAAGCAACTGCCATGTGATTGGTTGATTAGATCATTGCATTAATGAGAAATTGTACAGGTGTTCCTAATAATCCTTTAGGAGAGTGTATTAGTATGTTGTCGGACCTGGTGGAGCACATGATCATGTGCGTGTTAGGAAACTAGTGATGGACGCATTGAGAACCTGAAAGTGTTGACCCCATTCCTTCTGTGTTCTTCGATACATACAGGAAGCAATGGAAACATCATGGCTTTTGTCGCAGGTACCTCAGTCGCACATTCTAAGACTTGATTAAAACACCTGCACCTTTGATTATGGTGTAGAGTTCATGTGTCAAAATGATTCCTCATGCTCCCAGAGCCACTATTTCACACCCTGAGTCCTGGAATATGGTGCGTACCATCAGCGAAGAAAAACCTCTTCTTGGTCATTCAGTACGTTCAGGTGGTCAGCTGACTTCATTTTATTGCCACATAACGTTGCTGAGTCTCGACCTGAGCGACTGAAGCAGCACCAGATCATAACACTGTCTCCAAAGGCTTGTACAGTGGACACTATGCATGATGGGTGCATCGCTTCATGTGCTTCCCTTCTCACCCTGACACGCCCATCACTCTGGAATGGTCTCAGTCTGGACTCCAATCTTTATGAGCAAACTGGAGCCTTTTTTTCTTGATTAGTCTCACTAACTAGTTGTTTTTGTATTGTTGTGAAACGGCGACTTCATTTTTTTTTTTTTGCCAGTCAGCGTATACGTAGTTTTTAACCTTGGAACATCTTATATGTCATTAACATGAAAATAACTGTAGGTCATTTTTTATGCATCTGTCTTGAAAAGCATTTGAGGTACAATAAAAGTAGATCATAAAACAAGACGTGTCTGGAAAACAGTCATGGAGTCTCTGGAGTTGTGTGATTAGTAGTTTATTGATTGTTGATTACAAGGAACGACGTTGTACTGTAGTTACAGGTCATGTGGTGGAAAGTCCGAGAAAGACGTCCCCCCCCGCCCCCCCCGCCCCCCTGCGCGATCGCAATCATTCCCTCAGCAGCAGCTTGTAATGGTTGCAAAACAATTTTACGTTTTCTTTGGCCATGGTTAGTTGCTGTGTACGGTGTTGCTATAGAAACACTATGCTATTACATCAAGAGTATAAACCTTGGGGTCGCAACTACCGTTCTTTTTAGAACATTTCAAAGAACACACTGTTAAAAGTATTGGCACTCTTGATTTTATTTGAACAGTAACCCTGAAACACAAGAAACACTCACAGCTATCTGTTTAGAGTTTTGAGTAACTAATTGATTACACGGTCAAGTACTTAAATACTTTCCTTCAAAAAAAAAAACAACAACAAGACGAATGCGTTGGATAATCCTCCAGAAGCGATCGTATTACCCGGGAGTCGGGATGAGGGACAGAGAGACACAAGCACGTCTGTCTTCCTTTTGTGAGAGTGCATGTGGCTAAATCTCTCCGCCAGAGAAGTAAAAACAATGCGGGGTGTGTGATGGACAGAATAAGTGTGGAGGGAAGGGCTGGAGAAGGGGAGGTCATAGAGCCTGTGACAGACAGAGATTAATGAGGCGCCTCACCCTCCGTCAGCCTCCACCTCCGCCCGTCTCGAAGCCCTCCAGCTAGTCGTAATGTTTCCTAATCACCTGGGTGTCAGCTCTTATTGTTGAGATGTCGGCTACACACACACACACACGCACGCGTGTTCTCCCTCTTCCACGCACACATCTGCCTGATGAGGCCTGATGCTCATGGCAATGCATAATAATCTCTGTCTCAGACTGCCTCTAAAACTTTACTCTTCCACTTTTTTTTTTCTTCCTCTCTTTTGTTCGTTCTCATGAGTCTCGCTCGCTGGTGATCACAGAGACACCTGTTTTCAGTTTAGGCTGATGTTTAGAGAGAGAGGGAGAAAGAAGAGGACTTGGCAATCTTCATGCGCTCGGAGATACTGTAGCGAGAGCGGTTCGAGAATCAATTGTGCAAAGGCACGGAATAAACAAAGAACATACGCTGGTCTATCGCTGCCAGCACAGTGCCACTCTCTCTCGCTCTCTCTCTCAGCTGTTCTCCCCCGGGCGTTCCTGTCACTGATCATCTCTGCGTACGGACAGCCGTCACCACTCGGTCGCACCGAGGTCAAAAACTGCTCCCTCGCAGAGCTGAAGAGTTGGACCGAGATTAGATAGAGCTCTGACGGAATGACACGGAAAAAAGCAGCCGTGTAACGGCATCGCCTGGCGTCCTTTATGTTCTTCATGTGTGTTATGCAGAGCGTAACACACACACACACACACACACACACACACACGGACAGCTCTGACGTGACGGCTTAAAAGGTCTTACACATTGAAAGCAGAAGGACGAGCGGCGGAGCCAGGGTTTTCGCGCTTTGAAGTTAAAGAATTATAATTGGGAAGAAAAAAAATAGAGAGAGAAAACAGAAAAGCAAAAAAAAAAAAAAAAAAACTTTAACAGATCCAGTAAAGGAGACAGAGGTAGAGAGATGAAATTGGGTTTGAAAGCAAGCCTTTGATACACCTGAGCGTGTGAGGTTTCACTGTGAAATGTTCAAGATGTTCTTCTAAATCTCAAAGCCTAGAGGGAAAAGGAAGGGAAAGCCACAGGAAGGAGCAATCGTCTAATGGTTACGAGGCATCCTGGGAGCCACTCGGATGAGCGCTAACCGGACGGATTGTCAGGAGGAGCTGGAGAGAGAGAGAGAGATGACGGGACAGTTCCTAGCATGTCCCTTCATTCCAGCAGTGGTGGATGACAAGACAGACAACACTTATCAGCCTCCCTCCATCTCACCATCGGTGTTAATCTTTTCCACATTTTCCCTCGCTCTGCACTCCTTCCCCTCTCCCTCGCTACGATGCTAATCTGCCAGAGGAGCCGGGAGCCATGCTCTCTGCATGATGGCTAAGGTCTCCAGGTGCCAGGGGGCCCCCGAGTACAGACTAACCACAGCACACGTCAATCAAAGTCTCAAAGTTCTACTGTACAAACAAAATCAAAAACTGAGGGAAAGAATAAGTGAGAGAGAGAGAGAGACACAGACGAACAGATGCATAGATATGGAAAGAAGTGGAGGGAAAGTGAGAGGGAGGAAGAGAAAGTGACTGAGTGAGAGAGAGAGAGAGAGAAGCAGAGAGAAACAAAGAAAAAGGAGAGAGCATGTGAGAACTGTAGTGAGATTGAAAAGAGAAAGCAGAAAAAGAGGAAAAGTGGAAAGAGAGACAATAAGGAAGTAATACAGAGAAAAAGAATGATGGAAGGGTGAGGGAAGAGAGAAAGATAGGGAGGTACAGAGAGAGAGAGAGAGAGACAGAGAGGCTGGTTGGTCGCTTAAGTTTGTGGGTAAGTTGGTGGGTTCATTAGTTTGGGGGGTGGGTCGGTAGGGGCTCGGTCAGTGGGACGGTTGGGTAGGTCGTGGGTGTGTTAGGTTTGTCAGTGGGTGGGTGTGTGTTAGGTTGGTTGGTCAGTCTGTTGAGAAGCCAGAGTTGTGGATCTGTGCTGTTGACAAAGGTCATCATACACACTCTCAGAGTGACTAATTAGAAAAGGTGGGAAAACACGGTCACTGCAGGTGGTGGCTCTAACACAGCTTTATGAGACCACACAGAATGAAGAATGTGGTGGTGTGTGCCGAGACCATGACTGAACGTGTGTGTGTGTGTGAAATCATTACATCCACATACAGCATCTTAAGCAATACAGTGTAACACCAAACATACACACACACACACACACACACACACACACACACACACACCTGAGAGATTTCACATGTTCCTCAGAGCTTCAGAGAAAAACACAAGACGCCCAGCTGTCAGTCAAACTGCTACTGCCCTGAACCTCACACTTTCCTCTGGCTCTTTCTACAGGGAGCTGTGCACAGGGAGTGTGTGTGTGTGGACATGTTAGAGATTAGACGGCAGGGGTCTCATTGGCACACGGGCAACCCCTCCAGTCTCTACATTTCCTGCAAACAGCAGATAATTAAATATCAGTGAGGAGGAAAAAAAACAGGGTTTCTTTTTATGGAACACTTTCACAGACGACTGGCTGTCAGCTCTCTCTCTCTCTCTTTTTTCTTTCTTTTACTTTTCTTCAGGCACCTTTAAAAGAGGTCTTTTTATTTTTTTTTACTTGCTCTTTTGTTTCAAAAAATATTTAGAATAATAATTGCCTGGAACATGTAATCAGACAAAAGTTAGTCTTTTACTCCCACATGTGAGAAAAAATAACAGGGGAACACATCAGGCAGAGAGAGAGAGAGAAAGAGAAAGAAGGGGAAAAGAAAGCAACAGAGAGATGGGAAGAGAACAGTGAGAAATACAAGAAAAAGAAAGAGCACAATAGGGAAAAAAACAGACAAAGAGAGAGAGGGAAAGACAAAAAACAACGGAGAACGAACATGTAGAGAGAGAGAGAGAGAGAGAGAGAGGGAGGCCAATAGACAGAGAGAGTAAAAAAGGAAAATAGAGTTGGGGAGAACTCAACAGGGAAAGACATGGGAGAGATAACAGAGCTACAGAGAGAGAAAGAGAGAGAAACATGAGATGAAAAGACTGAGAAATTGAGAAAAATAGAGCAACAGTGAGAGGCATGAAAGAAAAAGGAACAGACGAAAAAAAGGAAAGAAAAAGAGTCACATACTGTAGAAGAGAGTAACAGTAAAGACAAGTAAGAGAAGAGAGAGAGCAACAGAAAAAGAGAAAGAAGCGAGATGGAGAAATGGAGAAAGACGGAATAAAAAAAGAATGCATGAAAGAAAGAAGGAATTAAAGAGAAAATGTGAGTGAAAGAATGAAAGTAAGAGTGAACGAGTGAAAGTGTATTAGAGACGGGGAGAAAGAGAGAGAGCGCACAGAGGGATGATTCGGGCTGCAGTGCGATGTGGGGCGTGACTCGAGGAGTTGTCTGTGTGGTGTCAGACATGACTCAGTGGAAGTGACCGGATCAGTGTCTGTGCAGTGTGGGGCATGACTGAGCGGAAGTGACTGGGGGAGCATCTATCCGGTGTGGACTCGGTGGAGGTGGCCGGATGAGCATCAGGACTCTATGCAGTGTGGGGCGTGACGCGGTGGAGGTGACCGAAGGCGTGTCTGTGCGACGTGGGGCCGTGACTCAGTGGAGGGGACCGGTGAAGCGTCTGTGCGGTGTGGGACGCGACCGGATGAGCGTCACTACTCTGAGGTGTGGGGCGTGACTTGGTGGAGGTGACCGGCTGAGCGTCACTAATCTATGCAGTGTAGAATGTGACTCGGTGGAGGTGACCGGATGAGCGTCACTAATCTGTGCGGTGTGGGGAGTGACTCGGATGAGCGTCACTACTCTCTGCGGTGTGGGGCGTGACGCGGTGGAGGTGACCGGATGAGCGTCACTACTCTCTGCGGTGTGGGGGCGTGACTCGGTGGAGGTGACCGGATGAGCGTCACTACTCTCTGCGGTGTGGGGGCGTGACTCGGTGGAGGTGACCGGAGGAGCGTCACTACTCTCTGCGGTGTGGGGGCGTGACTCGGTGGAGGTGACCGGATGAGCGTCACTACTCTCTGCGGTGTGGGGGCGAGACTCGGTGGAGGTGACCGGATGAGCGTCACTACTCTCTGCGGTGTGGGGGCGTGACTCGGTGGAGGTGACCGGATGAGCGTCACTACTCTCTGCGGTGTGGGGGCGTGACTCGGTGGAGGTGACCGGAGGAGCGTCACTACTCTCTGCGGTGTGGGGGCGTGACGCGGTGGAGGTGACCGGATGAGCGTCACTACTCTCTGCGGTGTGGGGCGTGACGCGGTGGAGGTGACCGGATGAGCGTCACTACTCTCTGCGGTGTGGGGGCGTGACTCGGTGGAGGTGACCGGAGGAGCGTCACTACTCTCTGCGGTGTGGGGCGTGACGCGGTGGAGGTGACTGGAGGAGTGTCTGTGCTCTGTAACTGCAGGGTTTGAGGAACAGGAAGTAGAAAATCAGAGAGAGGAAAAAAGCCAGAGAACTCCTCACAGCGCACTGGAACTCAACTCGACCACGGACTGTATCATACAGAGAATTTGCCTGAAAGTGCAGTGAGGCTGTAACTGCAGGACAGAAGGAGATCTGGGGCAGTTATTTGTTTAGAATAATTCAGGAGGGAGAGTGAAACCCTGAGCAGCGTAAGGGACGCGGGTGTAACGACGCTCTGTGGATTATCCACCTCGGCTCTCTCAACACTCAGGAGTGTCCTGAATCTGTCCGACACTAATGCATACACACACAGATCACAAACAAGGCCGAGGGCTTTAAAAACGCATCACCACATCCAGAAGCTGGAACAGTCAATCGCTCTCAGAGCAGAATCAGCCGGGGCATCGCGAAAGTCAATATTTAATTTTCCTCAGGCGTAAGCGGAGTTAAAATAAAAATGCAACCAAAATAACAAAACCAGAAAGCCCCAATCTGTTCAGAGTGCACTGTTTGTAGAAGGCCTGCATGTGTGTGTGTGTGTGTGTGTGTGTTTCCAGTGAATGAGAGCAAGCTGACAGAGAGCTACACGCATCTATCCACGCCGAGAGACAGAGAAGTTCGTTTTCAGATCAAAACAGAATGGCACAACTTGGTGACAAAGTGTGTTTGTGTTTGGAGTGTGTGTAAGCTGTGCTCTCCCCAAAAAGTACGCTGTTGGTACAGTGATCTGAAAAACACTAAAAGATACCAGTAAGGGCAAAAGAAAAAGGGCAATGACTATGACATTAACTGAAAACAGAAAGAGTAAGTGTGTGTAAGGTGTAGGAACATCTCACGCTCGTTTCTGATTGGCTACAGCATCAGTGTCCAATCACAGACGGGCAGGTCACTGTACAAATGTACACTTTTACGCTTTGAGTTAGGATTTCGGATTGCGTTTTGGATTTTCCTGCTTGTTGTTTCTGATTCCGTTGTCTTGCTTCGCATTTGTTCACTTCTGTTGTCTCTCGGGTTTTATCATCATGTTTTCGCTTGCTTGTTCTGTTTTTTTTTTTTTGGTCATCACTACTTTTATTGTAGTGTTCTCACTTTTGTTCTCGTCTTTTCACTTTTGTCCTGTTCACTGTCATGTCTTCGTATTAGTTCTCCTGCTTTTGCTGTTATGTTTTCACAGTGGTTGTGTCTTGACTTTGTCGTGTTTCTGCTTTTGTTGTTGCTTCTATTTATTGCTTTTGACACGTTTTCAATCATATTGTCCCTTATTTTTTGTTTTTGCATCTTCAATCGTATCATTGCTTTTTGCTTTCTTCTATTTATTGCTATTGTTTCTTAAATTTATTGCTTTTGATACGTTTTCAATCGTATCGTCGTGTTTTATTGCTTTTCTTCCTCTGTTTTAATTGTATCGCCGTGTTTTCTTCCTTCCGTTGCTGCGTTTTTAATTGTATCATCGTGTTTTTTGCTTTTGTTGCTGCATTTTCAATCGTTTCTTCTTTTTTTGCTTTTCTTGCCGCGTTTTTTTTTTTTTCATATGTTTTTTGCTTATATGGCTGCATTTTCAATCGTATCATCGCTTTTATGTTTTGTTGCATTTTCAATTGTAACTTTTTTTTACCTTCTGTTGCTGCGTTTTTAATTTTATTGTCCTGTTTTTTGCTTTTGTTGCATTTTCAATACATTTTTTTTTTTTTTTTGCTTTTGTTGCTGTAACATTCTGTTTTTGCTTTTGTTGTTGCGTTTTTGGTACATTATTACCCATTATAGAGAGAAGTATCTTGTTCCATTAATACATAGGGAATTAAAGCAGGGTGCCCAGCACACGAGAGCGATGTTCAGTCTCTGACCTAGTTCGGTGCTTGGTGATGACGTGTCGCTCGATAACCAGAAGCGTCTTGTGAAACAATGTCATCAGTCTTCAATCAATGAAAAATGCTGCATTGTTTTTAAACATGTTTGATTGTTAGAGTGTAATCCCTCTAAAACTAGTAGCAAGTGTGGTGATGAACAGCTTATGAAAGTAATGAGAGAGAACTTGGATATATCTGCTCTTACAGTATGTGCAGCAGATCCTCCGCAGTTATCATCCACATGTGTTTGTGAGTATGTGGAAGAGCGAAGCTAATGTGTAAACACTTAATTAGGGACACTGCCTTTTGAATCTATAATATAAAAAATAACTAACAGACAGGCTGTGGTTTCAATAGTATAGTAGTTTTATAGACATCATAAAAGGAAAAAAAAAAAAAGACTGGGTTTGATCAATCAATGGGCTTCAATGTTTTTATCCAAGCCTTGGGTTAGACATGGAACCAGATTCGCCACGGCTCAAACGGCTGTGTAAAGAGTGACAACATGTGGGATCATGGGTAATTTGCTAAGCCATGCTGTGCTGTCTGTTGAAATAGTGCTACTAGAGAATAAGCCTCAGAGGTCAAACACATTCTCTCTCTCTCTCACACACACAGTGTCCCACTATCCTGTGGTTTATCAGATGCTGGGGATGAAAGGCTCTGCAGGGCGGCGGGTGCGCCGTGTCTCCCTCTTTGTAGGTGACATGTGTTCTCGTTGTAGGGGATCAGTGAGCCGATCGTGCCTCGGAGAGAACGCTGCGGAAAAACAGGATCTTTAAGTACTTGGTGTTCTGATTCACAAAAGGCGTCCTTACTGAGGGGGAGCGACGGAGAGAAGAACACAAAGAACGCACGAGACAAAAAAAGGAAATCAGAACGGTGGCGCAGCCAGACAAAGAGGAGGCTGAGCGGTGAGAACAGTCACAAACGAGATAAAGAGAGGGGAAGCAAGAAGGGAGGAGGGAGGAAAGATGTGAAGAGGTATACATATCCGTTCAGGAATGCTACTAAGGCGAGCAAAACTATGCAAAAGAGGCACATGAAGGAGGATCAGTGGCTTCCAAACCCCACCACCACCCCCCCCTTATTTTCCCTTCTTCTTTTGACTGACACAGACAGACTGACTTTTCCAGGCACCATATTAATCTGCACAGGTACTCGTATGAAATCCAGACGGGTGCAGGGAGGGGAGCGTGGGGGTCCCGGACACGGGGAATACAGCCAGGATGAAATTGGGGGGGAGAAACTGGAGAACTGAAGGAAAAGGCATGGGGGGGGGGGGGGGGGGGGGGGTTTAATGAAAGAAAGAAAGAAAGTAAACAGCGTCTACGATCAAAGATGGCTCTCCCACAGCGGGGACGGAGCGAGAGAACCCGAGCCTCCCTGAATAGATTGATTTCTCCACGGAGGATCCCCGAGCCAGGAGAACAGCGCCGAGTGAAAATCATTCAGCGAATCTAGCGGCGGTGGCTCGAGCGTTAATTAAATGTGCTGCTTTGTACTCTGGAGGAGTTTTAATCGCTGCCTTAGTTCATTTCATTCTGCTACAGATGCAGAACATCTGGTAATATACGCAGGGTTTTGGAACGTCGAAACAGGATTCTGAGGATATGTTGGAGATCCTTACGTCTGTGATGGATGTCTTGTCATGTACGGGACGTCCGTTTCTCTCTGCGTGTCTGCTATTTCTCAATCGTTCCAACTTGTCTGTCTAATGCGTTCGCTTTAAAACGTGGCCTCGGGTGCCGAGGTTCGATGTTTCAGTTGCCTGGGGATCAAAATAATGGGTCTGTTTGTGTTTGTGTGTGTGTGGCAACATCGTTATCTTCTTCCATGTCGAAACTGGAAATCTTTTATCAGGATTTTACACATATATGTGCGTTCCAGGGTTATCTGTAAATGCTAATAATACACCGGGGAAAATTCCTACTACTGCCAACCAGCTCTCGACTCATGCTTATGATGCAACAGATTTGAAATGGTTAAACATAGCTACATACTAAATTAAACACTGAGAAAGTCAACAAAGAATCAAAAGATCTTTCTCTGCCTGTCTGGACCATTCCTCCATGGACCGTTCCTCCATTCCTCCATGGGGGGTGTGTAAAGGCGCGAGAGAGAGAGAGACAGAGTGTGTGTGTCGGTTTCAAATTAAGCGCACACACATACAAAGGACTAATGACGGTGAAACGGAGAGTGAGATGTTGATTATACCAGTAAGAGACAAGTACTAAGACCCAGCAGGGGAGACGATTACCAACATTTCCGCAATGCAAGAGAGAAAAACCATTTATTTGCTCAGTTGTGATCATGTGACGCTCGGTGTCAAAATAAGAAGTGCACGTGCGATACATGATACTAGGTACTCGTAAACCAAGACTTTTGCTCGGTTTCCAAGTCAAAATTTATTAAAAATCTTTGCTCGTCTTGCGGAACACTCGCAAACCGCGTTACTCGCAATCCGAGGTTCCACTGTATAAGGACACTGTGATGAAGATGTACACAGCCAGCACTAACGTGAATACACACTCTCAGAGCGGTGCGACTGAAAAGACTAGGCTGTGAGAGACGGCGGGAGAGATGCCGGATAAAGGATGGACGGTTTTCTCTCAGGGCGTAATAAAGTTCTCCACAAGTCAATCGCTCCACTTTAGCCCAGTGGCATGGTGCGCTCAGGATGGAGAGAGAGGAGCTCTGACCTTGACTCCCATACAGATGATGCTTTGATGTAAATGGAGTGACTGGACTGATAGCCTCCTTTGGAAGCTGCGTCCCAAAGCTCTGTCTCATCACTGCCCTAAGACACTTTCTCACACACATCCATTCACACAGCTGCTCTCAATACACTTGGGTACAAACAGATATTTGTTAAAGCGTGCACACACACACACACACACACACACACACACACACACACACACACACACACACACACACACACACACACACACACACGTCAGCTCAAAGCTAAGTATGGCCTTTAGCCAAAACAAACATGCTCTATGCAGACGCTGAACGGTCGACAAACAAAGCTGCTTCATCAGTGATTACCGAGGGGGAGTTTGGAGTGAGCTTACTGTTCCACATTAGCCTACTCGTTTAAAAAAATACAAACATGCTCGAATAAGCCGTACACAAAAGCAAGGGTTTAATCTCCTTTGTAAACACGGTTCAAATAACGCTCGTCCGACTCCTTAAAACAGTCGCTTCCTCCACGTGAGCGTTATTAGAAACTCGGAATAAACAACTTGCAAAAAAAAAAAAAAAATGTTTTCATGCATGCATGCATGCATGTTTTAATGCATGCATGCACGCACCAGTACGGTTCTTTAACCTGAAAAAGAGAGAGAGTAAAGGCTAGAACCCGACATGTACACCGGAGCTTTGCATCCTGCGCTGCCCTGATTGGCCTATTAGGGAAATAAGTGTTTAAGAGAGGCATCGGAGAAGTGCTCCCTGGAGAGCAGCTATCATGAGCTACAGTATGCTGGCACAGAGAAGAAAAGGGTGTCTGAACACTACACATACCACCAGAGCCTGCACTATTCAGGCCAATTAGCTTTAGTCGAGCCCTCGCGCTTTCCGCTCTTATCGGCGTTGAGCTGCTGTGCGGTGTGTTACGTTTAATTTCAGGGATACGCTTTTATTCCACTGCCACGGTGATAATGTATTACTTTGTAAACGCTCTGAGGTGAAATAAAACACGCATGTCACTTTCACACTATAATGTAAGACAGCAGCGCTTGCTTGACGAGCCTCGATGATGCGCACGGACGCGGATCGGTGTATCTTTGTGTCTCTGAAGCTCCTGTTCCGAACGGAGCACCGTGAATTATTTAACTGAAGCAGAGTTTTGGGGAGTGTTTTTTTTTCTTTTTCTTTCCTTAAAGCCGAACAGGTCTTCAGTCTAGGCTGGGATTTGCTGAAAGGAATGTGCTGAAGCCTTATTCGTACTGGATTAGTTGTACATGCAGAGGTGAGGTAATGCAATTAGCACCTCTAAGGAGTTTAGTCTGGTCTGAATCCGTGGACTCGGTATTTTTATAAGGACCTGCTTGGGTACGAGTCTGGAAAGATGACCCTGGATTTTACCTTCTATTACATGAGCAGCAGAAATAGCCCCAGGTAATATATACACGTACTGTATATTTCACAGAGCGTTGAACTGCTGTTTTTTAAAATTATTATTATTATTATTATTATATCAAGTAAAAAAAAAAAAAAGGTTTTATTTAATATAAAGCCACTAATAAAGCACTGTTACTACAGTAAATGTTATACTCATGTTACCCTGGTGATAACCAAGGGCAACTGGGTGAGCTGGGAACGCTTGGATTAGCGCTAATAACAAAGACAAAGATATCATGCAAACAAGGTGAACAGTATATACTGTAGTACAATCATTGCATTTTTTTTCTTCCCTCCACGCTCATGTAGACCAGGATCGGTATCGCTTATCACTCAGTGAGCTAAAACCCTACAAGACAATCTGGAAAGCATGCGCGATCCCTGGCTGTTCCAAAGGCCAGACACATCGTTTCAGCTAAGCGGCCGTAAAGCAGTCGGACTATGCTTCGGGGAAATGTGAAGCAGCATATGGATCGGGGTTTTTCTGGCTTGCTCGGAGGTGAATTTATCCGTTTTACCTTGAGATGTCTTCGTGAAGATTTGAGGAAGCATGTGTTTGTATTGAGGAGGGAGGATCGCTTATGAGAGGAAACAGATAAGCAGCATAAATACAGTATGTCAAATACAAAATCATCATATGTATCTAATTAGACTAGGGTTAATAAAGGTCAGGCTGCTGCTACTATGATATGGTTATGATAGCAAGAATAAACAAACGTACATCTTGCAGGTATAGATATACCCACTGGTACACATCCATGAACAGAGATCTACCTGGAGGAGATATTATTTGGGTTTTGGACCATGTGGAGCATCCATCAGTGACACCGGCACCAAAGTGGTGAGTGTATTAGATGCATCAGTAGTGCTTTGGCGGGGAATTTGCCATCATGTAATATCTTACTGCTCACAAGAAACACAAGCGTCTTGTAGGCGTAAAGGTAGAGAATAAATCTTCTGGTTTTACATGGATGATTCCATAAATGTATGAACGGATGCAGTGGATAGAAGACTGGATAAACATTTGAGGATGCTGGATGCAGCACCATGAGTAGACCATGGGTAGAAAAACTGCCCAAATGGATGCAAGTAAAATCAGGATGCTCCAAAGAACAAGAACACGGAACAAACGCTAGGCAACGCCCAATCAAAAAGCCCAGAAACACATCTTCACATCACACACTGAAACGCTAACATTAATACATCTGGGATGTGAAGCCTTTTGCTCACAGCAGACCCGAAAATCAGTTTTATTTGTGTGTACTGTAATCAACTGTATTGGCAGCATGGTGGTTTAGTGGTTAGAACTGTCGCCTCGCATCTCCACGGTCAGGATACGGTTCCAGCGGTGTACATGGACTTTGCACCTTCTCCCGGTGATTGGTAGGTTCCCTCCGGGTACTCCAATTTCCTCAAACAGATTGGGCTAATTGTCGTTCCAAAATGGCCCATAGTGTGTGAATGAGCATGTGCTCCTACCACGCTTGTCCAAATACATTGGTAATCACCACTGGTCTCTCCATGGTCTCCATTTGGACTGCAGAGGTTCCTAAGATGGATGGAATTAAATGTATAACAAAATGGTCAAAGTATTCTCATCTTTCATGGGTTCCTGGACAGGTTGGTTAAGGAGCTGTTTCCACGCCAGGCTGGGAACAGTTCATCACCCGAACAGTAGTTGTTTGGCAGGAGTTGCGTCTGTTGGACAACTTATGCATTCAGTATCTGTTTACTTACGTAACCTCCATGCAACCAAAACAGTCCAGACCCCTTGAGATCTCTGAAGGTGCACCAGATCATCATCATCAGCAGTTCCTTTAAGCACTACAAGTTGCAATGTGCCAGTCCAGCACATGCCACAGATGCCCAGATCTAGGGAAACCAGAAGCCAGACCAACCACCTGACCCCCGGCATGCCAAGCCTCATGCATTAGCTATGACGACCCATATTGCTTCGAAACCCTTCACCCCAGCCAGCACCAACACCCTTCTGCAATCTGCGCCACACCAGCCCCTCCACGTGATCAGAACAGGCAGGCCAGCCAACCTCCCCGGTGCCCACACTCCCACCAACAGCCCACTGGTGCAATGTTATGTGGTGTTAATGTTAGGTCTGATCGGTGTGTATATGTATATAGACAGAAAAACGCACATTGCGTTTACTATCCTTCTATCCCCTTGTGTATAACTAAAGCTAAATCACTCCGCACCTACAGTATATACAGATCTAATACTCCAGAACTCTCACTTTAATACCCAAGAGAGCCAGAGACTGGTGTATGCATGCCTGTCGTGCATAAATAAGAGCCCAAACGAGTGTTTTTATTACCTTTTTAATAGCCAAATGTAACATTATGGTGATTTTTATGTATTCCTATCATTAAATAGACATTTGGTTCTCAGAAAGGACAAATGTCCCCTTTATAACCTAGAACACATGTCCATGAAAGACTTTGAACTGACAGAACTAGGCTCCGCTGGCAAATGTCTGAGCACAGAAAGAAAGAGAGCAATAAAAAAATTATAATAATAATTTTTTTAAAAAAAGCATCAGGGAAACATAAGCTAGCCATGTGCCTGGTGCCTGCTCTGTGCATCGCATGTCACCGAGTTGCACTAACATTCGAGTCATTGCTGTCAAAACAACAACAGTATTAATGTCAACACAGAACAGTGAAACTACAGGGGTTCTCGCTGGGCGGCTATCCTCTTACCCCCATACAACAGGCCTTTTTTAGCTGGGCAACATCTGTCTCCGTCTTCAGGGAGGAAAAGCCGAGAGGCCCCGGTGAGACATGGAACACCTGAGAGTAGGTAAAGTCATTTTCCTTTATGATACATTTCCCTCTCGATCGAGGCTCGGGATCTGTCAGTGTAGTTGTCTGGTACCGAGACCTGATTAATGTGAGGTCACGGCAGGCTCCCGCCTTTTCCAGAGGACTGCAGTATCATGTTGAGATGGCGACGGAAAGAAAGGAAAATGATACTCGAGTTACAAATCGGAGGAAACGTACAAAAGCCACCTCAAGGGCTTGTTAACATGACCGCGCTGAGAGATTTATTTAGCTGTATTTAAATCAAGAATAATATTAATAAAAAATAAAGAAGGATGATATAAAGCAGGGGAAGGCCAGATATTACCGAGTTCAGCAGGGTCTACAGTACTCTCACACCGTACGGTGTAATGGATAATATGTATTCCAGCACCGCTCTGGGAAAAGACTAATCTAATACTAATCCTGGAATATTTTAACTAAACCTATAAACTGCTTTCATACCTAAATCCCAGGACATTATCTGTACAATAAAAGTTTAATGTAATACACCTACCTGTGTTTGTATTCAGACTTAAATCTGAATTTTGTGTGGCCTAAAACAGACAGATTAAAAAAAAAAAAAAATGAATTCAACTATTACTCTGCCCCAGGAAACCTTGGAGGCAACACCATCACCGTCTATCCATCCATCAATCCATCTAGGAACCTCTGTAGTCCAACTAGTGAGAGTGGAGTGGTGACCATTGTGTATTTATTCCCATCTTATAGACGACCGTGGCAGGACCTCTGGTCAACCTTCACACACTACAAGCAAATTGGAAATGCCAATTAGTCAAATCTGCATGTCTTTGGGCTGTGGGAGGAAACCAGAGAACCCGGAGGAAACCCACCAAGCATTCGGAGAACATGCAAACTCTATGCACACAGACCTGAGGTGGGAACCGGACCTGGAGGTGCAAGGCGATAGTGCTAACCACTAACCACAGTAACTAAGAATGAATTAATGAATGACTGCTGCAAGTGTTTCGTGCAGCAACTTGGTCGTGAGTCCTGAAAGCTTCATAATGGCTTGCTTATGTGCATAAAGGTAATAACCTGTGATTCTGGGGGATTTTTCCCCATGAACCATGACTTCTCATTTGCCATGGAATCCATTTTATCGCCAGCCTCCAACACCTCCACCATGCTCTCGAAACCTACTGGTTTATTGTCTAATGCCTCTCAGACGACACAGTTCAACAAACGAATACGTTTAGTCTCCATAATCTCGGCCTTACCTTCCGCATTGATGTTCTCCATCTGCTAAGATCTCTGAAGGTGTCGGAGCATACGTATCAGCTTCTGTTCACATACTGTATTTTCTGTATACCGTACCAGGACTGTTGCTGAGCGTCCTGAGATTGCAACCAAGCCTGTGATTACTTGCTTTAATGCACACAGTAAGAAGCCTGTAACAAGATAATGTGAAAGAAGGAAACAGAAACAGGACGAGACAAGGTTGAAGATTAATACGGAATGTGTGTCTTATAAATGTGCAGGGAAAGGTCACAGAATTACTTCTGCAGCGATTATTATTAAGAATTTCTCAAGCCCATGAGGAAGGCAGACTGGGTGTGTAGATACGATCTGTCCATGTGCTTATGTTTAACCCCTTTCCAGTTAATAGCCTCAAAATCTCTCACGCCTGAAGATATCTTACAAAAAAAAAAAAAAAACATCAAAGAGTTGGTCTATTCACAGACTTTTTATAGTGCACAGTGAAATAAATCCTGTGTGTTTTCTTATTAAAGCTGAGCCAAAGGCCCTGTCAAAAGCATTATGATTGGGTTACATTACATCGGACATTGTGTGAAAAAAGCTGGTGAGAAAACGAACACGACAAACGCTAGAAAAAACATCAACTTACAAAAATTATTATTATTTACCTTAAATAAATACAAAATGCAGTTTTTAAATGATTATTTCATTTATTAAGTGGGGAAGCAGTAGAAACCTGCAGGGTCCTACAGTATGTGAAAAAGTAATTGCCCCCAAATCCTAATAATTGGTTGCGCCACACTTGGCGGCAACAACTGCAATCAAGCATTGCGATAACCAGAATTTTGTCCCGCTCTTCTATGCAGAATTGGTTTAATTTAACCACATTGGAGGGTCTGTTTAAGGATCTCAATCGGATTCATGTCCGAACTTTGACTAGACCAATCCAAAACCAATTTTAGCCAGTCAGAGGCAGACTTGCTGGTGTGTTTCAGATCATTGTCCGGCTGCATAACCCGATTGCGCTTGAGCTTGAGGTCAAAGCCCCAGGCCATCACACTATGTCCACAGAAAATTTGCTCAAAGGGGGATAATCAAGATATTTTTTACGAGTCCTTGTGTTCTTTTACTTCAGCAGTGGCTTTCGCCTCGGAACTCTCCCATGGATACCATTTTTGCCCAGTCTCTTTCTTGTTGTTGAATCATGAATACTGGCCTTAACTGAGGCGAGTGAGGCTTGCAGTTCGACAGATGATGTTCTGGCTTATTTTATGAGCTCCTGGATGAGGCGTCGCTGTGCTCTTGGAGTAATTTTGGTAGGCCGGCCGCTCCTGGAAAGGTTTACTGTACCACTGTTCCAAGTTTTCTCCATTTGTGGATAATGGCTCTCACCGTGGTTCACTGGAGTTCCCAAAGCCTTGGAAATGGCACTGTAACCCTGTCCAAACTGATGCATGTCAATTACTTTATTTCTCTTCTGTTCTTGAATTTCGTCAGATCGTTGCATGATGTGTTATTTTTTGAGACCTTTTAGCGTGCTTCACTTCGTCAGACAAGTTCTATTAAAGTGATTTCTTAATTTCACAAGTCTGGCAGTAATCAGGTCTGTATGTGGCAAGTAGAATTTAACTCAGCTTTCCAAAGAATGTGGCTCATCACAGTTCATTCATTTACAATCACTTTTTTTTTTTATTTATTTATTTATTTATTTTTTACATAGGGCCAGGTAGGTTTGGACAGCATTTTTTCCTTAATAATAGAAATGATAATTTACTGTAACAAACTGCATTTTATGTTTACTCGAGTTATCTCCCTGTAATATTACAATGCATTTGATTATCTGAATCATTTAAGTGTGAAAAATATGGGGAAAAAAAGGAGGGAGCAAATAGTTCTTCAGAGCACCGTATATTAAACGAGCACTGACGACAGCTTTCTTTCCTCAAGCGAAGTGTGTGTGTGATACAGCAGATAAAGCCATAGCTTTAACAACTTATACGTTAATGCACTGAAGTGGCTCTAACCACAAAAATTTAAATGGGTTTCAGGGAAACTGGGACACAGAGAGAGAGATTCACAGGGTGTGAGTAGAAATCTTTTTGAAATGTCTCCGCTCGTCTGTTGTGTTTGGCTTGAGAAGGCAGGACTCGCTTGCTCTGCGTTTGCCCAGAAGCCTGGCTACTCTCCGTGTGTTTCCATTTCTTTCACCTTATCGGCCACCTGCCTTCAGCCATGGAGCTTTACTGACCCTTCCCTTCCCGTTCCTTTACTTTTCTCTCCACCTCTCGAGTCCTTGTCATCTTGAGCAAGCCACTGAGCCAAGGCAAACTGCTTTGAGAGCGGTGATGTATATATATATATATATATATATATATATATATATATATATATATATACACATACACACTGTACGCGCCAGATAAAGGTGTGTGAGTGCATGCTGGTCGTGCATAAATAAGAGCCGAAATGAATTCTTGGACATGACCAGCGCTCGCCTTGATTGCACGCCACTTATAATAAAGTTTTCGTCTGCGCTTACGACATGCGGCAAAAATCCACCCACTGACCCCGCCGCCATCCAGTGCAGGTTTTCACCACACAGCCAAATGTGTGCGCTCTTAATCGAAATGTGCTGAAAATGCAAGAAAATGAGCTGCGCTGAAAAAAAACAAACATGATTCTCAAATAGAGTTCATCTCAAGAAAGAACCTTTTGTTGTTCGACTTTAATACTTGTGGGTGTATAATGGCGTATATAATGGTACATAATGGAAGTTAGGTTGAGGTTGGAGTTGGTGGGTTTGTTCTTTTGACTCAGACCCTGGCGTATACGGTACAAGGCTAGAGATGTGAGCGATGAGATGGGAGGCCGGTGCACAAGAGTTGGGGCCAGGACGTCGAGCGCGAGAGGCTGAAGTCAGCGGCGATGATTTATCGGTGTATGGGAGCCGTCGGCGGGATATTCTTTTCCGCTGTAGGGCAGAATTCCCTAGCTCTCGCTCCAACACTCCACCACTGATAAGATGTATGGATCCACATACTGACATTCTGACCTTCCAGGAGGTTGCACGGAGAAAACGAGAGAGAAGAAAAGAAGAACGGGAGCATTTGAGATGAGAAATCCATTTCTCATTTCCGCTCCTTCTCCCTTCCTGTTCTACTTCATACATAAAGAATTGGCTGCACCATCACTCTTTCCATTTCAGTTTGTCTGCCCTCTCCGCCGTACAGAGCCAACAGGTCTATGAATGTAGGATTGTTCTCCAGGTCCTGATGAAGTTGGTGCAATTGGTGGGCAGAGGTTCACGAAATTGGCTGATGTTACTATCCGACATAATTCCACATGTGCTCTATGGGTTTAAAGGTTAGGGGAAAGGAGGAGACGGAGCACAAAGAGCTGGAGCGGTTGTGGCAGTGCTGGAATCTATCATTCCAACGCTGATGCCTGACATGCCACCATGTTGATATGATATGATTTGCTTGATGTGACATACGAGGCGCAGGTTTTCTAATCATTCGCATTTTCTTTGGCCATAGCTGTACATTCCCACATGAAAAGTGCCACATGATCGATCGGGTTGCAGGTAGCGGCTTAAGCGTGGACAACAAAAATAGGTTACAGAGAAGTGTTGCTATTAAAATTAACCTTATTAGTCAGTGCTTAGATTATGCATGATGTGATGAATTGACCTGATTTCATGATCAACAAACAATGCAAACCTAGTGTTGTCTGACTTACCTGTCTATTTTAAGGACAGTAAATGGCATGTCACTTAAAACTGTGACAAAAAAATGCTCTTGATTTTCTGCCTTCAAACATCATTACACCTGGACCATTCTTTAAGTCACGCGCATTACTGATACTAACAAATTTAATCTAATCTAGAGATCAGGCTAGGTTAGTTAGTTGGCTAATACTAGTTAAAACATCAGGTTTAAGACACTTTTTTTTTCTGTGACAGCAGCCTAATTTTCTTCCTTATATCAAGTCTTTTAATGGTCACCTGATTTAACCCCCCCCCCCCCAATTAGATAAAATCCAGATCCTCATTAGGTTATAACCTCATATTCATGATGCTGAAAACTAATCAGGAACTCGCAGCTAAGTTTCCCGTTTCGGAAAACGCTGCATCTTTGCACCATCTGTACGAGGGCGTATAAACTCCAGCTAATCCTTACAAAACAACCTCCGAGAATGTTTATACACAAAATTAGCCTGCGAGTAATTCTGAAAATCAAGAGAGGAAATAAACTTCAGAGAGGTCGTTGACTTGACAGACGAGTCTCAGCATGGACAGCTGCTCAACCAGGCTGCGACGGCGAGCGAGGCTCTGACCCAAAATGCATCGAGCAGCTGTGTAACTGAGATCTGATCCGATGCTGAGAATGTAGCGAATGTTAGATGATGGAGAGAGAGAGCGAGCGAGAGAGAGAGATGATTAAGATGTCTAGAAGTATTATACTAGTGTACTGGTTAGGCAGATTAACCTGGACAAAGGCAGAGATAAAAGCTGCATCGTATAGTCGCTAAATTCGGTGGTTGGCCCGAAATTCAGTCTGCTCTAGACGTTGAATCATACCCGAGCGACTATAGCAATGCTGCATTAAAAACCACACTTTCCAGTGAGTGACCTAAGGGGAGATCTGACACCAAGACGGAGTGGAGTGGGTTTTTCTCTATTCTCTGAGAACTCTCGGAATAATGGTATACACAGGCCTTATAAAACAGCCTTAACCTGAGATAACATCTGTACGAAAGGGCTTAATAACAAGGTAAAGCTTCGTGAAGAGGCTAATAAATTCTTTCATATAATGAAGTTTTTCTTGGAAATACTAAAATTGAATACAGATCCAACAGTGTGTGTGTGTGTGTGTGTGTGTGTGTGTGTGAGATGGTAAGTAAGAAATCAGTGTTAGGTTGGTTGGATACAGCCAGACACAAAGCATTACTGCAATAAACAACCAGTCAGTCACATTATGATGTCACCACATAAGAAATCAGCAAGCTGAAGGGGCTGACACCGGAGACTCATTCAGGAAACGATGAAACATCTCGTTACAGAAAACCTCACCACATCAATCACACATTCTATTGCTCGGTTAATTTAAAATTCGCTCTTTAGTCATTGTTAGACATTGATCCGGGCCTTCAGGCTGTTTGTGCAAGCAAAAAAATATATGAGCTTTTTTTTTTTAATATATGAGCCCCATTTTCTGTTCCTGTTGTTGTTCTTGTTTTACGGCAGTTGGCATCCAGTAAGTTGCATCACCTTCTGGTCTGGATCTCCCTCATCTTGTTTTGAATTTAAATACTTAATTTTTTTTTTTTTTTTTTTTTTTTAATCAGATTACCTTAAGTCCCCTACTTATGAACATTTGAGTTACAAACCTTCGAAGATACAACCATGTGTCTGCGAACGTTCAATCGCGGAAGTTAGATCACATGTTCGGTGTACAGTCATGGCCAAAAGTTTTGAGAATTACATAAATATTGGAAATTGGAAAAGTTGCTGCTTAAGTTTTTATAATAGCAATTTGCATATACTCCAGAATGTTATGAAGAGTGATCAGATGAATTGCATAGTCCTTCTTTGCCATGAAAATTAACTTAATCCCGAAAAAAACTTTCCACTGCATTTCATTGCTGTCATTAAAGGAGCTGCTGAGATCATTTCAGTAATCGTCTTGTTAACTCAGGTGAGAATGTTGACGAGCACAAGGCTGGAGATCATTATGTCAGGCTGATTGGGTTAGAATGGCAGACTTGACATGTTAAAAGGAGGGTGATGCTTGAAATCATTGTTCTTTCATTGTTAACCATGGTGACCTGCAAAGAAACGCGTGCAGCCATCATTGCGTTGCATAAAATGGCTTCACAAGCAAGGAGATTCTGGCACCTAAATCAACAATTTATAGGATCATCAAGAACTTCAAGGAAAGAGGTTCAATTCTTGTTAAGAAGGCTTCAGGGCGCCCAAGAAAGTCCAGCAAGCTCCAGGATCGTCTCCTAAAGAAGATTCAGCTGCGGGATCGGAGTGCCACCAGTGCAGAGCTTGCTCAGGAATGGCAGCAGGCAGATGTGAGCGCATCTGCACGCACAGTGAGGCCAAGACTTTTGGAAGATGGCCTGGTGTCAAGGAGGGCAGCAAAGAAGCCACTTCTCTCCAAAAAAAAACATCAGGGACAGATTGATCTTCTGCAAAAAGTATGGCGAATGGACTGCTGAGGACTGGGGCAAAGTCAATCTCGGATGAAGCCTCTTTCCGATTGTTTGGGGCATTTGGAAAAAGGCTTGTCCGGAGAAGAAAAGGTGAGCGCGACCATCAGTCCTGTGTCATGCCAACAGTAAAGCATCCTGAGACCATTCATGTGTAGGGTTGCTTCTCATCCAAGGGAGTGGGCTCACTCACAATTTTGCCCAAAAACACAGCTATGAATAAAGAATGGTACCAAAACACCCTCCAACAGCAACTTCTTCCAACAATCCAACAACAGTTTGGTGAAGAACAAGGCATTTTCCAGCACGATGGAGCACCGTGCCATAAGACAAAAGTGATAACTAAGTGGCTCGAGGAGCAAAACGTTGACATTTTGGGTGCATGGCCTGGAAACTCCCCAGATCTTAATCCCATTGAGAACTTGTGGTCAATCCTCAAGATGCGGGTGGACAAACAAAAACCCACTAATTCTGAGAAACTCCAAGAAGTGATTATGAAAGAATGGGTTGCTATCAGTCAGGATTTGGCCCAGAAGTTGATTGAGAGCAGCCCAGTCGAATTGCAGAGGTCGTGAAAAAGAAGGGCCAACACTGCAAATACTGACTCTTTGCATAAATGTCATGTAATTGTCGATAAAAGCCTTTGAAACGTTTGAAGTGTTTGTAATTATATTTCAGTACATCACAGAAACAACTGAAACAAAGATCTAAAAGCAGTTTAGCAGCAAACTTTGTGAAAACTAATATTTGTATCATTCTCAAAACTTTTGACCACGACTGTACATTGTCACGTGTGTGCTGCGAGCATCCTCTCCTAGAGCAGTAAAAGCCCAGGATGTTTGAAGGCAAACGTAAAAAAAAAAAAAAAAAAAATTTGCGACGAAGCTGGTACTGCTAAAAAGCGCCAAGCAATAAAGATGAAGACAAATTAAAAAAATAAAGGAAAAAATGGAGCGAGGTGCGTCGTCTTTTAAAATGAATCCTTCAACCATCGGCATGATCCTAAAAACCAAGGACGAGATCATGGAGCATTTTAGTTTTATACTGTGTATATTTGATTTTGTACCTAGACCATGTTTGTTTGACTTACGAACAAACTGGACTTACGAACTAGTAGTCGGAATGGAATTTGTTCGTATCAAGGGGACTTACTGTACTTTCTTCCTTGTCCTATTTTCTAAAATACGTTTCAGTGTGCACAACCTTCCCTTTGATCCTCCCAAATGTCAAGGTTAGACCCCATAGATGTAGCTACCCCTCTAGCTTGTTCCTCAGCTCTGCTGTGCTCTAAGGGCGTGGCTCAGGAGTCGCTCATTTACAAAGACATTAAAATGGCGTGTTTGGGGGAGGAGTGAAAACAACAAGCTGTTAAAAAATTTATTATCTGATAGGAATTTTCCGCTGGAGCTTTAACACACACACACACACACACACTTTGGGGGAGCTCTGAGATCCTGTGTTAACCCGTTAAAGAAGTAGTAGTACATACAGGACCTTTAAAGCATGTTTTTAATCTAGTCATTACCGAGCAATGCGTAACAACAACGTATCAGAAGAAGCTGCTCAATATAAACCCGTCATCTGAATCACAACCAGCCACTATTACAGAAAATTCATCAACACCTTTTGACAGCGCTGCGGTAAAAATACTTGATGATAACCCGCTGCCTTTACAACCGCCTCGAAATTTTTCCTATCCTCTGGGCAGCTTCTGGATCCTCTTAGATGTAATAATCACAACAATGCTGAAAACGGGATCGCTTTGGCCAATCCTTGTCTTTTCTTTTTGACATATCTGTTGCAAATCTGCCAGATGTTGTCCACTTCCTTTTCCAAATCTGGGCTGGAGACTTTATGGCAAAACCTTTGACTTTAATTTTTCCTTATGTTTTAGATTGTTGTCTTGTCGGCAGATACATTATTGTTTAATTTATAGCTATTTGGAACCTTTTCCTGCAGCTAATTTGCAGAAACGGCGGTACGTCGGATTTTAGCACATGCTTGTGTACAGAGTGAGGGCGTTTCCATGCCGGAAAATGAGCTTATTTCGGAGGGGCAGGTGAGACGACTAAATCGACGCCTTTTTATCACTACGGGTGCAACGACAGTTAACAAAGCTTTTGCAAACAGTACCAAGGAGAACTTTCAGATCAACATGGAGAGCTGCATCAGGACGCAGGCTTTAGAAGACCCGTCTCCACTATATCTTCACATATCTTCTTTCCCTGCCATGTTTTTTTTTTTTTTTTTTCTCCCCCATTTCTCCCACATGCCAACCATCCTCTTGGATTTGTGAAACACTAATTAACGCAGCAGGCTTAGCTCTCCCAGGGTGCTCTCTCAGACCTGATACGGCCGGTTTAAGGAGCTGTGGCGGATTAACGTGCGCTGCCTGGGTGGTGAGGCGGCAAGAAGCTGACATGATGCCTCTGAGAAGCCCTGAGCAGTCAGAGGCCATGAAGTCCTGGCCTGGAGATCATAGGAGCATGTGAGCTCTGAGGATTAAGCATAAAGTCAATGAGGCTGGAACTGTGTGAAAGACTCGAGCACGATTAGACTTTAAACAGCACGTAATTAGCTCTGCTCCTCTGTACTGCGTTACTTCCCAAGCCCTCGGCTCGCCTCCCTAAATCCTCTTTTTCCACCGCGAGGCTGAGTGTTTATTACGTGGTGCTAACGGGAAGCAGGCCTGCATGATAATCACCAAAATATATCAGCATTATATATAAATTTTTTGCAACAATTACTTGATATTTAGTTTATGTTAATTAGATGAAATATATTTAATCTTTAAAGGTCCTATATTTTACTATTTCTTTAACAAGTTAACATAGGTCTCAGAGCTTCTCTAAGTGCGCGTGTGTGAGTGTATGTGTGTTTAAAGCTCCTGCTGAAACACTCCTCAGATAAAGCAGCTTTTCATAACTTAATCTCCATTTAGTTCACACCTCCTCCGAATGCACTAAATGCACAAATCTGACTTGGGTCACACTTTCATACATGCTGCTAGATCGTTTATGTATCTCTAATATGAGAATGAGAATGGTCAGATCAGACAGAATTCATGTGACTTTTTGGTCTCATGATGTCATCAGTCAACACTGGCATCATGTGGATTTCATACAAATAGCTAAAGCAAGGCGACTGGCTTTATTATTTCTTCTGGACGTCAACAAATACAGCTGACTAACTGCTCACCTGCAGTCGCTCTGTCCTACGTCTCTGATTAAATCACATCCCCTGCTTAAAATTAACGAGCGGTGGCATAAATATGACGTGTTTTAACGCAGGTGGTGCGAGAAAAAAAAAAAAAAAACTTACTGATGCGCACGTGTATGATAAGGTAGAGTCAAAGAAAAATAGTAAATTATGTAATTACGATCGTGAGCCCCATCTGACCCAAACACTGGAATGTAACAATGTGGCTTGTAAATCTGCTACTGCTCAAACACCTAGTAAAACTAGGTTAAATATATAAAAATAATAATAAAAATTTTATTTGATTGTTATTTTTATTATTATGATACGTGTATAAAATATGATTGATCTAAATATGAGTAGAACATGACAAAAACAGAACAGTTTCTTACTTTCAAATCAAAACTTTGTTCGATTGCGCGCACACACACACACACACACACACCTTAATGTCTAAATATGACTACAAAGAACATTTTGTAAAATCTACTTAATTTTTTTTTACAATTTTAATATCCGCTATTAAATGTACGTACTGTACATCTCAACGTTAACCTTGTTAACAAATAAAAGCGTATTACATTTTTTAAAATATTAATGATTTAATTCTTGCAGACAGCAGCCCTCTGGACAACCCTACTGTACATCATGATTCGAGTACTGTGGAAAAGCTTTGGAGAACATTATCCATGTTACGCCAGATCACACCACCCTGTTGTTGATTATTTTTCCTAGTCATGCTTTGCATTTCCCAGAAATGATGTTTAATTCTTTTTCACCCCTACCATTAATATTGTTAATTAATAATAAACAATGTTGTCCATTTTGTCTCGTTATGGAAAATTCCTAACATCTAACACACTAAAAGTCCTGTCAGAATAAGTTACATGTCTGTGCCTTATTTATTTTATCCCAAGGCCACGCTGGGTTTTTTTTTTTTTTTTTAATCTAAACTCGAACTCGGATGTTTCACAAACGTCTCGGTTTCGTATTTTCCCGCTACGATGCCAGAGACGGCCGTGAGGACACGCCGCGAGCCCGATGCTTCCTTTGGGCCATCTGAGGAATTCTTCATCGAGACTTATTCCCCTGTCGACAGCCGGGCCCTCTGACATGTTCCCCGCTCCCAAACAAATGCTGGACGAGAGTTAAACATTTGTTCGGAGGGAGACGACTGATCTCGGCTAACACTGAGCTAAGACTTTGAGCAGTGATCTGAGAAAAAGAAAGAACAAAAAAAAAAAGAAGATGAAACGATGCGAGAAAAAAAAAAAACAGACAGTGAGAAAACCTAGCCACATCACACGAGCTTGTGAGTACAACAGGATCTGACCGCATCGCATCTGGAGCGCAGGGAACGGAGAGACGGTGACATTTGGGCGTTGTGTTTTGGAGAGGGGATAATGTGCTGGAGTCCTCCTCATTACTGCTTCGTAACGAGCCTTTTAGATCGATCTGCTATACATTTCATTTATTTATTTATTTATTTTCCCCCAGTTGATCGTCGCATGCCAGATGAGAGAGATCCATCACTGGACATGTTCCTCTTGCTCTTCTCTCATTACCAAAAAACACAAAGGAAGCTCCAACACCCTCCAGGACTCTCCTCCCCTTTGCTGATACAGGATGCATCATTTCAGCTTTCACAGCTGTATTTTCCCCACGGCGAAGACGTTTTATTTTGGAAAAGTGTGGTTGAGCGTGAGGGCGGAGTAGATACTGTACACAGTGCTCCCTGTCTGACTCTCCTGTGTTTGGACGTCGTCGTCGCCGCTTCTGGAGCCCGTTTCTATTTCTCTTCTTTCAAAATAAGAGGGCAGGGGTCGTGGTTTTAACTTCCACAGCCACGTCTTTTTTTAAATAAAAAAACAAAACACCACAACCAGGAACGCTACGTGTGCGTACAAGCCATCCCCAGGGAAACTGCAGACCTTTGTAAATTGCTGGGAAAAAAAAGTCTTTAAAATGCCAGTTCTGACTCATTTTCCCCTCCGAAACCTTTCTGCACTTGTTTTATATTCTCTCCCTACACCAGCTGGCATGTGCTGCACTAATGGGGGGGTGGGGGGGGTGGGGGGTGGGGTGGGGGGGATATCACCAGCTCATGGACGTATACTCGATTTTAAATGCTTTAATTTTTTTTTTTATCTGCAATACTGTATTTTAATTTCTTAACATGTTACCAATATTTTTTTTCTTTATATTTGTTTGTTTATTTTGGTGGTGTACACTGGTACACCAGTCGTACAGTACGTGCATGCTCTTTAGGCTCCAGAGTTGAGAACATGTCTCGCGGATCTGCTTCAATCAAAAGCTCGATGCTGGGACCTTTAACGTTTGAGCGCCAGACACAGAAGTCACAGTCACCTTCTAATGCTTGGCTCGGTCAAGGAGTTGCTTCCTTAGCACAGATAAGACAAGTAGAGCGCACACTCCAGCGCTGTCATAAATAAGACTAAGGCATGATTAGAGCTGAGAGATAAAGATAGATGTGTGTGTGTGAAGTGTGAAAGAAGAGTCTGGGAAAATAGACAGTAAGGGTGGGAGTGATGCTTGGATTGCACTTGATGTGAGTGTGGAAGAAAAAAGCCATTTGCGGCGTTTAAAGTGGCACTCAGTAAAAGACCCGCTCGGTTCCTGTCGAGCTTATGGCTTCTCCAGAGTGCTAACCTTAAACGCAGGAACGACGCACGTCTGAATCATCCGTGTCTGAAACCTGGATGTACGATAAGACGGGAAAAGGAATCATCTCGAGATTACGCACTACTACCACTTCCCATAGAGACCATTTTTTTTTCTCATGCGTTAGTAATTCCTGAAATTGAATGTTGTGACTCTTACTTCATCTCGAGAACCTCCTCCAGGTGCTTCCTGCGCTCGGCTCTCAGTGTGGTCAGGTGGGCCTCCTTCTCCGCCAGGGACTGCTGCGTGGACGAAAGCTTGGCCTTCATGGACTCCAGCTCCTGCTTGACTTTCTCCATCGCTCCTAGCAGCTCCTCCATCTGTGTGGAGAGTGATGGAGCACAAAGCCAACTGAGACTACGAGAGGATCATTGTCAACCGACCACAGACACGGAAATAAAAAGCAGATATTGAAAACTTACGAGGTAAAATAAATAATAAGTGACAGATCATAAGTGTGGAATTTAAAAGGAAATGACAACGGGCAAAGGACAAGGGAGAATAAATCACTGAGTGACAAAGAGGAACATATGTTTGGCTTGAGATATCCATCCACTGACATTATTCATAATTTACTATATATATATATATATATATATATATATATATATATATATATATATATTAATACAGATAATTAATGCTATGCTGCAAATAGATCGATCCCTATCGAGCATAACCTCAGCAACGAAAAGAAAACATTTTGTTGTTTGTTTAAATAAAATCTGCAGTTCTCCTCAAAAGTTCAAAACATGTATTCGTGCATTCCTATCCTTATGGGGACATTTAGTCAGTAAAAGATTTTTAATACATTTTGACTTGAAAACCGAGCATGTCTTGGTTTACGAGTGCCAAGTTTTGTGTCACCGGCACGCGCGCACACACCGACACGCGCACACACTCTCGCCTTTACACCCCCCCCACCCCCCCTCCACGGCTTCACAAAAACACACACACTGCTCTACACAGAAACTCTGCTCTGTCGCGATTCTCTTCAAAGGTAAGGTGCCAGTTCATTTGTTTGTTTTTTTTTACTTTACAGCAGTGATTCCGTTAGTCTGCGCTCACGAGAGTGTCAGAGAGATTTCTTTTTTTCCCGTTAAAACAGTGTTTCCCCATTGTGTGTGTGTTTGTTGTGAAACCTAAAAAGCGAGGTGGGGGGAAGGAGGAGAAGTTTTACTGTGTAAGACGAGGCGAGGGAAGGGGCTAATTCCACACACACACACACACACACACAAATACACGGCGCCTGCACGCATAAACGGAAACACTTATCTGTTGGGATTTATTTTAACTTTTTTTTTAAAGGTAAAGTGCAGGTTAATTTGTTTTATTTTTACTTTATATATTATGTTAATTATTTTTCTGTATTTATTTTTTTGGGCTGTGGAACTAATTATTTGAGTTTTCATTATTTCTTATGGGAAGATTTGATTCGGTTTACGAGTGTCTTGGAACACAAGCCTGCTTCCGGAACAAATTATGCTCGAAATCCAAGGTTCCACTGTACAGAGTTCCTTTTGAGGAACGCTCCAATGCAAGAACAACGCCTTTGCTGTACGTTCCTGTATTTTCTTCCTATGTATCTCGACTGTACCTCACAAACAGTGCTACAGATCTGATATTTCAGCACAAGACGAAAGCACGGCAGGATGTTTTTTTACGGCGTTAATGTGATGTCATGTGATCGCTGACACATTTTTGCTCTGAGTCTCATTCGTAATTCTCTTAAGCCTTGCACTGAAGCGATCAGTTAACGTCCAAGTTATTAATACATTGAAAACTACATACTTTGATGGAGAAACCATAGTTCAGGAACCAAAACATGAAATCTTTTGCTTCTGGGTTGAAAACACACTCTGAGGTTTGAAGCTGAATAAAACCTTCATGACTCGGCACTGAGGTCTGCGATCCTTCAGTAGTTTTGCTCGGTTATGTATTCGTAAAGGTGGGTGATCTCCAGCTCGCTTTACACGATGGTTTTTTCGCTTGCGATCTGCCTCTTTTCTGTGGTGCGGGCGAATGAGACGAATAAATCAAACAGCCAATGGCGGGTTTATGTATTCATGTAAGGAGAGGTCTTAGCGTGCTGGCTCCGAACGGTTCTCACAGTCTCCTCAGCGGTTGTGGTTCTGACTCTGCCGGAGTGACGGACGTTGGTCAAAACAAGGGGTCCACCTGAACATGACCCTTCTTGCTTACCTCCACCATCCTTTGAGTTACACATACACCAACAATTTGTCCAATAGAATGTAACTTGAATGTTTATAGAGCTTTTGCAGAAACGTTTCACTAGAAACCAGATAACATTTCGTCGGCTCTTTCAGAGGCCCACGCACTGGAACTCTGGCTCGCGGCTCGCTTCACTATTACAAACACACCCAGCACTGAGTCTTGACAGGCTTCATAAACTCCAGAGGAGTCGGTGTAACAGGATTCTGTCGGAGCCGCTGGAAAGATTACGAATGCAATCCGGGGCTGATGACAATTACATAAGCGATACTGTAACTCAGTAACGTAACTGTTTAGATTGTTTCAGAAATGTCAGCTACTTTTATTTCCATCATGATTCATCTGCCTTTTATGAGATAAACATCTACACTCGGTTTTAAGAGCAACTTATAAGGCAAGTCAGCGTGAAGCGACACTGCAAATCAACACCGCGGCTCCTCTCACGGATCCCCTTTATCTTACGATGAAATGCTCAAATCCTGAAGTGGGCGTGGTCTCTTCCGGGATGCACATCCACAGATAATGATGGCTCATGAGGATAAGAATAATGTGCTTACACATGAAGTGTAATAGACCGTGCTCTGTAACCACACCGACCTTGTGACAAAAACACAAAGACACATTAAGGTCCAGTTTGGTGGCTTGTGGCCTCAACTTCGTCCTACGACAATTCATGTCACCGGTCTGTTGATATTTTATCTCTCAGTTTAACCTGTTTGCAATGACCACTTTTAAACTGAGGTGTAGTACCAGTCATGTTTATTTAAAACCGAATATTGCACGAAAGTAAAGTGGGGGGGAAAAAATCTATCCAGTTATGAATCGGGACTCTCTTGTGTGCCGATTCATGTTTCGCCACACTGACCCCAAAATCGATTTATTACATTTATAACAGAGAAGCACCGGCTGTTTTCCAGCTTGATCAGACATGACCAATCACCTCGGACATAACTGATTCTGTCCGATCTGAGTGCATGAGTTTGAGTGCTGCACCGGAAACCCATTAAAGAGCCTCTTTAGGCTTAGGGGATGCTGAAGTTGATTTCAACTCTCAACTTCCTGAAGAGTAGCCTGGTGACTTTAACCACCAAACCATGACTCAGTGTCCCGTCACTGGTGGCACTGTGCATCTATTGTCTGTCTCACATCAGCTGTGTTTACATGGACCAGTAATATTCCACTAACAACCAGAATAACACCCCAATCTGAATTTTAAAAAAAGAAGAAAAAAAAGGAAACAGTCTGACCCAATCCAGCGGAAGCAGAAGGAATTTTTTTTTTCTTTCGGAATAAGATTACAGGTAGTTTTAGAAAAATACAATAAGACTGAATCAATTCAACGAGAAAATATTAGGAAATACTATATCCGATTGGGTCACGCCCATAAAAATGGTTTAAAGACAACAGAAAAAACATGAAAGGTTTGTTAAATGACCTTCGGTTCAGCACACTGGTGGTTGGAGCAAGCCTTTACCATAAACTGAAGCTACATTCATACTGTACCTGCCTGTAGCCTCGGTCCTCTCCGCTGACCTCATTCCTCTGTCACACATTTATCATCACACACAGTCATCCGTGACGGAGAGAAAGGGACCAGTGAACAGTAGGAGCGAATTCCTAGTAATGGAAAACTGAACCGGAGTTTGATGTCTACAATATGAGGTCTACAACCACTGTGAAATGTTTTTGGAAAAAAGGAAAAGGAAAAAAAAAACTATACAGGAATGGCTCGTCAGTAAAGTGGCTTTTGATTGCACTTTTAAAGTTCAACAAACATCCTGTTTTAAAGATATTTTTTAAATGGTTATGGTTCCACAGGTAGACGAGTGCCTAGTCGCCCAGAAACCTGATTATGCCAAGAGTAATGAACGTGTCTGACTGTAAGATGAGGAGCGGGTTGTGCTAGCGAGTGAGTTATATGGTTATCTGGCTTTGTGGTCTCCCCAAACTACAAACACACACACACACACACCTGCATAGTCCTGATTATGAAAAGATGAACTGTCATCCATTTCACGCTAAATAATCTTTATGTGTGCAGTAAAGCTCTTCTACTATCAGTTGGTTTGTCTTTATCAGAGCAGATCTATGGCTACTCCCTAACTCCCCCTTCGGTGTAATGAGGATCTTATTTCTTGGCAGTAATGTCTTCTGTAGTAAATGAACAGTAGGTTAAAATGGCACCAGGAGAATCATTTCCCTGCAATTTACCTCGGGATTTGCATTGCCTCATCTTTTGCTGTTTGCATTTTGTCTTTTGCAATTTGGATTTCGTCTAGTCATTTGACATTTATGTGATGTGTGCCATTCGACTCTCGTCTTTTCTTTTGTCTTGACTTTTGTCATTTGAATCTTTTGTCTTGCCTTTACTATTTTTACTTTACTTTATTTTTACTACCTTTTTTATCTTTTGGCAGTTGACGCTCATGTTTTTGTCATTTGACTCTTGTCTTGTCTCTAGTCTTTTGTCTTGCGCCTCTCTTGTCGCGCATTTTAAGCTTCCAGGACGTCCCCAGCATTATCCCCTCTGAGCTCTGTGTGATGCTCCCATGCAGACTAAAAAAAATTAATGAATGTGTAAATTGTCCCCTAAGCAGGGCTCCATCTATTTTCTGGAGAGCACAAGTTCTCCCACACAAGCACAACCTATTTGGCCCACATTTACTGATGTCCTGCGTCTCCACCATTAATTACAAAAAGACTAGCCAATCATAGGTGCCTGTACGCTCATGAACACAGAAGATGGTGGATATACGATGCATCATTGGTAGTAGTACAATAATATATCCAGTTAGCTGGCTTCATGTCTTAAAAGAAGCAGGGGACAGTCTTTGCCCTCTCTGGTTGGTAACAGTTGTATTATGCGGAAAACTGACAGAAGGGTGGAAATTGGCCAAGACTAAATAAGGAAAGGAGGAAAAAAAACAAGTCTTTGTGCTATGAGGGTGAGCATTCTCAAATTTCAAGAGGCTGTAACTAGCTACATTGGCTGCGAGCTTGGCAAGCCATCTTAATTGTTCAAACACCTCTGGCAATCACCCATTAAATCTTGTTAGCGTAGTTTTCCTGCCAAGATTTGTCTTCACATGCTAGCCAGTTAATGCTAGCCAAACAAGAGGAGTGCAGCACACGGGGATATTTGTGCCCAAATGACCAGAACAATAGAAATAAGTTTTGCTTTCAGTAAGGGGAGAAAAAATAATAATTAGAGGGAACATTGTTCTCCAGAGGAAGCGACTAGAGCGGTCCCCTCCGCTGGGCTTCCTACAAGCATGGGGAAACGTTTAAACCTTGCCAGCATCAGTTTCACAGGCTTCAGGCTGTGGTGAGATGGAGAGATGTAAGAAGTGCCAATCAGGACTCTACATCCCACGAGGAGTGTGTGCAAGGAAAGGAAGCAGGATTCTTGTGTGAGAACTCCTTAAAAGAAAACAGCGTCGTGCTGAAATAGGCTTTCGTAGCTCTCGGGCATGGACACACAAATCAGCAGAACAGCTGCGTAATGAATCCATGATGTGCACCCCCCCCCCACACACACTTACTGGGCAGATATGAAAAACCTTTAGCCATCTTCAGTGACCAAAACCTTAGCCAGAATGAAAGGACGTGATCACGGTTACTGTAAAAGCACAGAGTTTAGGCTGCCTGAAACGTGTTTCATGCGAGCCCTGAAGATAAGTCATTCATTAAGAGATTAAACCTCGCCTCCGCTACGTCTGTTATTCATGTGTCAGGCATTTGATCGCCTGCCAAATGCGAAATCAGACACATCTAAATATATGGAAATGGGAAAACGAGAGCGGACCAGGAACGTACTGCAAACTTTCTGAGCTGATCAAAGGGAGTGCGCTGTTTCTTTCGACATGAAATTTCCTCCTGTCGATGAAGCACTTGAAGATAAAATAAATGAGGCTACACGCGCAGACTGTTTTCCCAAAAGAATATGAACTAACGTGTGATGTTAGTCGAGCCACGCACTAATTTACAACCGCTTATTTATAAAATGTTGGGCTTATGCCTGCGTGATGATTACAACAGTCATCTGCGAGCAGGCTTACAGATTGCCGATGCTATCAGGAATCTCAGATGGATTCCATCCATAACAGATATCAGGCTGACCGGGCTGGGGGACTGGTGTTCCTTCTGCCAGAAAAATATCATGCTTGTCTCGTAACGTATGTTTCCTTTAAAGAATAATGTTAGTCTTTTTTAAACTCTCAACTATCCTGTTCATTTGTATTCAGGCCAAATCACACTGAAAACAGAGTCTTGAATAAATTTTGAATAAATTCTGGCAGGCTAAGGTCACTTCTTTTAACAATCTTCATTATTTAAGCATATAATGCAAGTTAACTCGAGAGAATTTCACCAAAAGAATAATCATGTTTAACCCATGTTCCTAAACTGTGTATTAGTATAATTCACATATGCGAAGACTTCCAAAACAATAGTTAATTTTGATGATCAATTAGTAGCGTCTTTGGAAAGAGTCTACAATGAAACGGATTATGGAGAAAGATGAGTAAGAAAAAACGAAAGGAAGAAATAAAAATGGAAAAACACAGCTGGACCCTGGCTTTGCTTTTGCTTTAAGCAGGATTAAAAAGAAACAAAATGGTGAGTGCACTAACATGAAAAAAATGCAATGTTGGCAGAAAACTTGAAAGGAAGAAAAAGAGGGATGAAATAAAATAGGAGCCTTTTCCCCCCCAAAACATGAGGTTCCAAATGGTTGAAAACGCTGATGAGGGGCAATGCATTGATTTAAATAGGACAAAATATGAAAAATGCACCAAAAAAAAGCTGATCCTTTCAATCTTTATGGAAATGAAGACAGCGAGAGAGCTGCTTCCCCAAAAGTGCGCCGACATGAAACACAATGGTTTTAGTGTTGTATTACTTTAAAGAAAAAGGTTAAAAAAAAATTTTAGAGTGCAAAACATGAGAAAACTCGAAGCTTCCATCATAAGATGCTCCAGTGCATCCGGTGTAGTACACTTGTTTTAAATTTGAGGAAGTGAATTAAGAAACAGATGTTATGCTGTGATTTTTTTTCTCTTGACATTACAAATCTTGAAATCAGCACCAAATTTTTTTTTACTAAGGGGACTCGAAACAAAAATGAGACTGCTCTAGAGTGGCGTGATGAAAATTACGTTCCATCATCTTGAGATCGCGCCAGGTTCAAATTCCAGGTGATGGTACAATCATTGATAGTTCTATCAAGGGGCAAAGGGATGGCATACCCAGGCTCTCACATCAATCATCGCCAGTCATGTGTATCTGTGAGCTCAGGGAAGTGGCGAATAGCCGAATAGCGAGTGCGTTACAACATCTCCTTGGAAACAATCCTTGCCCTCACTGATTGGTCGCTGTTGCTCATCTTTTCCGATAAATCCCACCTTCTGCATTATGATTGGTTACAAGAATTCAGTCTCATCTATGATTGGTAAGTCAGGGCAGTATCAAAACTGAGTGGAGCAAAGGTTTGAAGTGGAAGAGAGTTGTTCTCATGGACTAGGAATGGAAGCAAAACAAAATACCAGTTGCCTAATGGGCAAAAAAGAATCTACAGTAAGAAACCATGCTGACTCTGCGTAGGTGAGATAGGGGTGTAAGACTCACTGTCAGACTTACGAACGAATCCGCCTTACGAACGAATCCGCCTTACGAACGAATCCACCTTACGAACGAATCCGCCTTACGAACGAATCCGCCTTACGAACGAATCCGCCTTACGAACCGTCCCACCTGAAGTGATGAATTTTTCATCTTTATTCTGATTTATCTATTATTAGTGGAATAATTGGGACTTAGGAGTCTGGACTGTTAGTGCATGTCTCCAGGGTTTAATTATTATAAGACATACTGCTAATATAAAAAATTATCTATATAGCATTTAGTGTTGCACAATCTATAGTAGTATGGTGTTTCTAATGGGTATGTCAATGGTGCAGAAGGTGCTGTTGGAGCCTCTCTTTGTTCTACATTGTGTTTGTGTGTGTCTTTGGTTTTCTTCTGGTTTTCCCTCCAGAAAAAATATTCAGCTGGATAGAAAGTTGTGTGATTCCCTGTGAAAGACTGATCCCATGCATGGGGTATTCCTGCACTGCAGGTGTCCCAGGGCATAGACCACACAGGGCACAGAACCATGGCAATCCTAAGGAGGATAAAACGTTTATAAAATGAACAACATTTGTGTGCTTTTCCATTGTGGACAATGTTGACGGAATGACTCCTCCATAAAGAAATAAACTTAGTCATCCATTTCACCGTCCTAACTTTTGGATCCACATGAAAGTCTGAGAATATGATTGAAAAAAGGATGGGAAGTTGCTGAGAGGTTACTGCTGAAGGGAATCTCCCACAGTAACCCAAAGAAAATTAATCCATGCACCATTTGTCAACACGATAAACCCTCAAAACAAACAGATCAGTCCTCTGGGAGAACAGTTAAGAGAATCTGAGTGGCATAATAGCGAGGCAAACAATGAGAGACATCCCGAGTCTGAGACGATGATCAACAGTGGGAGGGGCGGGGGGGGGGGGGGGGGGAATCATCTTTGGGGGAGCAGTCAGTCGACAGTGGTTAAAGCTTGCTATCGCTATGTTTGGGTTGGAGTGACACCAAAATCTGCACACTTTCAAATTCCTGAGATGATGATAAAGAAGAAGAAGAAGAAAAAAAAAGCTAAATGTTCAAAATCTGAAGAGCAGATGGGAAATAAGGGACATAACCAAAACAGAGTGGAATCCTTCAAAAGAAAGAAAGAAAAATAAAGAAAGAAAAGAATCATATCATACCTTGAACCACTTAAAGACGGCGTGGTTGGAGTCATGCATAGGCTCATGAAAGAGCTTCAAACAGGCAGCAAGCAGTGGAGAAGCAACAAAGAAAGAGAAGAGAGTAATTACAGAAGAAGCCAAAAAATCAAAGCTGTCTCAGCAGAAGAAACAGAAGCAGACGAATAGAACGAACCAGAACGGTCTTCGGAAACAAATCACGCAAACGAAAATTGGAAGCAGAGAAAGAAGTCGGAGGGAGGGGGAGGGGATGGGGAAATAAAAACGGGAAAGGATGGCTGTATTGTGGTAAACAAGGAGTTGCTGGGACAACACAACACATGGGGGGGGGGGGGGGGGTTGGTTTCAGGGCCACCCAAAAAAAAGAGCATATGGGGTGCGAAGAGAGAGAATAAACAAAAATCCATATGGAACGCTGGAGCAGGAAGGGTGGCAAACGAGGAAGGAGAGGAACAACTCATCCTGATCAACACTGGAGGAGGCGCTGTGGCTTTCTTTGGGCTGGAGCATCGAGAGAGAGAGAAGGTTATGAAGTATGTCATTTGAGTGCTGAATCATGTCTGGAGACTAGACATGTATTTTCATGTGGTCTTGGGCAAACGCTTTCGCCGGCCCCGCTCGAGCAGCTGGTCGCATTTGGACAGGCCAGCCGTAAATCCTGCCTCTGGGTTAAGTGATTGGTGTCACAGCACAGCGAGACGCTTGTGTCAGAGGAACACGGTGATTTCTCCCAGAGAGGCCGCATTTTGCCCTTAATTACACACACCCACTACATTGGCTGGCTCGATGAGGTTTGGCGCGGTACACACACAAAAAAAATAAATAAATAATGCGAGCATCGACTAAAATAAGACAGGCCTGACCCTCCAGTGCCAGCCTAAGTGATTTCATTGGAGAGGCCTCGCTGCCGTAAGAGCGCCTAATGCACGGGTCAAAATGGGCAAGAAGGAGGAAGAAAACCGAGGGGCAGGAGCAATAAAGATAATGGGTGAACAGAAAAAAAAATAATGAAATGAAAAGGAAGAGGGCTGTCAGGATAACAAAGAACAGCAACACTTCCTTCCACGCATTTAGAAACAAAAAAGACTGACAGAAATTTGTACAGAGCCTGAATCCAACATGTGCTACAAAATCCGAACAACAAGAGAGCGGCAATTAGGGGAAATTGAAACCAGAGTTAAGGGGGGTTGTGTATGTGTGCAAATGTGCGTGTATGCAAGGATGGAGTGTGTAAAGAGCTAAATCAGAGATACAGTTAAGAAAAGCCAGCGTGTAAATCTGTGCTTTAACTGTTAGACTGTTTATTTTCAGTAAGCTGTTCATACCAATCAGACATTTAAATCAACCATACTGAATAATTCAAGTCATATAGTAAATAAAGACTGTGTGCATGCATAGTAGAGATGGAGGGAAAAAAATTATTGTGTGCAGCAAATCATCAATTTGAGTAATTGACAAGATTTTTTAATTCATATTCTGTATTTGCATTTGAGGTGGAAAAATTTTGCCGTTCTTTTATAATCCTATAGGTGGCGAGCTTAGAATTATTCACACATTAGCAGGAAGCACATAAACCCATGTGTTTGGAGTAAATTATTTTCTATGTTTGCTTGTTTTTTTTTTTTTTTTACAATTGTAGCACAAATCTAAATAAATAACAACATTGAATCAGATTTTTATGAAATCATGATACTAACAGAATCGCAACACAAATCGCATCATCAAATAGTATCGAGTATCGTGATAATATCATATCGGATGGTCCCCGGTGATTCCCGTCTCCGATTCATACAGTAGATAGTTTGTTTAAACCATGCTTATATAGCATGAATCACAGTAAGTACTTTTTTTTTTTCCTTTTGTGCTATGAAACAGTGAAGGAAGTTTTTATAGAGGCTGTGAAATGATAACTACTCAAAGACTGAGATTCAGGCCACAAAGATGTATGCCAATACTTACAGGAAATTCTGCACTTTTTGACTATTGGCCTACAGTGCTATCACTCAGAATGGGACGGATTCACTTTTTGAGTGCTCTCAGGATCTTGTCCTCACCACGACTGCCTCTGTTTTGCCCATCAGAGATAAATTTATTATTATATCCCGGCCCCCGAGTGGGTAACCATAACGAGCTCGCTCTGTAATCCGGAGATCGCAAGTAAGAATCTCGGGTGACGCAATGAGAGCTCTCTCGGGGGGGAGGGATGAGTGGCACTCTAGCTCATTCACATCAATGGCGGCTCGAGCCAATCACGGCCATCTGTGAGCTCATCCGTTACGCCGCTCCCGATGGAGGAAACCATGTGACATCCTTCGCCATCCCTGGTTGGTAGCTATAGCCTTCATGGGGGGGTGCGCTAACGATGGATAGTAACAACCTACGACTAACTTCTGGAAAAATCCAGTGGAGGGTGGTGGAAAAAAAAAAAAAGTGTATATCCTGAGTTTAAAGCTATAAAGCTTCTCAGTGACGATGCACATGGTTAAAAGTACGACAAATAAAAGTGAACTGAATTCAGGAAAAACACAACATTGTACAAATTACTACACCGCAACTTCAAAAGGAGCTTTACTGGACATGTGGTATTTATATTTGTAAGGAAAAGAATCTGGACTCCTAAAGATAACGCCGCTTTCCGGTCAGACAAGTCAAACTCCTTTAGCAAATCAGGAACTCGTCTGAATCTCTCGTCTCCTCCACGCCTCCAGATTTGCAGCTCTTGCTCCATGATGATGCTGCGCATCTGAAACTCGCTTTCGTTCACGACTTGATTGTGGAACGGATTGTGCAAGCGATCCATTGTTTCGAAGGAATTCTTCTAGGCAAAATAAATAAATAACCCTCATCCCCGAACAAGTCCAGAACACCAGTTCATGGTCTGGCTTTAAACGAGAAATCGAGCCAAGTGTGAAACCACACTAAGAAGCTAACAGGGAAAACTATTTTAACAGAAAACCTTTTGGCCCGACAGTCGCTAACATTACCGAAGATCTCTGTGCTCTGAAAGAAAAGTAATTCTATCCAGAGACATTATCATCCGGCACGGATAGACTTAGTTCCAGTACGGGTCACTTAGCAATGGAAGCGCTAATGAGTGTGTGGATGGCCGATGAAGGGGTTTAGGAACGGTGATGCAGGGTTTGGCCCCGATCCCATGTCCTCTCTTGACTTCCAGAGGAGTAAACCAGGCTTAGCAGGAGTACTGGCTTCCTTCGGAGCGGTGCACTAATTAACCCCAAAGGGATCCAAACAGTGGACCAAACAAAGTCGGGAGTAAAAAGAGCTCGAGCATGACGTGTCCGTGACCCTTAAGACTGTCAGTCTGAGGCGGTCGAGTGATCCGTATTACCGCGGGCAGTCCGGAAAAGACTCGTTCGGTGGGAGCGTTTTTCTTTCTGATGCCATCTCCAGGCCAAACACGGGCACTGTGATTTATAGTCTTTGGGTGCCATGAAAACAGCAAGTGACTCGTTTTTGATGCATGTGTATGGAAAGAAGAAGAAAGAATAAGGACCAAGGTTCTTATTTCGCCCTACTGGGTATACAGGAGTGATTTATTTTCCAAATGAAGACTGACTGGAGACACAAACACAGGCAGGCGCATGGCACATGAATGTTGTTAAATGGCCTCGTGCTGGCAGGGCGATGTGAGGCTGGCATGATCCGTAGAAGTGCTGTGTTGTGCGCTCTGCTGTGCTGCGATGGGGCAGCCGTTACCGTATATGCTAACGGCTTGGGAGATGCTACTCTTTCGTAGATGTGCATTAAACTCTCCATAAAAGAGGATCTAAAAGTACCTTATACTAAAAAATAAATGTAAAAATTCTGTAGCGTTCCCATAAGTATCAAAAAAGTGAGGAAACCGTCATGCATCTCTTTAGAGCGTGTTCCTCAATACCTATAGCAGGTACAAACTTTTGTGTATTTAACAATATTCAGTGTTTACAGGAGAGAATAAGCTACGCGGGATTTAGAGATGATTCAGTGGCATACGTTGACTTGTCGCAACTTTTAAAATAACAGTTATACTGCAATTAATATAGGATGTCGGAAAAAAACATGGTAACACTTGCATCAAACTCTGTCCGACTCGCCAGACTACAACATCAACGTTCTGCGGAGATCTCTGCTGTTTCAGCTAAGAAGTGTTAGCAGATGTAATTTACCTTATAAAAGCATGGTGGGTACACGCTTCATTGATGCAGGAGAAAAGCATTAGCTCTCAACTTTCATAAGATTGAAAAAGAAGTTAAAATCCCGACAATGACGCAGCCACACAGGACTGAGAGGTCAAGAGAACAAACAAAAACAGGGTAACAGGGACGGCATATGATCTTTCACAGCGACATGAGTAAATCATAACTTGAGCTCATGCATGTGGAAGATGGTGGATAGCACTTGTTGTGCTGTCTGTGTTGTTCACTGTGATTGTAGTGCAGCCCTGTAATGTAGGAAAAGAACCAGTATCTTGCTTCATGCGACTCAGGGGAACTATAGGGATGGATGTTATACGAGAGGGTGTGTGTGTATGCCGTGGATGTTACAATAGGTAAGTTAGTAGGTGGGAAATGCTAAGTGATCAGAATGAGAATTGAAAAATGAGGTAAAAATCTATCAATTATTGCATAAAACTAAGTTAAAAAAACACACACACACACAGCCAATGTTAGTTATGTATAACGATATACAGCAGAACCTTGGATTACGAGCATAATTCGTTCAGGAAGTGCGCTCGTGTTCCAAAAGACTCGTGAACCAAATCATCATTTCCCATAAGAAATAATGAAATCTCAAATTATTCGTTCCACAGCCCCAAAAAATAAATACATAAAAATAATTAATACAATATATAAAGTAAAAATAAAACAAATTAACCTGCACTTTACATTTTTAAAAAAAGTTAAAATAAATCCAGACAGATAAGTGTTTCCATTTGTGCGTGCAGGTGCCGTGTATTTGTATGCGTGTGTGTGTGGAATTAGCCCCTCGCCTCGTCTTAAACAGTAAAACTCCTTCTCCCTCCCACACCTCGCTTTTTAAGTTTCACAACTAACATACACAAGGCAAACACTGTTTTAACGGGAAAAAAAGAAATCTCTCTAATGATACTCGCTTCAGTATACTAACGGAATCACTGCTGTAAAGTAAAAAAAAATAATAATAATAAAAAATTAAAATATCCAAATGAACTAGCACCTTACCTTTGAAAAGAATCGCGACAGAGCTTTGTTTCCTGTGTAAGTAAAGCGCCGGGGAGATCTGTGTGTGCCGCGTGTCTGTGTCAAATTACGCACACGCGCACACAAAGTAAGTAAAAAATTTTTTTGCGGAACACTCGTCAACCACGTTACTCGCAACCCGAGGTTCCACTGTGTATATATTATATATATATATACACACACACACACACAAAAATGGTTCTGTGAAAGTAAAGTAAGTTTTGTTTGGGGAATGTCATTTAAAAAAAAAAAAAAAATTTTATAAAAAAAACGCTTAAATGACTTTCCAATCCAAAGGAATAATTAGCACGGATGTGTGTTGATCGTGGCGCTCTGACCTGCTTCTCTGCGTGTGTGCGTGCGGCTTCCTCCTGCGCCAGCACCATCTCTCTCTCCGCAGTGATCTGGACACTCTCCCGTAGCGCCTCTTCCAGTTCCTCGATTCGTTCGTCTTTCTGCTTCAGTGAGTCCTGTTAAACAAACAGGAAAAATATGCATTGAAATAATAAAAAAGAGCAATAACCAAGACGAATTATAAAACATGAGCGCATGCCAATAAATAAATAAATCAACAGGTGAAAGGAAGCGAGGAAGCAGGTACTGTAGGTCATAAAAATGAATAAGCGCTGGGGTCAACATCGAGATGAGTGCGTCAGGGGGTGAGGTACCGTATAAAGGCTTGGGTGATTGAGGTCAGACGCAATTGGACGTCTGAGTCACACGCTCACACATGACTCAACCAAGAACCATGCCACATCGGTTTCCTTTCGGCACTTCGGTTACTCATGAATAGGAACGGGTCATGAGTCAAGCTTCAGCCATTATGTCTGTGTTCAGAGTTGGTATTAAGAGCCATCTAGGTTGGACACCTTTGACGGACATTTGTTCACACCTGGTATTTTCATGTGTCTGGGTTCGTCAAAAGCAATGACGAGATGTCTCTTCAAAAAGTAGACCAGTAACACAGAAAAACTTACCTCGATCAACATACTACAGTACATGCGCTTCGACAATCACGTAGGTAAAACATGGGCACTGTATACACAATAGGGATGAGAAACACTGTGGATCGACCGATACGATATCATGATACCCAGGTGCCGATTCGATTAGTGTAAATATTAAAATTATATTAAAAAAATATTCAACAAACAGCAACAGAGAAACCAACTCTAGAAGCAGAAGTAAAATTACTATGTCTGTACATTGAAGGTATTTGCCGATGTAAATTTGGAGGATGCAAGATGAGTAATAGAGCACAAAGATGAAATTTTTGTCTGTCTGTTTGTGCACGCATCATGTAACACCTAGTGAAGGTTAATTTTAATAGGGGTTGCGCAGGTGTATTTGACCCGAGCTTCAAGTAACAAAGGCATCAGAAGAGATTTCATTGCATCAGAAGTGAAGATATGCTACTTTGAAATTTAAATGGAAAGTATCCTTATTTGAAAAAAATAATGAAAAAAAATTATAAAAATGTACTTAATCTCAAAATTCAACAGATGGCACTGTAATACGCACTTATGAGCGCACAACTGAAATCTATTTAATAAACGCGATCTCACAGTTTCATTCCACGCACTTCGCGATAAAAATGTCCGTTCATTACGAAATTCAAAGCAAAACGTGTTTATACAGTAGGTGTGCAATTCCACGCAAACTAAGTCAGAGCACAGCTAGTAAAATAAATAAATAAAATCTCTAGTTAGACTGTTTGGGGGCATTTACTTATTTTATTTTGCTAGCATGTTTTGGACTGGCGTGTCCTCTTAGCAGAAAATTCAGCCCAAAATTACTCTGATTTCTATGATATGATGAAACATTTTTATCCTGATGGGCGTGGTATCTTCCAGGATGACTCCGCCCACATCCACAAGGGTTTATTTACTGTATAACACGGATTAAAAAATGAAGCTGTTTGAAATGCTTTGGTTAAGTTTAGATCTTAACCCAGTTAAAGATTTTGATGGAAGACCTTGGGGGGGAGGAAGAATCTTTCAGATGCAAAAGCCAAGGTAAAAATGACGTCTTCTTGGAGGCTCGCCGTGGCTCAACACCTTACTAACACACGTTATGTTATGTTTTTTTTTTGTTCTCTAATCGTCACCCATCTGTATAGACGAGCTGTGATCACCCTAGTCTAAAAAACACAGATTCTTCTTCCTTCTGCACAAACATACTAAAGCATGCGGCGCGCTCATCTTCTGGAATGCCCGCATCTGCCCTGAATAAAATCTTTGAAACTAATGGCAGCAATTACTAGAAGATGAAGCCTGTAGGGTGAAGGGTGAGACCAAACAGAGCAGCATCGAAACAGAGAACGAAAAAAAAAAAAAAAAACACACAATAAAAAGTCTATCTTTGACCATATATGCGCATGTCTCTTCCGTGCCAAACAACAGCTCCACATTCTTAAGACACAGCACAATCACTTTGGCTTGATTTAAAGTGACGCTAATCCTTTTTGTACGGTCAATATCTCATTACGCTAATGCTCCCGGTGCCAAAACTGCACAACTGATAGAAAGAGACACCTCAGGGAGGACCAAATTAAAGCCACATGGAGGAGCGCTGGGACTGGATGAGCTGTTGAGAGGCTTCGGGGAGAAATCGAGCACAGAAACAGACAGGATACATTTGCAGATGAGCAGCAAAACACAGCGAAATTATATTTGACAGTGTGCTCATTTTTACCGGCCTGTTAAAGGAATAAGCGTTAATAAATAAAAGCTTGTCAGGATCAGCTAGCGTAAGCATCCCTAAGAGCTGTGGAACTGTGCCAAGTCACATACCTATAAAGAGAATTTTTAGCACCCTTCTGAGAGACGTGTTTAATTTCTTTGTACAGTGTTTTAAAACAACAGACTGACTCAGTGCAACTTCGCCAGGAATCCAAATATAGAAATGCAATGAACGATCCGGAGCTTTTAGGGGGAAGGACAAAATTCTTAAGTGGACAACATGTCTACAGAAGATCGTAGGATTATAGACCATTTTACAACAGTTACTGTAGTTCAGACCGTGTGATCTGATTGGACGAGAGGGATTCCACGAGTGGTGATATAGCGCACAAGACCAGGTTTTATACGGTCATTAATTACACTAACTGTTGGTTGCAGCCTGGGTGAAAGTAGGTCTGTACGGTCTAAAGTACAGGTAGTCCCCAACTTACAAACAACTTCCGTTCCAGGAGCACGTTCCTAAGTCCGATTTGTTCTTAAATCAGACTAATTGAGTCTTATTTTTACGCTTTTGGCACGAATATACAATGTAAAGCATACCAATCCACTTGACTAAAACTTTGCCCTCTTTCCCCACACTGACAAAAACCATACCCTCACCTAGGGAAATGAATCTCACAGTAAAATGTTGTCTGAGCCTTTAAATCATGAGGGGAATCCGGATCCCATTTTGTCTCTGATTTCCACTATGTTTTCTCTCTATTTTGAGGACTTTGTGGATGAAATTAGGACTATTCATCATTAGGACAGCTTTACAGGACAGACGTTTTCTATCATCGTGCATCCTGGACTGATTCATTGAAAACAGGGTTTCTTCTACTTCAACTTTTTGGCTACATAGTACCGGTAAGACTTTAAACCTACTTTCACCCTGTTAAATACACTAGTATTTGCCAGTAGCGGTTAGTTAGTTTTGCCAGTTGTTGAAGGATTTGATGTATAAAAGCAAGTACAACAGCACTCTCTCTCGTGTATTATTGCTTAATTACGGTACGCAGGTGCAGATGAATAAAAACAAGTAGTAGGAATCCTGGGATGAGCACAGAACAGTCTTTATGATTACAGCAGCAGCTCTTTGGTACAAATCTAAAGTATTATTGTGAGATTACGCCCTGAGGCAAGAGCGAAAGCTGGACATAAATTGCTTTTGGTGAAGTTCATCTCTTTAGGATGATCCAGGAGGTGATTGTGTTGTTAGAGTAAATCTAAATCTCACACTAAAATCTCAAAAAATTGCAAAAAAAAATGGATCAGAATTATAGCATATTAATAAGAGCTTAAATACTGATTTAGCTGAAGTAGAGTGCTGCAAAAGGGAGAGAAAAAAAAACCATAATTTTTATTTAGTGCACGTTCCCTAGGGCAAACAGTGTGTCTCGCAACACAGATGCGGTAAGAGACAGCCAGATTTCTCTGCGGGGGGTGAGAAAACGCTTTTCTAGTGGTCTTGGCAGACGAGGGAGAAGAGTCGCTAATGTTTACAGAGGAAACGGAAAAGAGCAGCGGGAGTCTGTCTCTCCTGGCTTGAAAAACGCAAAGCGTGGCCTACAGCGCTGCAGCATCAAGTGTAACTACCCCGCAAACAGGCCCATAAAAAGTGCTCGCAAGTCTATTAAGTACAGGAGCCCGGGGCAGGAGACGTTTCCCACCTTGTCATCCAGATTAGATATGCAGTTCCTCTCAAGAAAAATGTGTGTTTTAGACAGTTGAATTAAACAAAGTTGCATTTACACACTTTTATGTAGAGTTAATCAGGGCTAACTCTACAAACCACACTAGAAAGTGACGAGGTGCTTGTCGTTTAGGTGTCTGGTACGGCTGCTATGGTTGCAATGAGAAACTGTAGTACAAATTGTTTAAACTACATTTAAGACTGATTTAGGTGCTTCTAGTTTCTACCATTATTTTTCTTTTTATACATATATTTATAAAAAAAGTAATAATAAAAATATTTTTTTATTATATATATTTTTTTTTAAAATACAAATTTAATAAAAGGTTGTCCAATGATGGTGTTTTAATGTCAATTTTGCACATAAAGTGAAGGTATTATAATTTCTCAAAAAGAAAAAAATTACATTTTTGCAATATTATCACACTTTACTGTGATACTTCACACACATTGATGTCACTATAGACTTTTTCCAAAGCACTGTTGGTCACCCAGGGGGCAGCAAATACGAGGTTTGTTTTATTTATACACAATTTTTTTTGGGGGGGGGGGGGTTATTGAATGCTAGTCTCTGAGGACTTCAGAATTCTGATGGCACAACTTAAGATTTCAAATTAAACAATTAAATTTATTTAATCAAGTTTATTTAGCTTGTATCACAATGTTACAATTAAGATACACAAGGTTTTTTTTTTTTTGTTTGCTGTATCTGGTGGGGGAAAAAAACCGTATTTGCTTGGTGGCTCCTTGTGATTGACCGAAGCAAGGAAAGCCATGGATCAGTTGTACGATCGTGGCATCAAGTAACCATCCTGAGTGAGGTCATTTTCTATAAGTTTGTTTTTTAACAAAAAAACAAACTTTATTGCTGTTTGATAAGGAGCTTGTTAAACCTTTTGTTACATTTTATCAGGTGCATTTTGAATTGTTTGTTGGATTATTAAGCTGAGGTTTGTGTGAATATGTTTCTTCTTTTGGTTAATAATCTTTGGAATGATACATATTTCAGAGTCTACACATGTCACAAAACCTTTACAATCTATAGTAAATTTGAAATAGCTGGTTTAATTTCATGGTTTTTAGATTGTCTAGATGGAGGATCAAGTCTGAAAGGTACGGATCAACAGTAGTCAGCTTCAGTAGTGAATGTGGAAATTAAAGAAAAGTTCAAATCATTGTGCAAGTCCTTTGAGTGTATTAACTTATGATCTGCATTAAACGTAAATAAATTTACGAAAATAAAAGAAATCATGTGACTGTCGCATGTTGCTACAGTATGAACACGAGTCAAGTGTGAAAATCCCTGAACTAATCCAGGTAAAGTATCATGTGTGAAAGGAACCTGATATACGACTCCTTAAAACTTTGGAGCATCTGATAAAGAAGAGAAGAGATTCCTCGTCGTAACATGATCTTCAGCCTGCATTCTTCTTTTACTCTACCTGTGGGTAAACTGGAAGCCCAGGACACTACACATTTCTACAGTTACACTTTTTTCTTCACAATTGCATAAAAAAAACTTCCATAACATCATGAAGACAAAGTTAATCTTGGCTGAGGTTCTTTTAGGGCATATGGTTACAAAGAATGTAAGTGCTAAGTACAGCGTTCGTATCATTTTACTAGCTAATTACATTTTGCTAAATGTATATATAGATTGAAGTTGGTGTTGTCTAGCTTTCCACTTCATTCTATCGTTCTCCATCTTTTTCTGCCACTATGACTATGGAAAACCACACAGAAATGTAAGAAGAGATAAGGTTCCGCTTTATCTTCACCATCAGTCTATCCTGGCCTGGCAAGGAAGACCTTTTCCTCATTCTACTGTACATGCCGAAATCCTCAGCTCGGCTCGAGAGAGGCCAAGCTCCAAATTTACTCCTCAGCAGGAGTGCTGTTCTCCAGGGCAAGAGAAGGAAAAAGACCGTGAGGCATCAAGCAGAAAGTCATTACCATCAAAGCTGCTTTGGAGTCAAACTTTGCCCTTAGCGCACAGGCAAGTAAGATGCTTTCCAAGACCCCTGTTTAGGTACGTAGGGATAAGATGAAAAAGATGAGAGAGAGAGAGAGAGAGAGAGAGGGAGAGGGAGAGAGAGTCTAAAACAGCCTGAAGCGAGCGGATAAGAGAAAAAGGATTGAGGAGAAACCAAAAGGAGTGAGATATGGTGTTAAAAATGCAATTGTAAACAAAAAGCTCTGGATCTGATGATTGGACCAGAAGACTTGCTTACAGGAAGAAAGCAGATGATCCAATTCAGATGAAGCTAAGATCAGGGCAGGTACCTGTACATACCTGTAGCTATGGACAAGACCAAAAAAAAAAAGCAAGTGTAGCAGAAACTGCATAAATGTGCTTCCACACAAGAAGAAATAATGCATAGTCTAGGACTACACATGTCTTGTCTACACTGATGAACCGGGTTTATTCACTTAGAATCTACATTTACTGTATATCTAGAAACTTTTTTTTTATTCTTCTTTGGAGTCAAGCAGACTTATGCACCCATCCCCAAACCTAAACCGAGCGATAAAGAAAAGATTCTTGCCGATGCATCACGTACGTGGAGTGTTGGAGAAGAACGGTGCATGCCTCGGCCCGTGGAGACTTGGGAGTTGGTTTGCGTTTGAAGAGTTCTTTTATGCCGACACTTTGGAGTGTCAGTCATGAGTCACGTGTTCGCTCCCTACTGCGTGACCTGCTCGCGCTCGCAAGGTGATGAGATGGAGAATCGAGCCTTTTATATCGCAAGTGCTCCTCGCCTCTTGTTATTTCATACTCGGCTGCCTGCCTTCCTCACCTACCTGTACTTCCTTCTCATCTTAGTCACAGTGCTGTCTCCGTTTCATTCTTCTGTGAGCGCTGACCTTGCCTCTCGCCAGCACGTCTCTGGCTGATGATTTTGCCTGCAGCTATTTCTCAACGTCCGTTCATCCAAGGTTAGTTCGGCACCACATCCACCCTTTTTCTTTTCTTTTTTTTTTTTATACCCCCACCCCCCCTTCAAAGTGCTCATCTAACCAAGTTAAAATGAGAGATATTTGACAACTGTATAAAACTTTTGCTTTTACTCGACATCGGAAATTATTCAGATTTGACGGGGATTAAGTGGTCTCAAAAGCTCTGCCTATTCAGAGGCGTCACAAATCTAACATGGCCTCCTCTGGCCTGTCAATCAAAATGCCACCGGCCAATCGTAAACTTACCAATAAGATTTACAAAACATTTCTATCTGAACAAATAAACATGAAAACATAGCATGCGCCAAAATATACAGAAACTGGCGCGGGCGTTTATCGACGGGGCGTCGCTCCAGCCGCCCTGTTCCCAGTAGTGAAAAGGAAGGTGTCTTGTGAAGTTGTTGTTGGAAATGCATCTTGACGGAAGAAAAAATTTAGTATTATTTCCGCTCATAGGGAAGCGGTCATGAACGGGGACCGAGTAGGCCTGACGTCTGCTTGTGGAGGATGTTAAAGGAGATCGTGTTCAAGTGTGAAGATCCGACAAGAACCGTGCCTGCATTACCCGAGCAAATCGTCTCGTTTCGCAGGAGTCTACAGCAACCTTTGTTCCAGGTTGAAATCCGGGTTGAGAATCTGCGTGAACGATATGAACACTGTCTACACACTTTGAACAAATTACATTATGCATACCGTGGTAAAATCAAGACGCTAACTGTGTGTTAGTTTCTTTCAGGAGAAATAAACGCTCAGAATTTAGACAAGGTAATATTGTTGACCCCTCTCAGTACTGTACAGTAGATTACTATCACAACACGGGGAATAACTGTTCGAAGCTAACGTGAAATGGAAAATAAATGAAATGGTTGGGCAATACAAGCTTTAAAAAAAAAAGGGCAACCAAGATGAAAAAGATCCCTCTCCCGAGGGAAAGGTGTACCCCACTGTTCTCCACGTTAAAGCAGCAGCGAGTCATAAAAAGCTTCCGTTTGACTCTTTTATATCCGCATCCTTTAAAGGGGTCGTAAAGCCACAACCCACCTGGAGCACTTCAGAGTCATTAAACGTACAGCCTTTCTACTGCTACCTGTATGCTTTTTGTTTTTTACCTTTGCGGTAAGGGTGTAAATTTTACATTATCTACTCGTATGCAACAACAGGAGAATTTAAAAACTGCTCTCCAAGAGGTGTTGGTTATATCCTTTGTCGTTAAGGTCTGATGAGAGCAGTTCTTGTTTAGGTCGTTAAATCCGGACTGTTAGCGGGCAGATACTGAAGATCTTCATTTTCCTTAAATTCTCAGCATTACTACTTGCCTTTAAAGCCAAAAATGGTCCTGACGGCAATGTTCAGACCATTGGAATGGAAACAAGTAACACTTGATTCGAGATGTTTCCACAACCCACAGGTCTCGTTCTTTTTTTTTTTAGTAAAATCTTATGCCTGAAATTCCCTCAACTTCAAGACTGAGCTTTAATTTTGCATACATTTTTATTTATCCTGTATATTTGGGAATAGTATGACGTGTTAAGTAAAAAAAAAAAAAAAAAAAAATTCTAAGCATTGTCGTCAAACAGGAAACTCAGTGTCAAACGCTCTTGCGTTTCTACTAATTAGTGTTTCGCGCTTTTGCTACCATTAGATGATCCTATAAAGTGTCTACTAATGAGGACAACAGGTCTAAATTAGATTGGATGAAGTACAGTATAAGGTGCAGCGAACTCGAAAAGTAAAGTCTCCATATGAGGACGTGAGGACAGTGTACTTCAAAACAGAAAGGACACCATTGTAGAAGAACTACAGTATTTTGCGCACGAAAAGACGCACCGCATCAAAAGGCGCACCTTCAATAAATGACGTATTTTAATTATTTTTACATATATAAGGCGCATCGCATCATAAGGCGCACCTTTAATAAAACGCTTCGCATAAGGCGCTAAAGTAGAGGCTGGAGTTACGGTGCGTTATGCATCCATTAGATGCATAACGCATCCATTAGATCAGGGGTCGGGGACTTATGGCTCGCGAGTCACATGTGGCTCTTTTGACGACTGCATCTGGCTCTCAGATAAATCTTAACTTATATTCCTTAACACGATATGTAAGAAATAATTCCGCTGGAAATCACAGTGTTAAAATAACGATCACACTGTAACTTAGAGCTTTAGCTGCTTGGGCTGTTTCCGCAGAGATTTTGACTCTTACAAAGATCATCGCTGTATGAAACGATGCCACACTCTGTTGTCTTCTTTACTTGGCGGAGCTCATCCTCATACTTCCTCCACTTCCTCACCATTGATTCATTGATATTAAATTCTCTCGCTGCTGCTCTATTGCCGTGTTCTTGTGCGTGGCTTATCGCCTTGAGTTTAAACTCAGCGTTGTACGCGTGTCTTTTGGTAGGAGCCATTTCAGGGTATTTACAAAAATATTAAAATGGAAATGAAACGCCAGTTTCCCGGTATCCCAGCATGCACTGCGCACTATTACGGGGGAAAATCGAGTCGCGGCTGCTTACCGTAACTGAGACCTGTATGCGTTTTAATACTGGGCCATATACAAGGCGCATTGTATTATTAGGCGCATGATCAGCTTTTGAAACGATTGAAGGCGTTTAGGTGCGCCTAATCGTGCGGAAAATACGGTATTTAAAAAAAAATAAATAAATAAAATAAAAATTAGCCTTGACCCATTTTGAATCTATTCTGAATTCAGTTGTTAAAAAAAAAAAAAAAAATGCCTCAAAAGCCATTATTTGTAACCATGATCTCATTATATACACTCCATCTCTCTCTATACCGTTTATCATCTGTCGCTCCATCGGCATTCACTTTCCTCTCCTTCTTCAGTGCTGCACCAGGGCCCTCTGGTGACAAAAAAAAGTGATGTGTTCTTCAGCCTACAGCGTGTGCACTGTCCAACACGGCACACTCGAGCAGGTATTTCCTATCATTCCTATTCCTATACCTAGGCTATCCTTCATGATGTTTAAATTTCTCCCACCTCTCCATCTTTCCCAGAATGAATGGCTTAACTTCATTCTGTCAATACCTAATCTGTGGGAGAAAGAAGGATGGTTTGATGCGTCACTCTCCATGTGTGTGTGTGCGCGTGTGTGTGCGCGCGCGTGTGTGTGTGTGGTGATTTAAGAGGGCCAGATCCAGGGGTCGTTGCAAAAAAGCATTGCTGCTACATTCCAGTCTTGTTGATGGTTTCTTCCTGGCGTGTTTCTTGACGTGCAAGACCATGTGTTGTGCATACTGAAGTGATCTGGCTGGGTTCATCAGAGGTTCCCCGTTCGTCCAGAACACTGTTTGTTCGGGAAGAACAACCCTGACTACCCTGGAGCCCACAAATCCCCTCGGAGTTTCTGACAGGAAATCGAGATCGAGCCTCGGGGTCAGATGTAACGGCGCTCCGCTTGAACACTTTACCTTGCCGGACACATGACCACCTTGCTTCAAAGGGCTTGACCCTCATCATCAAGACCTCTAATTAGCTGAAACGTAAGAGCGACCCTTTTTTTTTTTTCGGAGCCCGGAGAGACAGAAAACAAAGAGGGTTATTGCTAAGTGACGTCCTGAAGTGACCTCTTTCAGCCGGGCTTGTCCAAATGATCTGTCAGACCAATGCAGCGCGCACGCCAGTCATCAGAAACTAATCGGATCTCTTTCCAAAACACAACCCTCATTTAGGCGGAGAGGCTAGCTCCAACAACCCTGACTTCTTCATTCCAGCTCCCTCTTTGCCTTAAGGACTTAAGTGTGGTGTCTCGAAGCGGGAGGCAGTGGCTGCTAGTCTTGGATGGAGAAGGCCATCACTGATTCAAACATCCACAACCCCTTAAAAAGGCCCATCGTGCGGGTGCATCAGTATGCACAGAGTGGGGTGTAGAAAAGCCACAATGTGGCCTCTGGAGCAACATGATCTCATGAAGGAACCTGGAGACCCAGCTCGTACACACCAGTTACTCTGCGGCTCCATCGCGGACTCTCGCACACAAAGGACGCACAAACTTGCGCTACCTCCAGTCTAATAACATAGCAACCCCGGGGCGGAGGATAAAGAACATGGACTCGAATCAAAACAAAGAAGAGAGAGGACACAGGGAAACTGGAAATATGGAAAAGGAGAGGTTGAGTGGGAAAAAAAAAAAAAGGTGCTTTGGTGTTTTTGTTCAGAGGTCTCTTAGAAAAACAGGCTGTCCATTAAAAGACTATAATTTCTGTATAGCTGGTTTTGACAGTAATGTTGGATTTTAAATAAATAAATAAACAAACTCTGGATCTATGAGGTTCAATCAAATCACGACCATTTGACGGATGTCCTGAAACGGAAATAAAAACACAAGAAATCACAAGTGAATAACCTAAAAAGCCTGATGTTCCTTTTTTCCATCTTTCTTTTACCTTCAGAGAAAACACATGGTCATAACATAATAAACAGTCAAAAAAAAAAAAAAAAAAAAAAAAAAAAAAACGATTCCAACCTAATAAAACGTTATATATTTTGTATTTCAGCACATCACTCGGAGATCTACATCGAAGTAACTCGGTGCTAAATCATCGGCCGGGAGCTTCCGGGTGGCCTGACGGTCTACGGACGAGTTCGCCGCAAGATCGAATCATGGTTCAGATCGGGGTGATGCCGTAACCCTTCTGTAGCCACAAGTCAGAGGAAGCATGGTATTACTCTATCCTCTGTCGATTAGACTGACGCTAACCATGCGTGGGTGTGTATGAGTTCATGTGTGTGTGGAAGTGGCTCCCCTCCAAGCCTCAGTGAGGGTAACATGACGAGATGACTTCACGTGGCTCGGAGGATGCCCGTCCTAGTGGACAAATTTTAAAGAGACTGAATCGTAGATTCAAATTATATTAACAATCCGAACAGTTCAAGTTTTTCCTCACCTTGACCTGCTGAGAGCTTTCGCTGATGTTGTCCTCTCGCTTTCGGGCCTCCTCCATCAGCTGTGCGTTCCTGTTCTTCTCCACTTGCTCCTTGTGTTTCAGTGTGGCCACCTTCTTGCTCTGGTCTTTCATCTGCCTGCAAGGGGGGGCACAAGCAGAAAATACTAAAGCATCTTTCGAAGAACATAAACAGGAAGTTACACCTACAGTAAATGAATGCTTTTGATTTGATCTGAAGTTATTAAGAATGAACGGCAATATCTTTTGTCTTAGCTGAGGAATTTTTTCCATTACTCCCACTCTCTTCTGGTGCTTGCAGGATCCAAAAAAAAAAAAATCTAATCAATGATGACTTAAAACATCCAAAAAGCGAAAGAAAACATTTTTGCAGATGGTGGGACGGTTTCATTTACGGCAAAACAGCAAACAGATTCCGTATCCGCTAAGCTCCATTGAGAAGCACGTTGTAGGTCTGTTACGAGTGTTTTAATGTTTACATGACTGCATCGTCTGAATTCCGTCCACACAGCATCGTGGCCAGATGAGTTACAAATCACCAACACGATCGAGGAAACCCGATCTCTTATCTTTCTCTCCGTACACGCAGCTGATGTAGATGTAGCCGAGCCAATACGGATCGGTCGATGAATAATGACGCGGCAAAGCCCGTGCTTTCGCTGCAGAGCGAGCCAGACGCCCAGGACGCAGAGGTAACGATAAACCATGGCGCTCCGGGAAAGCACTAACGACAGCTCCTCAAAGACCTGCAGATGTCTACGGGGTTAAAATACAGCGTGAAAACCTGGGCAGCGAAGGACGAAGGGGGAAAAAAAAAAGAAGAAGAAGAAAAAAATCTCTCGGGATGCGTTACAAAAGTGTCGGCTGAGTTTCCAGCGTGATTAAACCGTGACAAGGTGATCTCAAACCTATTGGCTCATAGGTGACTACGAGCCAAGACATTATGCCTCCAACACCTGATCATTCTTCTGGACTAGCAAATCAAAGCACCCTCAAGTCTGTGTTTAATGAGTAGCTGGAGAAAGCCGCGGTGTCCTGGCTCGTACGGTGGATACCACTCGAAAGAAAGAAATATCACAGTGTGGATCAAACTGAAGAAACTAGCACAGGTCATACATATATGTATGGGGAAGAGAAATTGATATGTCCAGGCACAAGAGGTTTTTTTTTTTTTGGTCTGTAGATATTCAGGTTGAACAGTATTGCATGTAACTTAAATCCGGTTCCACATGACTGAACTGAGGTCTACAGTATTAACACGACTTGTTTTTGGACACGCAACATAATTTAATCATGTCATTTCTGATTAAAAACTGAACCCTGTGCTCTGGGGGTGTGAGACTCACCACCGCGCTAAGATCCTTACAGGCTTTTATAACAACTGGATTGCGTTAATGACCGCGCTCACACAACATCAGTCAGACTAGTAATTAGATACCGGTTATATAAACCAAATCATACAGTATATTAATGAGAAACATTTATGTGGAGATTGACTGTACGCAATCAGCTTTTTTAAACTTGATCAAACAGTGTGGCGCTGAAGCGTACAACTGATGTGTGGCTCCGGCCTAGCCCACAAAGATTTCTGAAATGTTTTATTTCTCTTACACCGCAGTTGATCAAAACAAGAGCAGGTCATTTCCTCATCAATCCTTAATTGTTGTTCTTCCTCACTGGTTATACAAATACATTGGAACTTTGGATTACGAGCATAATTCGTTCCGGAAGCAGGCTCGTATTCCAAAACACTCGTAAACCAAATCAAACCTTCCCATAAGAAATAATGAAAACTCAAATTCATTCCACAGCCCAAAAAATAAATAGAGAAAAATAATTAATACAATATATAAAGTAAAAATAAAACAAATTAAGCTGCACTTTATCTTTAAAAAAAGTCAAAATAAATCCCAACAGGTAAGTTTTTCCGTTTGTGCGCGCAGGCGCCGTGTATTTGTGTGTGTATGTGTGTGTAGAATTAGCCCCTTCCCTCGCCTTACACAGGAAAAAAAATTCTCCTCCCTCCCCCCACCTCGCTTCTTAAGTTTCACAACAAACACATACACAACGGAAACACTGTTTTAACGGGAAAAAAATTAATCTCTCTAATAACACTCGTGTGAGCGCAATCACTAACGGAATCACTGCTGTAGAGTAAAAAAAAAATTAAAAAAAAAAAAAATGAACCAGCACCTTACCTTTGAAAAGAATTGCGACAGAGCAGAATTTCTGTGTAGATCAGTGTGTGTGTGTGTCTGTTTCAAGTCAAAATTTATTAAAACTCTTTGCTCGTCTTGCGGAACACTCAAACAGAGTTACTCGCAATCCGAGGTTCCATTGTACTTGACTAAACTCTATGATCAAATACGTTGCCAGCAAATTTCAATTTAAAATTTCGCAGGAAACAGCTTAAGACCCTCCAAAGTGGGGAAATCAGAGTGTGGTGAGCCATCAAGACAGTCTTCAGCGTTAAAGGGATTTTATTTCTTTCTACACTGGAGAACAATACTGAAGGCGTACATCCAAAATGCACAATATTTTCCTTTGAACAGTTGATATTGAGATGTATCTGCTACTTCTGCTCTGTAAAGCTTCATAACGGCTCTAATCTGAGGTGCTGGTTGTTAACTGGTGATTGTAAATTAACTTCTCCTCTGCAGCTGAGCTAAGTTTTGCTCTTACTTTCCTGGGAAGGTCGTCATGAGAGACAGTTTCATCATGGAGCTTGATGGGTTTTACAAACGCACTTGACAATACTGTTCTTGTAAGAACGGATCCAGGATAGCCGACCTTCATGGTCTAACATCTCAACTGACTGCTGCTGTTAATGACCTAACCCCATACATGTTTTTTCATAGTTGTGAAATCTCCAGTATAGTCGACTCCCACAAAGTTGCGGTTCAGAGTTCGCAAATTTGTCCTTAGAACCAACCTAATAATTGTTCCAGGAAACCCTCGCCCTTTTGCGGAAACTGCAAAATATCCTCCGAAATTTTTTTATGCCTTTTTTCATGTCAATATATAATAAATTTTTCATGAGTTTTAAACTATTAAGAACAACATGATTTACTAATTAAAGATTAATGTAAATTCAGGTAAATTTCCACATAAAATATTATACCGTCTAATTATTTTGAGTAAAACGCAGCTTGGGACGGTGAATTATTATTGTTTTTACCCTACAGTACTTATACCAAAGAAAACGGCAGTGACATGTGATCTGATGAGTCCAGATTGAGTCTATTCCAGAGTGATGGGCGTGTCAGGGTAAGAAGGGAAGCGCATGAAGCGATGCACCCATCATGCATAGTGTCCACTGTACAAGCCTCTGGAGACAGTGTTATGATCTGGGGTTGCTTCAGTCGCTCAGGTCGAGGCTCAATAAAATGAAGTCAGCTGACCACCTGAATGTACTGAATCACCAGTCCATCACATCTATGGAATATTCCATCACTTAGATTGTGCAAGAGAGGTTCTGGGAGCATAAGAAATCATTTTCACATGTGAACTGGCCACTACATTATTTGCTGTAATCAAAGCTAAAGGAGGCTGAATGAAATCTTGAATTGTGCGCGATCACAATTTTTTTTGCTCTTGCAGTATACAGTATGTAAGCTCCGACTGTTAGAAAGCACTGACACAGTTGACTCCTTCCAAAAAAAATACTAAACAAACACTTCATGGAAAATATTTTTAATTTGTCACTCTAGAAACAACGGTGTGTTAGAACCAGTGTTTTAATATTAACCTGGCCGACACTACCATCTGTCAGCACGTCCTGACCGATCAGACCCGGGAATTCATCAGCGCCGCGGTCTGTGGGTCCATTACATCCGAGAGCGACGTGACAGTAAATTGAACTTGTAATGTGTCAAAAAATCGATCAAACACTAAGCGTGTTTGTACAGCACACAGGAATAACACTAATTTGGTTAGATTTTGTGTTTGGTTTTGACTTGAATGAGGGTTAACGCGCTGTGACACCACTCTTGGCAGCAGACGGCCTCGCCAAACCAGCACAAACAGTATTTTTATGGCACAAATTAGCACAAACGAATGACATACGTTTATTAAATTTCTTTTCAGATGGCGCGCCAGCTTCACGGAGGTCTGTGAGAATTCTTAATGACTACACGAGTCTATCCGCAAAAAAAAGCACACAGTGTGCCGTAGTGCACTCGACTGCGACAGTGTCTCTCACTATCCGGCCCTGGCAGGCTCCATGTCATATTGTTCAAATCATTATCCCAAATCTGTCACAGTGCCAGGATCCCAAAGCAACATGTGACACACTCTGTCTGACTGTAGAAGTACGAAGATCTTTCCTGTGTGCACACACTCACACACACAATGGGTCATAAACTGGAATTTTCCTATTTAAATCCAGGCCAAGCCATCTGCTTGGCACTGACGAAACCCTTAATAAGCAGCTGACTGTTTTGATTCTGTAAAAGATTCCCCAAAATCGTGTTTTTTGATGATCTAACTCTGAGATAACCTTCCTCTTTTGAGTTCAGCATGGAAAACAATCACTGTAAAAGGAGGGACCCGGCTAAGTCTGATCGACGTCTGAATCGGTGAAGCTTGACGATTCTGAAAGGTTTCTTTATTGAGAAAAAAAAAAGTATTTCCAACATTTGAAAAAAAAAACTAAAAAAATCACTCCGCAAGGACTGGTGTGGAGGAGCCCATTAGGAATCATCTATAGAAAAAGGTAACGAAGAGTAAATCTCAATAACGGGGAATAAATCACAATAAGCGCTATCGCATGTGCGACTTTGACTTTTTCGTCAAAGTTTCCAGTCAGCTCCTCTATGGAAAAATTAAATCCAGTGATTTGTACCGGAGATTCCTCGCCCGGTCTCAGAGCACACATATTGAGCGTTCGGAGATCAGCATTAGAGAGTAGATGTGTCGTGGACGAGTTGCATCGTACTGCTGATTTATATGCTTGGACAAAATCCCAGGATCCAGGTCTGGTGATTGAAGGGCGTAAAAGCGATCGACATCTACAGGAGACGTCAAACACACATCGCGGTACGGTGACGTGACTCTTAGCCGCAGGAAAAATCATTTGAATGATGGAACCGTTTTAAACAAGGCTGTTGCGTCTGTGAACGATCGCCCAGGTTGGGGTGGCTCGGAGCCCACTGGACGGCTGGATAACTTGTTGTCATTCACCAACACCACTTGCATGTTACAGTAGTTAGTGCTACTTCCACATGTTTCGAAAAGGTGTTGAAGGAGTTCCTGGGACAGCGTTTCAGGCGTACTGAGAAAACGTCCTACCTTGATGGTGTCCAAGCCCTAGTGAAACACTGGGATTGGTGCATTAGTGTAGCAGGGGATTATATAGGGAGAAAAAGAGTTTTTAATCAAAAGTCCCGGTTTGACTTGAATACCCCCCCAAAAAAAGTCATGAAAAATACTGAGCAAAAATACTGATTGAGGAAATAAGGGGAAAAAACGGAAATATAAATTGGTGCTGGTGCCATTATAAAAGACACTACAACTAATAATAATCATTAATCCGTAGAACTGAAGCGTGATTTTACTTTATAATGATGGAATAACAACTAATCGTCCCACCTCCCACACTCGGACTCATATGGAGGATAAGAAAGAAGCTTGAAACACGTTTATTTTTTTATTTTTTTTTAGTGATGTACTGAATGGGACATCATTAAACGTATGTTGACACCCGAGTACTGAACATGCCTTTCTGAAAGCATGGGCATTAACACCGAGTTGTTTTAATGTGCTCGGATTCTTCTGGGAAGGATTTACACAAACGTAGATTTGTGAGGAATCGTGTTCATTTCAGATGCCGGACAAGACCGGTTTCTTTCTTCAACTGAAGGGAAACTCTAATGCTACAGCGTACAGAAGGATTGTGGGAAGTCTTTTTTTTTTTGGTGGCAAGAGTATAGGGTAGGAGCCACATACAGTATGAGGATGATGGTCAGGTGACCGTGCAAGGTTTGTCCACGTAGCGTATTAGAAAAGAATTTCTTCTCTTCAGCCAAGAAAGTGAATCTGGAGAGAAGAAGATGGGGGAGTCTGAACAAGTCAACAACCCCAAACATACGGCCAAGATAAATCAACAAGGCCTAGCGTGGGCTTTAGCCAATCTCCTGTTGAAAATTTATGGGGGAATTTTGAAACCGTGAGTTCATCGGTGGGACCCTCATAACCTTGGCAAATTCAAGATGATCTGCCAAAGAGCAAAGAGCGGCGGATAAAACCACAACTCTGCAACAAAGATACTTTTTTTTAATCGACGAGATCAGCTTTTGGAAATTTGTGACACATTTTCCGCTCACTATCGGTTTAGCTTTTTTTTTATAAAGCTGATTAGCGGATAGGTTTTTTTTTCCCCCTTTTTTTGCAAACAAAGTCAAAAGACGTGCGTGTTGAAGCTGGAAGTGGATAAATGCGCTGGAAGTATGGGATATTAAACAAAAACAAGAGCGTCCGAATAGCCATTTCCTCTCGCCGTACATGCCTTGTATGTAAGGCGCGCAACCGTGTATGATTTGTGGAAGTGTGGAAATCCGAGCTTTATTGTATCTGCTATAACTCAAACGAGAGACATGCCAAAGAGCCAAGTAGCCCAATTACTCAATCAATCACTCAGGTCCAGAGAAGGAGAAATACATGGGCAGGGAAACATGATAAATACAGGAGAAATTTGGACAGGCGATCTCACCCTTTTATTAACACAGCAGGCGGGTTCTGCACGCACACGTTAAACGGAAAGATCTCGACAAAGCCAGTAATTATGTTAACAGGCGCTGAGTTATTGGGGTGAAAATTGGAAATCTTTTCCTGAGAAGGTGGAAGCCGTCAGGGTTAGTGACTGTTGTAAAAACAGCAGAAGAGGACGGATGCTGAAAGAATACAGGAGAAGTGAAAGAAAAAAAAGGACGTCCATTTACACGCTGTGGAGAGTACCTCCTTTATTTCCAAGATTAACATTTTCCTTTCCTCTAAATAAAATCCGGCACTGGAGCATATATGCATCTTCCCGCTCTCTCGTCATGCGGCTGTACGCTTCGTTTAACGCAAAACAGTGGTAGCTCTGGAAAAACTCTCTGCGTTTATCTGGCCGTCCAGCTTCCAGAGGAGTCCAAGAAGCGGACCAAGAGGAGACGTATTAATAAGAAGGTCACAGCAGGAACAAGTGGATTAAAAAAAAAAAAAAAAAAAAAGGAGCAAAGATTCGAGACGACCTTCTGAAGAGCCGCGAGAAAAACTTGAAAACATCTCGTGCTTTGATTTCCATGTCAAAGATTACTTTTTTTTTTTTTTGAGTACCTCCCAGTGAGAATTACTCACTGGGGAGATCTTTCAGCGCCACGCCATGCCAAAGACAACCTGTCGGACACGTGAAAAAACACGTGCGCTCACGTGCAAACTTAACGACTTACAGATATCCGCTTTGACGCTTGCTCTCTCGTCACACGTACACGGATGTGTAGCTGATTAATCATTGATGCGTTTCGCTTCATGCATTTTAAAATTTGTATTTAGCTATTACTTAAACAGGCATCAAACGCTAGAGCGGTAAAGAATGTTTGCGAGATTTGTTGTGCCGGTCCTGACGGCGAGGTTAATAATTCATATCCGAGACCGCTTAAGGCGGCGTGTTTACAGAGCAAGACTTGAAAAGGCTTCGCAATTCTCAAGATATCGGTTAAAAAGTAGGGGGGGGGGGGGGGGTCAGAAAGAAGAGCGAGAACAGAACTTTCCTTTCTTCAGAAGTAACTTCAGCATTACATCCCCCCCTTTATGAAAACCCCACACCTCTTAAAAGAGCTTTAAAAACATTTTTTTTTTTTTAACTGTAGTTCAATTACAACCAACACTTAACAGTGAATTGTTGCAGGGCCGTCTGCGATCCTGAGACGAACGCATGCCGAACAGACACGGAAGGAAAAATAAAATCAATCATGCTCTTATGAGCTGTACAGGCTAGAAAACAGAAAAAACCACTAAAACCCACTAATGTGCTGACAGCGCTGTATGCCGTAATGCACACGCTCGCCATCCAGCCTGGAGTAAACAGCACGGACTCGACTCGGCTGCTCGGATCACACGGAAACGTCAAAGGGAAAGCGTTTACTTTTGCTCCTCGGTGCTTAACACCAAATCAGAATAAAAACCCATCATGAGGGTTAACATCTTTCATTATCTTTGATTGATTGATGAATTTCCAGGAAGGAATTTTTGCTTTTATTCCCGATCGGATAAACTCGGTGAGAACCAACAACTCTCTTGCCCTAGAGTCCTTCATACACTGGCTTCTGGTTTCTGATGGACTCGCATTTCACACGCAGTCAAGCATCTAACCAATCGCAGTCAATTTCGGGAAAACTAGTCAAATTATCCGTCCATGCAAAAAGAAAAATTAGCTTTACGAGGAATCTTCAATTAATCTTGTTTCGAAGCTTGTTCTCTAAGCTAGTAAATAACTTTTAAAACAAAATACTCTCTCATGTATCTAAGGTCTAACATTCATGACACAGAAGGTGGGATATCTTGGGGGGTAAAAAAAAAAGAGAAAAAAAAAGGAAGCCTAATCCAACCTCAAAAAAAATTAGTTCTTCTTCATATTATTATTACTATTATTATTATTTCCGCTTGAATAACCATTTCACTTTCCGCAAAAGAAACCTTTTACTCTTTCCCTCAGCTCGCTCTCCCTCCAGTCTTTACCTTCATCTCCCATTGGCTCACATCTGACATGCAATGGAAGCATCTAACCAATCACAGACGAGTATGAAATCTTGCTAAAGACGGTTGGAAAGAGATGGGTATTCTCGAATCTAGCCAAACTTATCTATACTTTCTTAAAAATAAAATTACGAAAAACTAAATACAAGATTAAAATTTTATTTTCACATCAAAAAATGTCAAGTCCTTTTGGCAGACAGTTTTTTCTTTTTTAAGTTTTAGGAATTTATTTCTTGAACGTACAAAATCATCTGTCAATAGAAAATACTTTTTTTTTTTTTTTTGCTTGTAATTTTTGTAATGTTTGAGCAGAAAAATTCTTAATTATCTTATATTTGGGTTGTAATCTTATTTTAAGAAATTATAAATAGGTGTGGACAGATTTAAGAATATTTCACTAGCTAAGATGTTATTTTTTGCAGTGTAAACGTCCCTCAAAGTTGTTCGGGGATAATTATAAAATTATCAAGTTATATTCTGCTAGAATAAACATTTCAGAGCATTCAAACATTTCATGTCCAAAAAAATCATACTCAGATGAAATGCTTTGAGGATGTAAATGCACATCTCATTAGGCCAGTGCCCATGTAAACAGTTATGGTGCAATGTCAAAAATTTTTTTTTTCTTTTTTTTATACACATGAAAAAGGATTGGCGGTAAGAAACTTCAGCAATATAAGATGTGTATAAACTCTGGTCTCAACTAGAGAGGACACAAGATGCACTTACAGTACCAGTTTTTGTTGTTTTTGCATCTAGCATGATCTAGTGATGATTTTAAAAACAATTAAAAATATATATATATTTCCACTCACAAATGTATAAATTAGTAGCCCTTTTTTTCTTTCCTTTTTTTTTTTTTTTTTTTAACCTCGGCCAGTTGGGATGAGGCAAAAAATTTATTCAGTTACGATTCTTTTGTTTCATAATTCCTGTCACTCTGACTCCAAAACCCCCCCAAAAAAAAAACAGATTATTATTTTTTTTTATCTTAAATTTTGGTTGCATGTGAGGTGGTACATGGTTGCAGTTCCTCTATAATCCTCTAAATCCACTCTAAACTATTCACACATTGACAGCATTCTGTGAGCAAATTTAGTAAAAAATTTTTTGCATTGATTTGAGGGGGGAAAAAAAAATCTAATTTATGAAATCATATTTCACATCGTAATACAGATCGAATCGGCTAAATGATATTATCGTATTGGGTGATCCCCAGTGATTTCCCTCCCTGCATTACATTTCAGCATTGAGCAGACACCCTAACCCAGAGCGACTTACATTTTTATCTCATTATACATCTGATCAGTTTAAGGTTAAGGGCCTCGCTCAGGGGCCCAACAGTCGCGACTTGGTGGTCGAAGGATTTGAACCGGATACCTTCCAAACCTAAGACCAACGCCTTAACCACTGATCTCTACTGACCAGGCAGATACAGTACTAATGCCAACACGCTTCATATAAGAGAATGATATTACAGTAAAAACCCACCCGAGTCAAATCCCAGGTCGTGTGTCCATTTTTTAAGTTTTTTTTTTTTTTTTAACTACTAAAGTTTCTCTTATTTCCATCTGTGTTCATTTGGATGGCATTATGTGTTCATTCTAAATAATGTACTAGAATTCAGCGTCGTCTTCTCGGCTGGTCACGCCCGTCCTTTGTTCTTGCCTGTCTATAAGACGGATCCTGAAGACTCCTTGGCCGTTGTCTGGTCGTGTTTCCAGAAAAAGCACGAGGTACGTGAAAACCAAAGCCCTGATATTAGCAGCTCCATCTGCGGTAAGCGCTGCTATTTGAAACTGACAGAGCTGGACTTAGGAGCTGCCAAGACGAGATTGCGTCAAGGTCTGCGGCCAGGTGCGCGATGGGGCGCCCCTTCTCTCACACACACACACGATACGACACGCCAACATCTGTCCGTTCTCATCTGTGTGAGCAGCGGCGCATGAAGAGCTTCTGCTGGACGACTGCCCCCTGCCTCTCCGACTAATGAAGTTAATCGTGCGGCCTCGCGCTGCGCTAAACCGACCCGAAACCCCGCGGAGACGGCAGACAGGCCGAGATGCCCCTCGGATCCATCTTCACACACTTACACGCTTAGCAGCTGCTGGCTTCCTTTAAGACTCCGGGACACGGATAAAGCATTGTGGGTAATCCATCCTGGATCACGACGTACTCCAGTACGGACCATTTACGAAGATGATTTCTTTAATAATAAAGAATAAATCGATTTGCCTGACAGACTTTATTACAGAGGAGGACTGTTTTTCCAACACACTCCTCCGTTTTATTTTATTAAGTGTGTGTCCATTAACACGTTCTCCGTACACGCCAAAAAACCTCAGAACGACTTCCACCACAAACCCTGAGGATTCCTACAACGTGAGAATCTCTTCATCTTAATCTGAGATCATTATACATGATGGGAGACCGACTGTACATACAGAACCCCTGCAGAAATAATTGGCACCCTTCATTGTCCTAGTTATACATGACAGTATGTGTGGTAACGGAGGGGGAAAAAAAACTTTTCATATTACATTAGTCCGATGAAGCTAGTCCAACGTTGTATACGTCCAGTGAAAATAACCAAAAATGTAATATTTAAGACTGGAACAGATCCACCAAAACCGCATTTTTTTATTTATTAATTTTTTTGTTGCAGGAGCTCAGTGTTGCAACGGTGAATTAGACAGGAACACACTCCACAACACGCGCACAATGAAGTGATGAATCTAAAAGCGGACCAATAACGTTAAGGCTAATGATCAGACGATGATTAATAACAGTGTTTGTTTTCTACAGAGTGGGGCTCATGAGGAAAATATTCGCCCACGCCTGCCTAGTAACATCACACAACAGCATACGCAACACTGTTAATAATGTTCTGGGGGAAAAAAAGCAGAAATGTTTTTTGTTTTTTTTATCCCAACCCCTAAGAAAAGCTTGCATTTGTTTTTTGTTTTTTTGGAAAAGCTTTTACTTTACACACATTTGATAATTAATGAATGTAATTAATACCAGGAATCTATGCAGCACATTCGGCTGATCTCCTGTGATCTGACGGGGAGCGTCGGTCTGTGACTGGATGCTTATTATATTAAAGATGCAAATAAATGCAAAAATCTAATGCTTTCATTACCCTTAATCCCAAAACAAGAGAGAGAGAGAGAGAGAGAGAGAGAGAGAGAGAGAGAGAGAGAGAGAGAGAGAGAAGCAGGGGAAGAGCGTGACTGGGAGAAAGAGAAACAGATTGAGAAATATAGAGAGAAAATGACGATCAGTAAATGAAAAAAGATTGCATAAGTGTGAGAGAGAGAAAGAGGAAGAGAGCAAGAGACACAGAAACGGACTGAGAAAGAATAAACGGACTGAGTGAGACAGATAAAGAGAAGGAGTAAGGGAGACAGACAGTGTGAGAGAGTGAGACAGACAGGGGAAGAGAGCGACAAACTGACTGGGAAAGACAAAGACATGCAATGAGAGAGAGACAGAGAGAGAGAGAGAGAGAGAGACAGAGAGAGGGAGAGCACAGTCACACTTCACTGATCACTGCACTTATTTATTGTCAGCCGTTTGTAGATTAATTCGGGACTTGCCGCTCACACGTTCCTGAAACAATGCTGAAGGAAATTGAATTCTGTGCAACTACAGGTGGTTTTTTTTCCCCTCAAAAAGTCTTACAATCCTCTCGTCCTTCCCCCCCCCCCAGCAGAAATCAAGGCTTCGGTCTGAACTGAACTTCGGAATGAGGAGGAGGAAAAAAAAAATAACGAGCGTGAGAGAAAGCCTCACACTGAGTGCTCTGATCCAGGTGAGAAGAGAAGAGAAGGAGACGGCAGCGTCAGACGCACCGCTCGGGAGGAACGACTGATGATGACGGTCGCTGCACTCTGATTAGAGGATGTGATGGAGTGCGACACCTTCTCACTCTTATCGTTTGTACTCATGTCATCTCGGGCTCTTTGTTTTTCCAGCGCTCATTTAAATGCTCCAAAGGCTTCCTCGGCTCAGAGAGGGCGGGGCAAGAGAGTTTGCAAAAGTTTAGTCCTGAAAGCAAAATTCTGTGGCTTTTAATGTTTAAGCACTCACATGCACAGACATGGAAATTATTTATTTTATTTTTTTAACGTAATCTAATACCACATCATCGTTGAATTCTAAAGTCTGATTGGTCAGAAAGTGTTGGTTTTCTATAAAGCTACAAGTCAAATCACATTCGCTTGAATACTTTGTTTCTATAGTAACAAGTGGATTCACTGGTTAATTACCAAAAAAAAAAAAAAAAAAGGACATGTTTTTGATATGATGAATTGAGACAATCTTTTAGAATTTATTTAACGAGTCTCCAATGTCAGAGCTTTAAGACATCCAGGGGTTTATAGTTACTTCAGTGATAGTTTACAGTGATGTTGTAGTTTCATCTATAACATGTGGAACTATACTGTACATGAGGGGCGTTCAGGTCAAACTGGGACTTGTGTTGAAATTTCTTGAGGGATGTGACACACGTAACACTGTTTACGGTCATGTTTCCTCCTATCGCAGCTTTCTGTTTACCGCCATCGCCCTCTGTGGCTGATGGACAACGTCACAACATTGCGTTGATTTTTGGACGGGAGGGTCGAGCCGCTCGAACAAAAACTTTCAAAATGGTTACATTGCTGAGTCTCGACCTGAGCAACTGAAGCAAACCCAGATCGTATCCAGTACAAGTACACGATTGAAGGACGATGGCACACGGAGGCAGACGGCATTTTTGGTCTGCTGCAGGTGGCTGAATTAAGTTTGGATTTTTTATTTCATGTATGTGGACTTAAATAAACATCGAGTATTTTGTTTGAAAGTAACCTTCAACCCGGTTCAAAATGTTTTTGTTGTATGCAGAAATAAAAAGTTGTTTTCTCTGTAGCAGGTCATTGATTTCATAAATGCATAAAAGTGTTATGGTTAAAAAAAAAATTATATATATATATATATATATATATATATATAGTCTTATCTTCATTTGAAGTCAAAAAGGTTTTGTGGCTCCAGGTTTTCTTTTCTTTTAAGTGTTAAAGGTTGTCGACCCCTGGTCTAGAGGGAACCCTTACGGTTACATCCCTCTACTTAAAAAAGGTTTCCATTAAAGAAGCTAAACAGACCAATAAATGTTTCGTCTTTTTACACCACTTTTCACTTCATGTTTTTTTTTTTACTTCTTACACAGTTTACTTGTAACTGTAGAGTGACTATGGGTTTAAGAAAAGTGCATTAGAAGTGTATTTCCTATTCGCAGGTCAGAAACTCTTCAGGAAAACGCAGTATTAGCAGGATTTAACCCTGTGTCGTCTTTAATTCTCCTCATACATCCTCCTCAGTGCTTTAACGATTTGACCCGAGGCCATTGTCCTTCCTTAGTTAAATAAAACACCTCAAGCCAAGGGGCAAATATCCAACACAAACCACCAGCCTCTGTCTCCTTTTACATCTTTATGCTGCTGTTTTTTTTGTTTTGTTTTTTGTCATGACCCGTCCATTCGATAATATTAGAAACTACGAACAGACGGCTCGGTAGCACTCGGCCATCTTGCGCACGCATGAAGTAAAACACAGCATACAGTACACACACACGCATGCACGTGGGTCCGGACCGTCTCCTCCGTCCCGGTGACCCAGACGAGCTCGGGCTGAGAGGCCGTATTACAGTTTTTGCGGCGGTTCGAGATAGAGAAGAGGAAGAAAAGCAGGAGTACTAACCTTGGAGTCAAACTGAGGAGATGAGTCAGTGTTCCAGGGTAAAAGTTAAATAAACACAAAGGGAAGAGGAAAGAAGAGAAAAGAGAAGACAGGGAAGAAAGAAGAATAGACAGCATGAGCAAGGTTATTATTATTATTATTATTATTATTATTATTAATGTTATTATTATTAGCAGCAGCAGAAACAGTCAGTCAGGGTGAACATATTAAGACAGCATGAGAGAAGGGTGTGAATTTGCATTTTCTTGTATTTTGAAATATCCAAATACTGTTAGCTCATCGTTCACCATCAGAACTTCAGCCTCAATACCCGTCATGACATTTGATAAATAAATTTCCCCATTTCAACTGCTCTAGTTTAAACTACACTGTGTTCACCGGGGTCTGGAGGCGTATTCAGATCAGATCAGGACGGCCTCCGCACCGCTGAACCTCAGGCAGAACTTTCTCTCTCTTTCACATGGGCTGGTAAAAATAAATATATAATTTTTTTTTTTTTTTTTTTTTTTAAAGGCGTCAGTTGGTTTTAATCCTGAGTGAAGAGATGAGCTGGGGAACAACAGTGCAGAACGCAAGAGCTTCGATCTTCCAGACGCTGTCGTAATAACCGTGTGCACACGAGAGTTTTTTTTTCCTTTTTGATGGAGCAGGCGGAGACGCTCCTGCGTGCTTTTTTTTATGCTGCAAGGATTCCACATTACAAGGTTAATCAGCTCCGGTGCGCGTAGTTCGCTTCCAAAACTCTTATATTTCCATGCGCACAGATGATGTTGGAGCGTTTCAAAGGCGATGCTTTGTTGCTAAAACTGGCAGGAGGAAAACCGAGACAGAAACGGCTGGCTGATTTTTTAAAAAATTTTTCCCCCAGATTTATTTTACCCAATGTAATGATTGACTCAGTTTAGAACATCTTCACTTAAAGAAGGCAGTTGTAAGAAACCAAATTTCGGCTGATGACCCTGAGAGCAACATCTCAGGGGACATTGTAGGTGGTAGCAGGATGTGGAGGGGACGCGTTACGTCGTCAGCATGGATTTGAGTTAAGGGATCCTGAATCCAGGAAGTGATCGGTTCAGCTTCATCGAATGTTCAAATTAATTAAATTTCTTACACAGAAACGTCATATTTGTTTGTAATGCATGTCCCACTTCTACCCTACTTCTGACACACACACATTCTGTTGCTGACGCGGGCAGATGAAGATGCGTATACTCTCCTGGCGGTGCATGCAGAGCAAGTCTGAGGCCCGTGTAAAATAGCAGGTGTTCTGTAAGTCAGAAACGCTGCGGTCGGCTCCTCACACACACACACAGCGTGAACGCCGTCCCTGCAGAGCTAAAACGCACATCGTTACCGAGAGCTGCGAGGAAAGCGGATATTCCACAAACTCGGACCCATGCTGCGATTCTGAGCTGAACACCAAGTTGTACACGACTGTGGTGTGCTGCTGGGATTTTTTTTTTTTTTTAAAGAACGAGTCTGGGATTTACTGGGAGTTCTGCATTAAATAAATACTGTTTGGGTGTTTAAAGGGAGAATGTGTGTCTCTGGTTCACAGTTTATCCACAACAAAGCACAAAAACAGAGCTGTTTTCAAGGAATAACCAACCCTACTGTACCATTGCCTGTTTTTCTGTAAGAGCACAACACTGAAGATTTTCTGCCTTTAAAAAATGTACTCGCGCTCGGAACGGGGGAGTGTAAACTTTTAACGCTCACTATTTAACTTTTTTCGTCCAAACACACTAAAGATCTTCTTGCTTTGAATGCAACAGTTTCCTTGGGATCGATCTTCATTTTATCCTGAGGGTGTGCAAACTTTTGCACTCATCTGTAAATGTATATATATGAAAGCTCTTAATAGTACTGTCAGCAAATTTTTTATTTTATTTTTTTTTACAAAAGGGGGGAAATAATTTTTTTTTGGTACAAGTTGTCATTGATCTCTGCAGCATCAATTAGTTGCCATGACGACAAATTGGGGGGGGGGAGGGGGGGTAGCCGTGTAGTAAACTGGAACAGTATCAGAAGAGTAAAGTGGTTCTGCCGGTGTTGCGATGCACACCTGGAGGATCTGTTACAGCTACATGTTTACTCAGACAGCTGTAGGGTTACACACATCAATCTTTCTTACACACACACGCTATAAAGATTCACACAGAAGAATGTAAAGGTATACACGACTTCACTATCTGTATACATGTGTTTGTGTGTGTGTACTGTACTTCTCGAGTTCGATGATCTTGCGGTCTTTGTCGTTCTTCTCGTTCTCCATCTCTCTGAGGATCTCCAGCAGACGATCCACTTCGGCCTGGGCTTTCCCAGCATCCTCCCTGTGGCGGATCACCTCCTGCTCGAGGCTTCTGATGCGCTCTGACAGCTCTGTGTTGGCCTGAGCCTCCGCAGCTGCCGTCTGAGCCTAAACACACACGACGGGGTCGGAGGTCATTGGTATAGTACAGCTGGATGCAAAAGTGTGTTAGTGTCTCCTCTTCTCCCCCCCCTCCCCCTCACTCAGGAATTGGGAAGGTAAAGCTGCTCAGCATAATAATCGGACAGCATGGTTGTGCAAAAAAAATTTTTTTTTGTCTAATATGAAATGAAGAGAAGTAGCATTTGGCTCTGGATCGTGAATCATGAGTGCCAACTGTCTGGTCTAATAGGAGCCTGGGCAGTGTCAGACAGCGTGTGTGTGTGTGTGTGTGTGTGTGTGTGTGTGTGTGTGTGTGTGTGTGTGTGTGTGTGTGTGTGAAAAGACTAATGCCTTCATGCAACTGCGAGCGATGAAATCACAACAACAACAACGCAATTGTATGTTTGTGTTGATGCCAAGTTAATCAAAGCTTACTTTAGTAAATCACAGTCGGACTGAGACGCCGAAAGGACAAAGTGTCCACGTTACACGGCTCTAAGTGTCTTCTAGAACTGCGGCTCTCAAATTTTCCGGCCTCGCGTCCTACAATCGTCCTGGTGACCCAAAAACTGTTTAACGTTCCGCCTCCCTTAATTATTCCACGAAATAAATCGTCTTGGATTTAACTTTCCTACACTGAAAAACAAACCAGTGCAACTAAAGAGAGACACTTAAACATATTCCAGTTCCTCTGAAATCTTAACACTGCTTTCATAGACCCGATTTAAAACCATTATATGACGATTATATTTTTATCCTGAACGGAGAGAACAAATGTATTTAATTTTAAATAAACAAAATATAATAATAAAACATGGTGATTAGATGAGCCCATTAATATCTTATTAGTGTTTAATTTTTTTTATTAAATAAGTAATCTATGTGTAAATGTGTAAAGGCGAGAGAGAGAGAGATAGAGAGAGAGTGTGGCACAGTGTCAAATTACGCATGCGCATACAAACAGGACTAAGACACTGAAACAGAGAGGGAGATGATTATACCAATAAGAGACGAACTCTAAGACCCAGGAGGGGAGACAATTACCCACAAATCCGCAGCGCAAGAGAGAAAAAACATTGGCTTAGTTGTGATCACGTGATGATCGGTGTCAAAATAAGAAGCGCATTCGTGTTACATGATACACGATACTCGTAATCCAAGACTTGCTTGTTTTTCAAGTCAAAATTTATTAAAAATCTTTGCCCGTCTTGCGGAATACTCGCAAACCACGTTACTCGCAATCCGAGGTTCTACTGTACATGCTTGCCTGGTTTAACTGTTCACAATCTGTTACAAAGAAAAGAAAAATCAAGTTTCTGAGTCTATTCGCAATATACACTGATTCAGCTTGTATATATAATAAATGTATAGATGGATATCTCGCTTGGATACATTATGCAATATTTTTTGTTGAAAATTTTCAACAACCTCTGTCAACTAGGAATGGAAAGAAACAGGTACTAGATTGGATAATAACATGCAATCTGGCAACCCTTGTGTACTGATCTGTACATAAGGACTTTCTCTACAGGTGCAGATGAGAAACTCCACATGAGCGTGGAATTCACATTCTATTCTATTCACATTAAACAGGAGGGGAATTCAAGTCAAACCAGGACTGGTGATGAAATTTCTGGTAAATGAAAGTGTAAACCTGATTGCTATTTACATCCGATTCTTGAAAATCTACAGATATCTCGGCGCAAACTTGTTGAAGAGACACGTCTGTCCGTGGTAACTGTACACACGATCATTCACCATCATACAGTGATTCTGCTGCGAGTTATCGCCCCATCCCGCGTACAGTCCTGACCTCGATCCAAGCCATTTCCACGTTTTCGCCTGTTAAAGGTGTTCCTGGAAGGCCGGCGTTTCAGACGTGAAGCAGGCGGGTCCTGAGAAAACTTGCTACCTTGATGGTACCGAAGCACTAGTGAAACACTGGGATAAGTGCAATAGTGCAGCAGGGGATTATATAAAGATATAAAGGCAGTTTTTACTCTCATAACCATGCTGTTATTCTGCAGGATCAATAGTCCCGGTTTGACTTGAACGCCTGGCGTACATTCTACCCTCAAGTGTGGGAAGAAAAATAAATGAAGTGTGTATAAATAAAATATTACAATGAGCAATGTTTCCAAACTGCTGCACATGTGTGTGTGTGTGTTTATGGATTTAGTTTTGACTGCCGGTTTACATGTTAAAGTCAGAAACTTTAAGGCGAAATACGGCAGATGGCTCTTAAAATAAGATCGTGCCATCAAATATTCTGCAAACTCATAAATACAAAAATAAAATAACTTATTTTGATGAAAAAATTTTTTAATAAAGAATACGATGATGTCTAGCTGTTTATAACATCGCGGTTGAGAACCCCGGGCTGCGTGATGATAAAATACACAGACAGTAACGAGTACACAGTCATGGCTTAACAAGCGTTCAGTGAGCTAGCGAAGCCTGGCACCGCGCAGCATGTCACAGAGAAGTCTGGAGCGTGGGGGGTGAGGGGGGGTCGGGGGGATAGGCTTGGGATATTACAGTAATCTGTAATTTAGTCAAAGGGAGTTCAAACGGTGTTGTGCAAACGGTCGCGGCTCATGAGAGCGTCTGGTCTGCTCGGGCTGGCGCGCTGTGTGAAAGGGCCCTGTTCTGTTTTATTATTAGGGGGGGGGGGGGGGTGGAGATGTGATCTGAAGGCGACATTTAGGCCTCTTTAATTTGCTTCTTTTTTTTTTTTTTTAAATGTCTCGCCCTGAGGTTGAGGAGGTTTCCAAGCTGACCGCCAAGACCACGTCGTCAACAGAGGGGAGGACTTTCAGATGAGTGTTGTTTTGTAGTCTGGAACGGGATTTGTTATATCAGCCGTAAAAATTTATTAAGTACTCATAACTGTGCAGCTATCATCGAGAACGTCTGGCTTGCTTTGGATGTCAGGTTTCAGCACATATGCAAAACTCATACACACACCCACACACGGCTCTGGAGATAAAACGAGCATACCGAGGAGCAAACGCAGAGCTAATTTTATTATTAGTATGCTGTTAGAGGGAGCTTTGTGTGCTCTGGGGTGAAACACAGCGCCGGTGAGGGAGCGTTACGCGGCACCGTCAAGTGAAGAAGCACAGAGGTTTTTTTTTTTTTTTACGTTGCCGAGCGTGAACGGTTACGCACATGCCGGAGGGAGTGCAGGTGTACGTGACGGAAGCGTATCGGGTGAACGCTGTATGTTGACACAGGAAAACGATAATAACGATGTCTTTTAGCGACGTTGAAAATGAAAATGCAATAAAACTAAAATTACATGAAAAACGCGCTTAGCGCCGCGGCGACCGGCGCGCCGACCTCACAGCGATCCTGAGCTGACTTTCTCGTGTTCTCTTTGTGGGTTTTCTTACGGATGCTCCGGTTTCCTTCACCTCTCCAAAACAAGCCAGAAGGTAGAGTGGCTAAAATAAAAAATAAAAAATGTAAAACACCTTGGATTGTGCGACTGTGTGGGAACGTTGCCCCCTTCATCACTCCCGGTGTTCCTGAGATATGAGTTAGCACCGTGTCTGAATCGCAGACCACAGGCGGTTGAAACCATCATCATGATTTTATTACCCTCGGATTCATTTTTATTTAGTTACTCAAAGCTCCTTTAAAATTTCAAGCTGAATATCAACTGTTTTTCGGTCGGGCTAAATAACAAAGGGCTTCCTATTCACTGCATGCGCTCACTGTACGCACCGTGCCAAGGTACGAGGCAGAGTCAAAAACGATCTGCGCTCAGGCCGTAGAATTTACTAGAATTAACTTGAAAAGACTAGAAAAGACAAATACACCATTTTTCGACATCACGATCTTGCTTTTCAATTCGCTTCGTTCTTCTTTCATAGTCCCTTATATACATTTTTTTTTAAAGGTTACGGCTGAGCTGCGAGTCACGAATGCACTGCTGTCTTCACTTCTTCACCAGAAGTGAATCTTCGCTTTCACGGGACCGAACAGGTGAAAGTCTGACGGAGTGAGATCAGGACTATACGGAGGAAGATTTAACGCGAGTGTCGACAGAAGTGTTTACTCTGAAGAAGTTTAGGTTTCAGCTCTTCACGGTAACGAGCACTGTTGATTGCCGAACCTTTTTCCTGATAATGTTCCAATACTTCTGACCCTTGAGAATCCCAGAAAACTGTCATCATTGATCAATGTTCCAGCTGATGGTCAACTTTTGAGCTTTTCCTCTGTCGATTAAGAATTGAGGATGTTTCCGTTACATACTCCATCGTTTACTTTCAAGCTCATAAAAAGTAATGATTCTCTTTATTAAGGAACTTTCACCTTTCTTAGAGCATCAGTCGAAATTGTGTTTGCAGATGATTTGCACTCTACCAGTCGAAATTGTGTTTGCACTCTACCGTGAGTTGTTTCAGCACAAAACACACATGAATCACTGCACGCTGCTCTACTTTTCGCCATTTTTGCTCGCGCCGCAGTTACAAATGAACTGATGCAGCACGTTCACACCTGCACTGCAGTGACTGAGGAGACGGAAGTCTCTGATAAGACAGAAGTTTTAACATAACCGGAGTGCACATCATTTTTGACCCTCGTACACCCTACAGTGCACTATATGCCTAAGAGGAAAATGTTTCATTCAGCAGGAATGTAAGTCATTTTTGATATGTTTAAACATATGTTTTTTAAATCATATATCGGATGAATGAGTGAACATATTAACGTGGGCAGATTCCTACAGTATCTATCTACAGTATATAGTATGCAGAGCAGTATACATGCTGAATAGAAGCCTTTCAGTGATGCAGCTAGAAAAACAGACACCCTATCATGTAATGTTACGTCTAAGACACTGACATTAACATGTTCATGTTACTTCCATCGAAAAGAAAAGAAAAAAAAAAAAACTTAAAGTACTTAAACGTTCTAACACGGATTCCAAATGTATGCCCCAGAAGAAAGAAAAATAAATAAATAAATAAATATATAAAAAACACTTTAGTGTATTACAAATATATTGAAATCTTCAATAGTACATTGCAAATTTACTAACAAAACGTTGGTACATCGGTTAATATATAAAAAGTATACCAACATGCATTTACCAAATTTTTTTAAATTAAACTTTAAACATACTTCAAAATAACTGTTATAGAAAAAATATTATAGGAAAATATACTTTGAGTGAAAGGTTGGTCTAATTCCCCAAGCACACTCAAACTTTGTTTTTTAATTTATTTTTGGTATATTTTTTATATAATATGCTCAAAATAATCATTGTAGAAATGAACAGAAAGTGTACATTAAAATACACATTTTAATATACGGTACTCTCAGTATATTTTCATTAAATTTAAATGTACTTGTATGTTCTTATTTATGCTTATATTTAGTGTATTTATAAATTCGGACTGTGTTTTCTGATTGGCTCCTCAGTTCTTCCGCTCCTAGTTTGAATTCACGGCTGGAAGCTGCATCATTGCGCGTTAGTTCGTATCGTTATTATTGTATTTTCATCTGCATAAGGTAAATTTCATGGTTTTTATTAGGTAGTTTGTAATTAAGTACACAGTTTAAACTATAAAATGTATTGTCTAGTGTTGCTAAATCATGCGTACTTTGCTTTTCTGTAGCTCTCGGCCTGTTTTCAGTCTCTGTGCAACAGCTAGAATCAACACACCAGGTTTAAACTAATACTGTACCTGCATATTCTAATAATAATGTCTGTCTTTGTTCGGACAACAGTTAAAATTTTAGTTTGAGTGTTTGAGACAATCTGGCATTTTGTTGAGCACAAATAAACTATAGTACTATTTTTTTTTTCTGTAATCAAATGAAATCTGTTGAACTCGTGAATAAAATCTGCCTCATAATAATTGATGCAATGTGTTTCAAAAACATGTTAAAGTGTATAAAACATGTGTAAATTGTCCTAAACACCTTTAGTGTACTGGTAACACATTTGCAATACAGTATTATAGAAGACTGTGTGTATTATATTATATAATATAGTATATTTGTTTTAACCACAGTGTACTTTTTTAGTATTTGTAATTGGCCAGAAGTATAACAGCATGCTACTGCTGCAATAAGAATATATTCATAGTATATTAATCATGTATTTGTAACACAGTAAGAATTGCTGTAATGCACTTATAATACATTAAATATATACTTAAAGTTCATTAATTACTGTCAGCTATGTGCGTTAGTACACACACAGCCATATACTTTAAGTGTACTAAGTATTACTAAGTCTACTTAAAAGTACCAAGTCTACTTTTGTGTGCTGAAGTGGAACAACTTTAAGTAAGTAACGAAAGTATACTTAATACACTTATAATTGTGTTTTTGTACAATTTAATTACAACTTAAATACACTTCGTTCAAAATTTGTTTTTCCAAAATAGCAAACTTCAAGTATACTAGTCATTAGTCTGGAGCAAGTACACTTAAGTATGCTTTGGTATGCTACAGTAGGATTTAATATACTTAGCATACTTTTTTTTTTTTACTTGGGTATATTAAAGACGATTAAAAAATTTTTTTGATTGTTGAATTTCTTCTGCCAGCTCCAGTGTGTGCGCGTGTGTGTGCTGATGTTAAACTGAGCACACGCTCACACTGGGCCAGCCAGGACGCCGGTCACTTCTGCGTCTCGTCTAATAACCGCGGCAGAACTTCCCTAGCGTTGTCAGCGCGTTATCACTTGCACACTTTTTACGAGACCGGTGCGAGCGCCTGAACGCGCTCCCGCCAACACTGTTCATTGTTCTTGGACCGCGGGACGGCATCTGGACGCGGCCGCGGAGCCGACGAGCGCGGTGAGAAACACAATCCGGCACTGTGCGCCGCTGAATTTCCCATGAACGTGTTTTTCCAGTGGTGGGAAACGACAGATTTAAGACTCGGAGCGTTACCTCGACGTGTCTACATGTATGTCAAAGTCTTCATGTGCCAGTCAACACAGAATGTAGCTTTTTTTTTTTTTTTTTTAATAAATAAAAAAAAGAAGAAAAGGAAAAAAAAAAATCACACACACACACAGAGAGAGAGGGAGAAGTGAGCAGAGAAGCAGGAGCAGATGCACGGCAGATACGAGGAGCATCACAGCACACTGCGAACCGTGTTAGACTGCCGAGGAACTAAAACCCGGATCAGCGTGAGGCTTTAGATAAGAGACGAGCTCATGCAGGCAGGCCTCGGAACACTCTGTGCAAATCTGAAATCTGTCTCACTTCCTCTCGCTGTGTCTGTCTGTCTGTGTGCACAGAAACAAACATCAGATAAAGCCTGAGCTCATGCAAGCGAAGCCTCACAACTCTCACATTCGTAAGATTCCTTTGGCAGCCACGCGTACACACACACACACACACACACACACACACACACACACACACACACACACACACACACACACACACACACACACACACACACACACACACACACATAGGCAGGCTTTCCACATCGAGATGCACTTACAAGATTGGAGGAATGGCCTGATATGTGCTCAGTGTGCTTTAGGGAAGAAGGAAGAGACAAGAAGAAGTGTGGGCAAGATTTAAGAAGACTGAAGAGACGGAAAACAGGAATAAAACTGGAAACTAATCACGATTCATAAAGAATATCATTATGGCAAGTGATACTCATTTTATGATTGAAATAAAGCTGAAGATAGACGTTGAAGGTGTAGTGGGGGGGGGGGGGGGGGGAATAAAAGTGTACATCGTGAAACACTTGTTGTTTCTATTAATATCTGCTGACGTTCAGGTCTGATCTCTCTCACCTTCTTGAGCTGACTCTCCAGCTTGATACACTCCTCTTTCTTCTGCTCGAGTGTAATCTCCAGGCTCTTGAGTTTGGAGTCTTTCTTCAAACCCGACGAGGCCAGGGATGAGGCGTGCTCCTTCAGATCCAACAAGGATGTCTGGAACAGGAATGGAGAAAGAAAGAAAAAGAGGGAGAGAGCGAGAGAAAGAATTAAGTGATCTAATACTCGAAAAACTATAAATTACCTCCACAAAAAAAAAAAACTCTTGAAATGGGGGAACACAAGGCTGGAGATGTCAATCGAAACCAGCGAATTAGCCGAGAGACTGCGGTAACGTCATGCCCGCGTGCGGATACTTATTACAGAGAATCAAAGTAAACACGCGGCCCGAAAACCTTAACCAGCTGCCTCGCTTATAATAATAAAATAAATAAGACGGTCGAATCGATTTTATTTGTAAGCTTCTTTCAACAATACGTGCGGTCATCACGAAGCAGAGCTGCAGATATCTGGATGTGACAACCTCGCAAAAACCTGAACTCCAAAGAGAACTCCTTGTCCAGATACTGTATATACCGCATGAATACACAACACGGGTTTTAGATTTATACAGACTTGTGGTTCATGGTTTAAAGCATGCGTGCACGTTTGTACAGTACGTATGCATTCATACAGTATATGCGCTCCTCCTTTTCAAGCAGGTGTAAATTATAAACAGGACAGGGTCTTGTCTGCACACACACACACACACACACACACACACACACACACACACACACACAAGACGAGGAATAAAAGTGTCCAACTGTGTCCAGAGGGAACAGGCCCTTGTGACTTTCGTCCCGCGTTAGCCCGCAATTTCACACCCGCCTGCCGCCTCGCGTACAGAAATACACCGGGAGAGCTGAGGATCTGAGAAGCGTTCCCCCACGCCGCTGGGAAAGAAAACACGAGCGGGGGATAAAAGATAAACGGTGAGATGACGGCGGAAACACCAGTGTACGTAGATGATACAGTATGTAGCGGTGTGTTCCTGTCTCACTCATCCGTGTGATTAGCCTAACATGGACCCCCAAAAAAATAAAGAAGACAGAAAGGATGTGCCGTGTAGAGACGATTCACACACGGCTTTATGGCTAAATGTACAACACAGCATAAAGTGTGAGTTTTTGGGAAAATAATAATAAAAGATCTACTAAATTAATGTTGTGCTGAATCCTACGGAAAAAATGTTAAAAAACTTACATTTTTTAACCAACGACTGTTGAAGGGAAAAAACAAGTCTAAAAACAGCACTCCAGTCGTATGAAAGTCTGGTTTTATGCAGCAGCAGTGACTGGAATGAGCCTTACCCAAGAGGAAACAGGAAGAGTGCCTGGAAAGGACTGTGAAAACAGCTTAGGATACTTACTGTATGAAATCAGTCAGAATCATATATTTCAGGTTAAAGAAAAGAAAGAAAAAAATATTTTTTTTAAATGATAATAATTCTCAGAATTAAAAGTCACGGCTTTGGTCGTAACTTTCGCCCCCTTACAGCTGAGTACACACACTCGTCTAAGATTTTCCTTATTCAACTTTTCATTTTCTACCCGAACTTCTACGGAACGTAACAACTCAAATCACTAGAGAAAAAAAAATAATCGACACTCGCGCACGGTGCGACAGCGGTGAACATAAGAGTCATCTGTAGAATTAAAACCGGACCGTGATGTTTAAACTTATTACATTTAATAATCTGCCTTTCAAACAGATTGGAAGTGGAGAGATGGAGTCAGGACGTGGTCGCGTGTGTGTGTGTGTTTAGCTGTTGATCCTGGACGCGGGCCGCAGGAATAACATGAATAATATGAATAATAAGCTGCACGCAGAAGAAGAAGAGATTTTGGTAAGAGGAGCATCTGTACATTTCATTGCTCTCTCTCTCTCTGTGTATGTGTGTGTGTGTGTGTGTTTGCGTACAGACGTTGGAGACCGCCTGTCTATTTAGGATCAGACAGATACAAGAGATGGATCGAGAACACACAAGAAAGAGGAAGGAGCTGTAGGTTTGAAGAATCCGTTCGCATGTACAGTACTGTAGACTCGGCCGTTCGTCTTCCTGTCCTGTTTTCTCTCTCTCACGCGGCGTGCTGACGGAGTGTCCGGCGTGTCTGTCCTCATCGCGCTGTAGTCTCTCTGAGAAAGTCAGGCAGCGGGTTACGGCCTGACGCTGCTTCCTTTACAGTAACCGGCCGCGAGAGGTGATTACTCTAGAGTCACATTTGTGGAAATTTCCAGACACTCAGGAAACCTTCACGAGGAAAATAAACAAACAATGACTGGACGCACCTTTAATCCTAATCAATCTCATTCTTTCTGCCCTTAAATCTTCATTGAAGGCAACTTAAAACTCGTCCGTCTCTCATAAACCTGTCTACCTTTTCCTGTTTGTCAGTCAATCATCACGAACTCTCCCACGTGTCAGTCACAGAAAGCGCCTGTCAGAGGAGATGAGCTACACACACACACACACACACACACACCTTCAGCAAAGAGTTTTCGAGAAGTTTCAAATCGTCTTCGCCTGTATATCAGTGTTAAATGCTTCGGCACTGTCTAGACTGACACGTACGGGAAATTACTGTGATCTGGGAATGTGAACGTGTGTGTGAGTGTTTTACCTCACGGTCAGAGAGGTCTCCCTGCAGCAGGCTGACTTTCTCCTTCAGCTCCTTCAGTTCTTTCCTGCTGGTTTCCAGCTCCTCTGTCTTCTCCCTCTCATCTCGGTCTCTCTGCTCCTTCAGACGCTCGATAATTCGCTCCTGCTCACACACACACACACACACACACACACACACACAACAAAAGTGCGTTCATGGGGGGTGTCTTTAAAACGAACTAGCCCAGAAAACTAAACCTAAAGATTTTAAAGATGAAATGCTGTTTCTTTATTGAAGACGTTTTCACATTCGCATCTACTTTATGATTAATAATGGCGCTATGCACAGGTTATGTTGCTTAATTTCTCACCAGGAAGGACGGACGGTTAAGTTAAAGTACGAGCCGGTGATTTTAATCTTATACGTTTGTTTTTGAAAGAGGGAAACAAACGGAACCAAACAGCTTTTCAGCAAACAAGGGGAGTGTCAGCTAGTGTGCAATGTGGTCAGCTGGTGTATTTATTAGCATCATGTGACGGCTTGGGCAATGCCTGTGTAAAAAAAAAAAAAGAAGAAAAAAAAAATAGGAGTGGTATTGGTTTGGCTGTTGAATTAAAAGATGAACAAAGTTTCTCCAAACTCAATCAATCATCGCCCCTGTATGTGCTTCACTTCAAACATACAGGTATTACTTCAAGTACTCAAAAGTAATACTCAAGTATGCAGTCAAAATAATCAAAGAGGAAATGACGAGAGTAACTTATCACTGCACAGTTGATTGGTTTTCCAATGACTGCATGTCCCTAGATGTACTATTGTTTTTATTTATTAAATTTAAAAAAAGAATGCTTTTCATTTCATTTGAATTAATTAATTGTATTTTTTTTTATAAACACTCGCTCCAACTTTGTTTTTGTTTTTTTACAACTTTACTAGAACCTTAAACAATCTACTGTTTTCTGGAAGCATGACTACATCTGATGAGTCTCAAACCACTCCCCTTCTGAGAGTGAAAGAATAAGCATGATTCATTAACCTCGCACTTGTGTCAACTTTGGCCAAGAACCAGAGGCGAAGCCGCAACTCTGTGTTTTCGGAACCTGGAGTGAAGCGGGCGCAGGTGAAATGAGTCAGATCTGATTCTCTCCATCAGAGTCAGATCTGAGTCCAGAGTCGCTCACGGACAGTCGAGCTCGTACGCCATAACGACGACGGCACGGCTCAGAGAAGAGAGAGGCTCCTTGATCGAGAGTACGTATGTGTGAGAATGAGAGGATGAAGAGGCGAGAGAGACAAGAGTGGGAGACGGGAGGGAGGAAATAGAGTGGGAGACGTGGGGAAATGGGCGGTGAAGGTAATAATGCTGAAACAGTAAGAGGTTTGAAGTGGTGTTTTTCTGGCAGGGTGCGTGTTTGCCGTCGATGGCCTGCCGGAATCGCGACGAGCTCTTCGGCGTCCGGCTATTTCACACCCCCGCCGGCCAAAACTCACACGCGGCGCTTGTAACACACGGACAGAGAGCTTTTTCAGAGCGTATGTTACGGTGCTGATGCTGGCGCTCCTGCTGTACCGCTGAGCGTGACGCCTCTGTCAGACGGCCTCGGAGTGCAGAGCGTGTCTATATGAGTGGAGTCAAGATTTATTTATATATATATATATTTTTTTTTTTAAATGATGCCATGTGTTTCAGAATGAACTCTGCTACCTGAAATACAGTTCAGGAATGACTCCTTGTGTCCTGACACCACCATGGACTTCTCAAAACTACACATACACCAAGTAAGATACTGAAAGAAACGTGTTCAGAAGAATTCCCAAGTTTTTATCCGTTATATATAAAGATCACTCTGATCCCTTTCCTTCACTGAGAGCCTGTATCATCACCCGGAACGACCAGGTGTTGCGAGGACGTCCAGAGGTTTAGATCACCGGTTCGGCTTGTATAAACGATCACGCGAGCTTGCGCACACGTGTGTATGCCTGTAATTAGTAGCGCTAATGCGTCTGCCATCCGTAAGCGAACACAGAGGCTTGCTTGTGAGCCGTGTTGCTGTCCTGTGGCTGCTCTGCTGTGCTCTCGCTCCAAATAGATGTCTGACACGGTCAATTTCCGGCCCCTTGAGTCGACGCAACGCTGTTGCGCGGGGAGGTGAGGAAGAGGAGGGAAGAAGAAAAAAAACGAAACTTAAAAAAAAATTTTAAAAATTAGTGTGTGTGTGTATGCATGCGAGAGGTGGAAGGCAGGAGGAAAGAGCCGGGTCGCCGCGTTACGAGCCAGACCGCAGATACCTAAACCGATGTTAATAACCTCCAGGGTTTAAACTCATTCATATTCATCAGGCAGAGCTGGCTGGCGTCGGGGCCGCCGCAGTTCTGCACCGGGGTCAGCCTGCAGTGAACGGCCCCGCTCGCTGCGTTTCGGCTGATTCAATAGGTGTGTTTCCACTACTGAAGAAACCAGAACTGATTTTTGTTCCAGGGTCATCATACCAGAAGAAGAAGGAAAAATAAGTAAAAAATAATAATAATAAGTTCCTGTTTAAACTGCTTTGCTTGAATCTTTACATTGGACATTAGAATTAACCATATACCATATAATTAGTCATAAAACGTCCTTGTTTTTAACTAATGCATCATTCATAAAGCTTATTTTATATAAGGCATTTTTGTCTTATACAGTAGGAATGGAAATGACTATCACGATACAGTACCTACTGTAGGTGCCCATTCTACTTGTATTGAGAATTTGTACATACAGTCGACTCCTCACGATTTTTCCTTAGACCCTAACTAACAATTGTTTGAGAAAACACAAATATCCCCTGCAATTTTTTCCAGCTTTTTTTCCGTCGTAATATATAAATTTTCATGCATTTTAACAATATAATTTAATAATTTTATGACGTATACTGCATGTATGTTGTATGTAATGTATGTTACAGCATACAGGTTTATCTTCTTTTCTTTTTTTTTTTTTTAAGGGTCATGTATTAAGCTGAGTTTGAAATGAAAAAGTGTTTCTGGAGCATATTTAAACTATAATAATAGGCATTTATAGGCAATTTTTTGACCACATGCAAAATTTGCTTGGTTTTTCACAATTCACAGGTGCTCTAGAAAACGTAAGCCACGCAAATTTCCGGACTCAAGATGTTGAATTCAAGATTCAACATAAAAAAAAATTTTTTTTAATCTCTACATTCAAAAATTACTATGAAAAGTAATTAGTAAACAGTAATTAATGAAACAGTCAATAATTGACGTGATAACTTTTTGCTCAAAATATGGTCTTGGGTACAATTAGTGCAGTTTTATAAGAAAACAAGCTGCTTAACATCCTGCAGAACCAATCACAGTCCATCTGAGGTCTTTGTTGCACCTGCTTCTTTTTACTCATGCAGCAAAACCCAGACGTTTTTTTTTTTCTTCTTCTTCTTCTTTTTTTGTCCGAAAGGTGATCGCTTACATAATAGCCTACAGATATTTTCCTGTAAGATTAATTTTTTTTTTTTTTTTGCTGGAACACTAAAATGTTTGCAAATCAGATCTAATAACCGTTTTTCTGTGATGACTTAATGAAATCATAAAATAAACATTTATGGGGAAAAAAAATTGTACAAGATTTTTGCACAGTACTTAAAATAACCTTCAACTGTATTTTAAAATATCGATTTTGGAGTTGACGTGGCGATACATGAATCACCACACAACAGGATCATGATATGTAACTAAATAGATTTTCCTTCCACCTCTAGAGGTACAGTGTGCTTGCTAAACTCTTGAAGAAATAAATAATGCTGTTTGGATGAAGCTGTTGTAAAAGTCGATGTAGATTAAAATAGTTTCCACTCATCAAAACAGAAGGGAAAAAAAAAAAAAACTTAAGGAAAGAAATCTAAACTCATTCCATGTTTCATCTGGAGCATCGCTGGTCATTGGTTCAGCAGGAAAAGATAAATAAAATAAATAATAAATCATGGTTTCCTTTAATAGAGTGGGGATTAAAAATCTGTCCTGTGTGGATCGTGTTCAGAAGAGCATCTTCACTTTTCTTCCCAAACGATTGTGCTGGATATGAACCTGAAATAACTGCGAGACAAAGAAGCACTCTTGCAGAAATAACTTCCCTCCTGATTATTTAATCAATCACAGCTTCTAATCTGGCTGAAAGCTGGTTTTAAAGTATTAAAAGATGAGGGAATGAAGCAGGAATTCTACGACGGGGAATTCCCAAGCATTTGGAAAAGAAAAAAAATACATAAGTCTTCCTTAGTTTTGCACAGAAAGCCTTGTTCTTGTTTAATGTCAGAAACCTCACAGGTGCATGCACATCCAGGTACAGGATGTCTCGCGGGTCTGTAGAGAACCCTGTCGAATCCTTAATACGAGCGATGTCGCAGGTAACTGGCGCTAAGATTACACTGTGCAGCACTGTGGAGTGGGACTCATTATACACATAGCAACCATATATGGAGAGCAAGCCCCCTACCACACACACACACACACACACACACACACACACACACACACACACACACACAGAAAACCAGATGACGATAAGAGCTGCTGAAACAGAGTTGATATGAAGTGACAGTGCGGTTGACCTTTAGCTCTGCCACTGTGCAGGAAGCTGAAGCACGAGTCCTAACATGGGACTGTATTACAGAGCAATCTCATACACTCTCACACACACACACACCTATGATGCGCTTTTCGTCTTTGATCACTTGAAAAACACAGATTAGAGATGAAACGTATCTTTTTTTTCCTGCCATCAGTAAAAAACAAACACTTCTAATCTGTTACTGATTTAACTGAAACTAACTAACTCGTATTGTATAAATGCATTTTATATATATAAAATAATACTACTACTACTAATAATAAAATGCAACGAAAGTCGTCTTGCGCTTCACTGAGAATGATCTAACATTTTACAATGATATTTTTCCATGAAACTTTTCCTTTCACACAGAGTATCCTACATCACATATCTGTACTTTTTACTTCACCGCTATTTCCATACAGCGTTACATTATAATAATTAACCAGAGCGGTGGTTGGATTTGAAGCGGTAATATCGCCACCTGCTGGCTATTATGCATAATGGTGTGATTTGATTTCCGCAATCATGTACAGTAGCAGGTGTTTGAAATCAGAAGTGGAGACAGATGCAGATAGTGATGAAACAGCATGTCAGAAAGCAGACAGAGAGAAAGAGAGAGACAGAGAGAGACTCTTTTACTATGACATGAAGGCTACAGTGAGTCGAGTTCTTTTGATAAGTTTAAAGCTGCACTTTTGCTCAAGTAGAATTATAAATGCAAGACTTTTACCTTATTTTACCTAGGATTTCAACTCTACTTTTACCCAAGTACAAGATTTGTTTCCTTTGTCTACCTCAGTTGTACGGAGCCCCTAAAAAGGACATGGTTAGGAAAAACATTTTTTTTTAATAAACTTGAACATGGGACCAGAGTCAAGTTTTGCGAGATCACGCAAAAATTGACTCTTCAGTATTACAGTTTTAGTTCAGCAGGTGGCAGTAATACTAAAACTTGATTCTTCACCGGGAAGGGGAGTGATACTGATCGAGTCCAGTGAGTGTCAGTAGTAATAAAAAAAAAAATTAAGAAAGAAGCAGCAAACGGGCAAGATAATACAGTGGAACCTCGGATCGCGAGTAACGCGGTTTGCGAGTGTTCCGCAAGACGAGCAAAGATTCTTAATAAATTTTGAATTGGAAACCAAGCGAAAGTATTAGTTTATGAGTGCCGAGTATCATGTATCACGTATGCGCCTCTTATTTTGACACCGAGCGTCACATGATCACAACTGAGCCAATGATTTTTATCTCTCTTGCGCTGCGGAATTATGGGTCATCGTCTCCCCTGCTGGTTTTTAGGTCTCGTCTCTTACTGGTATAATCAACATCAACCTCTTCCTTCTGTGTGCGCACATAATTTGACACTGTGCCCCACACACACCAACACACACTCTCTCTCTCTCTCTCTCTCTCCCCCTCGCCTTTACTCACCACCTTGTGTGTGTAATTTGACACCGACACACGCGCGCACACGCTTTCTTTACACAGAAAACTCCGTCCGCTCTGTCGTGATTCTTTTCAAAGGTAAGCTGGTTCATTTGTTTGTTTGTTTGTTTTTTTTACTTTACAGCAGTGATTCCGTTAGTATGCGATCACGCCAGTGTCAGAGAGATTTCTTTTTTTTCCGTCATAACAGTGTTTCCGTTGTGTGTGTTTGTTGTGAAACTTAAAAAGCAAGGTGGGTGGGAGGGAGGAGGAGTTTTACTGTGTTTACACACACACACACACACACACACAAGCAGAAACACTTATCTGTTGGGATCTATTTTTACTTTTTTTTTAATGTTGAGTGCAGGTTAATTTGTTTTATTTTGACTTATATATTGTATTAATTATTTTTAAATGTATTAAATTTTTAGGGCTGTGGAATGAATAATTTGAGTTTCCTTTATTTCTTATGGGAAGATTTGATTTGGTTTACAAGTGTTTTGGAATACAAAAATTGCTTCCTGAACGAATTATGCTCGTAATCCAAGGTTCCACTGTACTCGGATTAGAGTTACATGAGTGTTGGTAAACAGGCATGGAGAGAATTACTGAGTTTTACTTTCAGCTTGGCCTAAATTATAAAGTCATTCAGTTTGTACTCTGAGCTTGCCCTTTCAGTATTTTGGGGCTGGAAGACTGATCCGGAAGTATGAGTCATGTTTTTTTTTTCTTCTCTAGTTTTTTTTTTTTGTGTCCCATATCCTGTTTTTTTTTTTTCTTCTTCTTCTTCATATTATTTCCTTCAACGGAATTTTTCACCACCCATGTCCCTTTAGGTCCTCTGTACTGTAAAGCCCGATGGCTGTCCCCGTGCAGTTCTGCTGCTTGTGCACCGATACTGAGGTCACCGTCAGGTGATTTTGGGCGAGTCCTCTAGAGCGAGGGGTGAAAACCATTACGGAGTCAGAGACACAAAAGGGATGAGCTCGACTGATGTAAGTAACTTGATCGGGTGTGTGTGTGTGTGTGTGTGGTTTAATGTAACAGATTTAAACACAGTTTAATCCTTATTAAACAAAAAGTCAGTGATGAGGTAATACCCTGTGACTAATTTGTGAATTTGTGACACACCGTGACAACCAATTAGGTTTCTGGGAAACAAAAACATGCCACGAATCGGAGCGCTCTCTACTGAATCGTCCACGCCCTCATGGGTCAGCATGGATAAAATCTAAAAACGATAAAATACGACACTGCTAAAGAGTTCATAGGAAGAGACGAAAAAGAAAAAAAAAACTGTTCCAGAAGTTCATTTCAGGTTGAGTCACATGACCAACACCCTTCAAACAGTAGCAGCCTGAACATCAGTTCTGCCTTTCAGTGCGTGTGTGCGTGTGTGCGTGTGTGTGTAGCGCACTCACCTTCTCAGCCAGCGCCTCTTCGAGTGTAGTGAGAGCTGTATCTGTGTTGGAGGTGTCGGCCTGCAGGGATTTGACCCTCTCTTTCAGGCTACTCATCTGCTTCTCCTTATCTTTCAGCTGCTCCTGCAGGTTCTCGATCTGTCAAAAGAATTACAAATCAGCCATCTATGAACACAATACCGAACAATGTGCCAAATCTGCAGAACTTCTCCACATGATTTATAAACAGTTACGAAGCACAAAGAGTTAGACTAAAAACTAAAACTTCTATCCAGTGTTTTTTTTTTTTATATATATATTTATGATGCACATTAAGAAATGAATTGGCTTAAAGAAAAAAAAAAAAAAGAAGGCAGAGTTTTTCTGTTCCGACTCTGAAAATAAATAACGACCTCATTAGAGTGATATTCCCAGCTAATTTTGCTCATAAAACTTCCCTTATCTGTCACGGCGTCCGCTGTGAAGCCTGCGCCAGGCGAGCGCTGATAAATGACAGCAGAGATGGGCATTTCGCAAACTCAATCCATTCATCATGTCGTGACAGCTCAATGAAAAAGCTCGATGTGCCTAGCCCCTCATTTCACATTCAATTAAACACTGACGGATTTGATAAATAGTCACCATTCATATTTTTCCCCCCCAAATCACTACAGGGAAAAGAAAGAAAAAAAAGAAAAAAAAACAAACAAACCCATCATCAATATTCAGTAAACTGTGCAGTGTTTTTTTTGGGGGGGACTCCTGGCTCGAGGTGATAAAGATCCAGAAAGGCAAGGACACAATAAAAATGTGCTTATCTGTGACGTGGAGAATTTGGGATTTTGCTCCTGAGGGGGAAACGGTTCTTCAGATTTGCCGGTTGCCTTAGCAACCGACATCGGCAGAGGTGAAGTCGTTAAAAATTTATTTCAAAGTCGAGGTAAACAAAATTGCGAAAGAGGTGCATGTGAAGGACGTGAGCGTTTTATAACTCCTTATAAAGGCGAGTCGTGGCTTCCTGGACGTCTTGAACTCGGGAAGGGGGAAAAAAAAAAACAATAATGCCACGTCCTTAACCTGATCTCCGACAGAGAGAGAAAAAGAGAGAGAGAACTGCGTCGACTTATGAATTTAATTAAAACGAGAGCTGTTTTGGCAAAAGGAAGTCAAAAGAATAACAAATGATGGTAGTGGGAAAAACGAGGAGAAACCCGATAATGAATTTGCCCTGGTTTGAACAACTGCTTGTTTCTGGTGTAATAAAAGTACAGCGAGGTTTGTTGTTTTAAACCTTTTCAGACATGTTTGGACAGATGTCTGGGGGCCGAGTGGCTTTAAAAGTCGAGGTGGTGTTCGGGGTAGAAGAACGAAAAGGTGGCCGTTAGTGCGGCGTGTCGGAGGTTTGTCAGGACGCTACAGACACCAGAACGCTCCGTGAAGAGACGACGCTCGGGCCGGCTTCCACCAACAACACTGCACGCGATGGTGGAGAAAAACCCGGAGGCGCCGCTTGATGTCTGGGGTAACCAACTCCTCGGCTACTTTCACAAACCTGCGATTAGTCGTTACTCCGACCGGTTGGATCAATCCGAGACGACTGACGTGGAATGAACGAGTGTCTGTCGGAAAGGGTACGAGGAAACGACGGCTTTTTGTTTAAATCGTCCGCCAAAATATTGCAAAACTCATTAAGATGTTTCTAAGATACGTGATGTACATCGGGACATAAAGGTCGGCTTACACACTGTCGACAAGCTGTTAAAAACTGTAAAGCGTGTGTGAAAATCATAGATTTATTATTAAAGAAATATAATATTTAATGAAAAGGAAGCCTTTAACAGCACCATGAAGCGCTTTCAATCCGTTTGTAATTTTACACACATACACACACACAGTAGTACCTTCGGCATATGAATTTTTAGGCCGAAATTTGGTATTGCGAAACATGTTTTACCACAGAAAATAATGTAAATGCAGATAATCCAAAAATATTAACAATCTCCAACACTATAATCATATTCTTGTATATAAAATGTACGCTTTTTCAGGCTTTTCCCTAAATTGGCTTTCGCAATATTTGCAATATTGATTTTAAACAGGGATATAACAGGGTAAACATGCGACGTTCCGATACACATTTTATAGCCCCCTTATAAAACCCTATACCACCCACCCCACCCTGATTCTAATCCAGCTATACATGTATGGGAAAGGTTAGACGCCAGGCATATTTAAAAAAGGAGAGAAATGAAAAAAAAATAATAATAATAAATGATCTGGAAGTTTTAGGTTCTGCGTGCAAAAAAAGACTAAATAAATAAATATTAAATAAGAAAGGAATCAAACTATAAATGTATATGAAAAAAGCGAAGGAAGGGCCCCCACACCTGTTGAAATTTCAAGTCCGAACGGCGAATTGAGTAGTGAATCTTCTCCAGGGATAAACAGGACATAATATCTCTGAGCCACTGAGCGTGAGTGGGTGAGGTGACATCCTTCCACTTGAATAAAAGAGAACGTCTGGCCAGGAGTGTCGCAAAAGACAACAAACGCTGTTTAGCTGGAGTTAGACGCTTATCTTCCTCTCCAGTAAAACCAAAAAGAGCAATCAGAGGGTCTGGTTCAAGATTGCATTTCAATATGTACGACAAGGTTTTAAAGACATCCCTCCAGAATTTTTCCAAATTCGGGCATGTCCAGTACATATGAATAAGAGACGCCTCTCCGCTTTTACATTTATCACAACAAGGATCAACGTCTGGGGAGAAACAGGAAAGCTTGAGTTTGGAGAAATGAGCCCTGTGTACAACCTTAAACTGTAACAAAGAGTGTCGGGCGCATAAAGAGGTCGAGTTGACAACCTTGAGAATTGAATTCCAAGTATCATCTGACAGTGTCAAATTTAGGTCTTTCTCCCAAGCAGTTTTGATTTTACTCAAAGAGGTGTGATCCAAACCCATCAGTCCACCATAAATATTGGATATTAGGCCTTTACGCAGTGGGGACAAACAGAGGAGATTATCTATAATATTTGCATTGGGAGCCTCAGGGAAATTTGGTATTGATGAGCTAATGAAGTGTCTTACTTGCAGATATCTGAAAAAATTAGAATTAGGTAAGTTAAACCTCTCAGAAAGCTGTTCGAATGACGCAAACCTATGATCGACAAACAAATCTTTGCAAAACTTAATGCCCTTACTGTACCATTCCTGAAACACTGAATCATGTAAAGAAGGTTGGAAGAGATGGTTAGAGACGATAGGACTGGAGAGAGAAAAGCGCAGAAGACCACTGTGCTTTCTGAACTGAGCCCATATTCTCAAGGTATGCCTAATAACTGAATTATTGATTGATTTAATTGAGGGGATGGGGAGTGCAGATCCAAGGAGTGCAGAGACAGAGAGGTCTTTGACAGAGTTTAGTTCCATTTCCACCCAGACAGGGCGATTAGGTTGATTATGAAAATATGCCCAAAAGATGACACATCGAATGTTTGCTGCCCAGTAGTAAAAACGAAAATTAGGTAAAGCCATGCCACCGTCTCTTTTAGATCTTTGAAGGAGGGACTTGTTCAATCGAGGATGTTTACTTTTCCAAATGTAAGATGATATAATTGAATCTAAAGCAACAAAGTAAGATTTGGGAATAAAAACAGGTACAGACTGAAACAGATATAAATATTTCGGAAGAATACTCATTTTAATGGCATTAATGCGGCCCACCAGAGACATGGACAGTGGTGTCCATTGCCCCAAGTCCTTTTTTGTTTGGTTCAACAACCTAATAAAATTTTCTTTAAAAAGGTGTTTATGTTTCCTTGTAATTGTAACACCAAGGTAGATAAACAGATTTTTCACTATCTTGAAAGGGAGGTGTTGCATTCCTGTTGTTAGTGCTGTATTATTTAGCAGAAAAAGTTCACTTTTGTGCAAATTCAATTTATATCCCGAAAAATAGCTAAATTCACTTAGCAATGACAACAAAGGTGGCAGGGAAAAAATTGGATTTGATATAAAAAGTAGAAGATCATCTGCATAAAGGGACACTTTATGTTCCTTTCCCTGCCTCCAAATCCCAGATATCTCCCTACAACTACAGAATGCGATTGCCAGTGGCTTAATGGCAAGGTTAAAGAGTAATGGGCTAAGAGGACACCCCTGACGAGTTCCCCGCCGAAGGCTGAATGGTTGATATTGCTGAGCATTTGTCCGAACTGAGGTAATAGGGCTTAAATACAATAATTTAAATGATAAAACTTGGACCAAAATTTAATTTTTCTGAAGCCCTAAATAAATACTCCCATTCCACACGGTCAAAAGCCTTTTCAGCATCCAGAGAAAGGACACACTCGGGGATCCCCTCTGATGGTGTGTACAAGATGTCCATAAGGCGTCGTATGTTGAAGTAAGAGTGACGATTTTTGATAAAAACCGGTCTGGTCCTCAGATATAATTGAGGGTAGAACATTCTCTAATCTGCGAGCTAAGACTTTGGCAAGGATTTTAACATCCACATTAAGAAGAGAGATTGGTCTATATGAAGAGCACTCTCTTGGGTCTTTATCTTTCTTTGCTATAAGGGTGATGCAAGCCTCATTAAATGAAGCAGGCAGCTTACCTTGCTTAAAAGATTCAGATAGAACTAAAGCTAGTTGTGGTGCAAGGTATGAGGAGAATGATTTAAAAAACTCTGCAGGGAACCCGTCAGGACCCGGGGACTTACCAGGTTGCAATGATGACATAGCTGAAACTATTTCCTCTTGTGATATGGGCTCTTCCAATCTTAATCTAGACTCAGGGGACAGTGTTGGAATATCTAGTTGAGACAGGAATTTCTCAACTGAACTATGGTCCTTTGGGAACTCAGAAGTATATAATCGAGAGTAAAAATTCCTGAATGCATCATTGATATGAGAATGATCGGTAGTAATGGTACCATCCTCCATCCGAATTTTTGTAATGTGTTGCTGTGCTCTAAATCCTCTTAACTGATTGGCTAAAAGTTTTCCAGATTTGTCACCGTGAATGTAAAATTGGCTCTGACTCTGTAATAACTGACCTTCAATTACATGTGTTGAAATAAGTTCAAACTTAGTTTGCAATTCTACCCGTTTTTCATACAGATCCGGGTTTTTAAGCAGAGCATACTGCTGATCTATTTCTTTAATTTGGTTGGACAGATCTTTTCGTTCTTCATACGCCTTCCTTTTCATGTTTGCAGTGTATGAAATTATCTGTCCCCTGAGGTCGGCTTTCAGAGCATCCCAAACAGTTAAACGTGACACTTCAGGTGTTTCATGTGTGTTTAAGAAAAAAACTATCTGGTCTTCCATAAATTTAGTAAAATCATCATCTATCAGTAATGATGAATTAAAGCGCCAATGTTTTCTAATTTGAGGGAAATCAGGGAGTTGTATAGACACAACAACTGGAGCATGATCCGATATCACAATGCTGTGATAAGAACAAGAATTAACCACCAAGTTGATTGTCTACAAAGAAATAATATGAACATGTGAGAAAAAGGAGTATTCTCTCTTTTTTGGATTAAGGAAGCGCCATATGTCAGAGATACCAAAGCTGTAGAGATAGGACTGAAGTAGCGTGCCAGATTTACTCAGTGGTATAGGATTGGGCGATGACCTGTCAAGTGATGGATCCAAACAGAAGTTAAAATCTCCCCCTAATATGAGAGAGAATGAGCCCAGATCTGGTAGAGCAGAAAAAAAATGTTCAAAGAAGGAAACATCAAAATTAGGGGCATATAAATTAGCCAACACTATATTAGTATTAAATAATTTCCCTGAAACAATGATATAGCGACCCTGTATATCAGTGATAACATTATGGTGCTCAAAAGAAATGTTTGGATTAATAAGAATTGAGACGCCCCTAGCTTTGGCCTGAAAGGTTGAGTGGTAGTGCTGCCCTCCCCAACGCGACATTAGGCGAGAGTTATCAGAACCGCGAATGTGAGTTTCTTGTAAGAAGGCGATTGCAGTGTTAAGCTGTTTAAGGTGTGAGAGCACCTTCCTTCTCTTGACCGGATGGTTTAAACCCTTAACATTCCAGCTCACAAAGTTTAAAGAACTATTCATTCTCCTTGATAGAAGATGTGGGTATGTAAACATAAATAATACTGAAATGCCCAGCGTCAGCCTTAAAACAAAAGTGTAAAACACAGAGCAACATATTAAACATGCACTGTATACACAGAACTAACATAGTACTGGCTCTGTAGTTGTATAGTGAAATGGAATTTTAAATCTAGTGTACTACGGAGTTTTCGGCAAGCTGTCTATATATTTTTGCGCCTCTGCTACCGAGCGTAGTCACTTCTTCTGTCCGGTAGAGAGAGTGACCCGGAGCCGCGCTGGATACAGGAGAGAAGGCCGGAGTCCACGCTGGTATAACTCAGTCATAACGTCTCTATACTCGGCTCGCTGGCTTAAAACTTCGGGAGCGTAGTCTTCCACGATGCGAACCTGCTGACCGCGGTATTACAGCTTCCCTCACCGCCGTGCCTCCCGAATCAGAAGCTCTTTGACCTGGTACCGGTGTACACTGAGAATAACGGGCCGAGGTCTCTGTCCTGAAGCGGGTTTGGATGCAGGTACACGGTGGGCTCGGTCAATCTCAGGCGGGGATGGCAGCGTTTCACTACCAAACACCTCGCACAGACATTTTGAGAAGAACTCGGTAGGGAGTGCACCTTCCGTAGCTTCTGGAAGACCCAGGACACGCAGATTTTGTCTCCTGCTCCGGCCCTCTAGGTCTACGACTTTGGCCGTTAACTTCGAGTTGTTTTCCCGAAGACCGGAGCAGATGTTCTCCAACTCGCTCACACGCTGGCTCAGGTCATCCGTAGCGAGCTCTAAGGAAGGCAAGCGCTGACCATGGTCCTCTACTTGGGCCTGAATTTGGTCTAGTTTACTTTCCAGTAAACTAAACGAGGATTTAAAGTCAGCCGCTAGCGCTTCACGGTGTTTATCTAACAGCGCAGAGATAGTGTCATCTTTTTTCCCGGTTTTAACACTCCTGGTAGCCATTATAAGTGGAAAATAGATGACCGTGGGGTAAGGTACAAAGTTATTGTTTCCTAAAGATTTTATTTAACGTTTAGAAACGAAAAAGGGAGTGAAGAAATTATCGGAGCAGCTCTCTAACACGTCTACTCCATGTGGCTGCTAACCGGAAGTCCGCGAAACAGGTCATGTGTCTCAACGTCAAATTACATCCATGTACCAGGTACTGTTCTCAATCGAAATCTCGTTTAATCGACATGGATTAAGGGAGAAGAAGAAGAAGAAGAAGAAGGAAAAAATAAATAAATAAATAAATAATATTTTTTAAGCTTTGACAGCCTGATTTCCATTTCGGTCTTCATCTAAAACGACACAAAGCCGCCGTGTCATGTGGACGTCACACGCGCACTATTACTGGAGACTGGCTCTTCTGTAGTTTGGTGTAAAAGTGATTACATTGTTGGGGTTTTTCTTTATTCGATTCTCTCTGCAAGACACCTCTGAGCTCATGAGAACGGGTCAAAGAACAGCCCGAACACAGATGATTGCTCTTTTAACCAGTCTCAATTTTATTCGATAAACACACACAAATATACTAGTTACACACCCTCCTGTGCGGGCCAAGCACAGGATAGGAGACTCATCAAGGACAGAAATGAGTAAATATTATGACAGTTTGCTATGAACTGAGAAGGCCGAAGAAAAACTAAAGAAAGCCGGAGAAATAGGAACAGAGTACGCATGCTCTTGACTTCTTGACGCCGTTTTCGTCCTCGCACACAGCAAATATCCTTATCACATGAGGACAGAGACAGTGTGTCCCGTCCAACAGAAAGTATCACGAATAACCAAGAGATCATGGATGTCAGCAATTTTCCCTTACAGATGAGTAATAAGTGATTAAAATAAGATTAAATGGAACAAGAGACAGTGTTCGTAATTCAAGACATCTTTAAACAAATAATAATTCAGAAGGAGATTTAAGTGCATGACTAAATCTGGTTTGAAGTGATTCAATACAGTAGAGCACAGTATAATATAGTATATACTTATATATCATTTTTCCCTTACATACATCTAGGCTGGATCCCAAACCACATGCTACACTTATGCACTTAGTATCAACTTGTCTAATAGTTTGGGACGCAATCCTTCCCAAAAGGAAGAACCAAAATCAGGCTTCTTTTTCTCTCTCTCTATTTCTACACCCTAAAATAAAAAATTTTTTAAAAAGCACCGACTAAGTAAAAATGTTGGCTCGACTGGAACACGCTGTGGTGCATTATGGGATTTATTCCCACTGCGCTTTCAGACAGTGTCACTAACTTCATGTAGTGATGCAGTGTTCAACAAAGTGTTGATTTTGTTTTATTTTTTTTTTCATTTGAGTACTCTATAATGTGTGCACTACTTCACGTATAAACGGTAAAGAAATTCCGTGTGTGTGTGTGTGTGTGTGTGTGTGCGCGCGCGCAGTTAGAGAGACAGAGATGCATGCAAAACCATTTCCAGATCCTCATTAATCAACTCTACACCTGACAGCCGAGCTGACAAGCCCACATGTTTGTCATACACACACACACAAAACACTCAGCTGACTGCCTCTCTAAAGAAACACACACACACACACACACACACACACACACACACACACACACACACACACACACACACACACACACACACACACACAGGAATCGGCTCGCGCACTTGACATTCTAGGAAAGTATTTCCCTTTGATGGTGCCTGCGGTTTGCTCTGAAGGTCTAATGAAGTCCAGGTCCTCTACTCCTGACTAAACCTCGCTCGCTCGCTCCGGCGTTTCCTCTGTACAGCTGGGCCACCTTACACAGCGCTCTTATGAATATTTCATTCAGACCCTATTATGCGCGCGCGTGTGTGTGTGTGTGTACATGTAACGAGTCACATGATAACTACAATTATATTTCTGGTCAACGTTTCAAGCAGCTGAACCAAGACTGAGCTGAGAGAGAGAGAGAGAGAGAGAGAGGGGTGTGTTGGAGAAAGAAAAAAAAAAAGCGTGATTACAATCAACTAAAGCTGAGGGATAAACAGGGCACAAACAAAACCCAACACACACAAAGTGAATCCTAGTGTTTTGGCTTCATCCAGTGATCAGTGTGTGGATAAAAGACTTGGAATTAGGAAAAGAGCCACATTCTGTCTGAAACACAGAGAGGATTTAAAAGGGATTTGTGTGTGTGTGTGTGTGTGTGTGTGTGTGTGACAGAATAAAAAGAAAGGGAAAGAGTGAGCAAAAGTGAGCGAGGAAGGGAACGAGAAAAGGGGGGGGGGGGTCGGGCTCGTGAATTATTAAAGAGTGTTTTGTTTCACTTAGTGATCTGCAGCTTGTCAGCATGGCATGTGCTCTGGCACAACACACAACAAGATACACACACTTATATATGCGTGTGTGTGTGCGCACGCACACAAACACACACACTCATAGGAGAAGCTGTGTATTTACACAGGGTTGCATCAGAATTGTATTCGTTGTGGAAAGCAAATAAGGCCTGCGACGACCGGAGGACAGGGAAGGTATTTTTATAACGTTTTCTTTTTTTTTTCCCCTTAAAGCCTGGCTGTTTGGGGATCGAAGCTCGGATTTTGTGACACCGCGAACGTTTTCCCTTAAATATATAATTAATATGCACTCAAACACCTGGATTATTACTACTTGAGCTGGAGGCGTGTCCTGTGGAAACGGCTAACAATCGCACTATTCGCTGAGCAGTTAAACGAGAGGGTCATTTCATTTATTTCATTTCAGATCCAAGTTGCATCGAGTGAATAAAAAAAATTTAAAAATTAAGCTGACACAGATACTCCAGGAATTATTAAAAACATTCCAAAAAAAGTTTAAACTCTGTTTTAACATAAATATCGACACATCCACAATTAAAAAATTTTTAAAGTCACATGTGTATTAGCTTAACAAGTGAACATAAGGTCTTCTCTCAAACCTCAAACTCCCTCTGTGTCTCTCCTTCTCCACATGTGCTGTTTCAGTGTCTATGTAAATGAGCTCCTGCTGAGCCACACCCTCAGAGAACAGCAGAGAAAGCTGAGTGACAAGCCAGGGGGAGGGGCTCTTCTTATATGACATCACATGAGGAGGGAAATCTAATCGGCTTGGTTAAAATAAAAAATAAAAAATAAAAAAAATAAAAAGACATTGCAGGAAATGTGCTTTTTCTTATTTTTTTTTTCTGTTCATACGTACGTACTAACACACACAGGTGAGCTGTCTAAACCTGGCTACACAGGGAAAGCTTTGTCTAAACATGTACACAAAAAAACTTGCAAGCAAAAGAAAAGAGAGAAAGAATAAAAAAACACAAAAAAAAACAAATGACAGAAAAGAACAGGAAACTAAGCAGAAGAAGGAAAGAAAGGATGGAAAGGAATAATCTCTTTATAAAGAATATAAAGAAAAAAAAACAAAGAAAGGAAAGAACAGGCAGAGGAGCGAAGAAAGGAAGGACACAAAGCAATGAGAGGACAGTAAGGAAAAAAGAGGAAAGGAACGAAAAATTAGAAGGGGGGGGGAAAGGATGGAAAAAGTAGGGCATGTAAACAAAAGTAATGTAAGGACAAAGAAAAGGAAATAAAAGAAAGGACAGAAAAGAAAGAATAGAAAACTAATGAAAAAAGAAGAAGGAAAAAAAAGAAATGAATGAAAAGGACAGAGCGATAAAGAAAGGAAAGAAGGACACAAAGCAAAGAAACACCAGTACGGGGAAATAAAGCAGAGGAAAGAAGAACAAGGAGGAAAGGGAAGGATGAAAAAGCAAGAGCATTCAATGAAATGAAAAAAAGAAACAAAGGGAAAGAAAAGAAATTAAACATGAGGAAGGAAAAAAAGAAGGAAAAAGAGGAAAGGAACAGGAGGAAGAGGAAAATAAATGTTATATATAATGGGTGACATTTAATTTTAATTTTTTATTCAGTACTCTACTTAAATCATTATTTTGAATAAATCTTTTATCCTTTAATTTTTTTTTTATTCAGTACTACACTGAATGCTTAAATCTGATTGGTCGGGAGGCGTGGATTAGATTTATACAACAGCTCAGATCAGACAGCGGCGTTCTTGGTTTCATTCACGGGTTTTTGCACTAAGGAATGAAAATGGGAGACACAATATATACGTACTTACATTACATTAAGTGTGTGTTCACGTGTAAGCTAATAGATTGATTTACTGATTTATTTATTAAACTGAGCGTCTCCCTCCATCGTCTTACAAACACCAAGATAAACATCAAGACCACCAGACCTGGGGCAGGCTTTCAGATGATCTCGAACAGACTCCAGACTGCTGAAATTTATTGAATAAATAAGGGGTTTAAAAATAAAGTGTTACCTACTCCTGTTTCATTTTCTGTACAGAATTCTGCACATCCTAAAACAGAAGAGGAGCTAAACTGAGACCTCACCCCCGACTCAGCCATGCAAATGAGCGAGGAACGAGTGAGAGGAACCTGCGATAAGTAAATGTCATCCTGCCAGCGTCTCTGCCTTTTAATTAGAAATTAGAATAATCAGAAACGTCAGTAAACTTTTGCCACAGGCGAAGAAAAAATAAATAAATAATAATAATAATAATAATAATCATTTTAAAAAGTTCCTCTTTCTTCCTCTTCTCTCTCTCTCTCTCTCTCAGACAGTCAGGATTTAATGTAGGAGTTTATTATTAATTTAACAAGGTCCTTATTAACATTCATGCTCCATGCAGAAATTTCTGCACTTTCTTCCCCTCTCTCTATCATATTCGCTTTTTTTTTTCCTCCTAAATAAATAAACACCAAATAACTCCCCTAGTTTCCTCAGGAAAAAAAATATTATATATAATAAGCAGCCACACGATTTCAGCGGGTTTGACTCTGATGGGTCCCATCATGATAAATCTCAACCAAAAAAAAAAAAAAAAAGGGTTTTTTTTTTTTTTTTTCAAGAGAAAAAGTGCAAACCTCAAGTCAGACGAGTGCATGTGCTGATTAAACCTCTAGCGCCGAGAGCCTGCTCAACATCAGTTCACACGCTCAAGTCAGATCTTCCATCACTCTTTAAACGTGTGCCTTAGCATGAACTTCACAAAACAGCGTCCGTCCAAAACCACTAAGCTTTACCGCCGCCTCATCCTGCTTTGATTTGAACTGAACGTTTTGGGATTTTCTTTCCTTCTTTTTTTTTTTTTTCTTCTTAAAAAAGGTACGGTTTGTGTTCAATAATAAACTCTGGATGTGTCTGGAGTCGGAGTGTGGGGGGGGTAAGTGGGTGTTTTGGAGGCGGTACAGGATGAACTCGCTCGCATTCGGGGTGGCAAGCGTCTGCCGTCTGGAGCCAAAACCAGCTCTCGCGTGAAGAACGTTCGAGATGAACGCAGAATAAACATCCTATATCCTTCACGCGTTGTTACGCTTCTCCCTTTTTTTTTTTCTTTTTTCCTTTTTTCATTTTGATGAGAACATGTAGGTCCCTGCGCGGCCGTATAACGCTTCGTCTGAGCGGTGCGATGCGATGCGACGCATTCAGCGCAAGAAGAACGCCTTTGCCGCGGGGATCGGGGCGCATACCTCCGCTGCACTGTCTCAATGTGTTATGGCCATTAGGAGCGGCTCAGGGGCGATGCGTGGCGGCTCTGCAGCTATAATGGAAACAAAATGTTTCTCTTTCTGCGGCTGGGGAGCCGGGGCTCCGGTTCAAAAAAGAAACCGTATTCGCCCGTGCCCCCGATGACTCCGAGACGCTCTCAGACTCTGACTGTGGAAAAGGGAAAGGCGGGGAGAGGCTGAGAGAGAGAGAGAGAGAGAGAGAGAACAATACTGTGTGAAAGTGAGAGACAGAGATTTACAATGACGGAGCAAAGTGGAGCAAAAAGTAAAGTGTAGTGACTGGAATGTGCTCTAAACGGGTCTACACATCCGTGATTCCTGATGCAGGAGCCAAGACGGCCCGGTCAGCTCAGTCCCCGCCACAGAGACACCCGACTCTGTCGGGGATGTGGGTGCAGACGGAGCCGTGCTTCAGAATATATACACACGATGTGTCCTGAAATAATACACACAAGAACAGGAGGAAGAGCGGCCCAGTGCTTTACAACCGCAAATGATACGACGTCTCTCTGTGAGGACACGAAAAACACCACGCAAGCAGGAGAAAGGAAAGGAAAGGGATGGAACAATACAGAAAATTAATTAAAGAATTGGCCTCAGAGTGGCGCAGTGGTAAAGCGCTCGTCCCATCATCCGGAGATCGCGAGTTCGATTCCCGGGTGATGCTGTAACCTCTTGGAGGTCTAGAGAGAGAGCTGATTGGCCGAGCTCTCTCAGAGGGGAAAGGATGAGAGGTACTTAATGCTTCCGCATTAATCACGGCCAATCAGGGGTGTCTGTGAGCTCACGCAAGCGGAAGGAGCGGATAGCGAGTGTGTTACTCCGCCCCCAACGGTGCGTGAGCGAGCAGTTCGAAAAGAGGCGGGGACAAAATTAAAACTGGGACAAAATTAGGGAGAAAATCAGGGAAAAGTTAATTAAATAAAAAAAAAAAGGAAAATTAAAGAATGAGAAAGGAATATAAAGAACAGGAAAGGAAAAGAAAAAATAAGAAAAAAAGAAAAGATGGGATGGAATGGCATGGCATGGGAAAAGAAGGAACAAGAAAGGAAGGTAAAAGAAATGAAAAAAGGAAGGAAGGAAGTGAGAGAAAACAACAGCAAAAAAAAGAGGCCAAAAATTCCACTGAAAAGAAAAGCAAAGGAAAGCAGTGAAAGGAAAGTTAGAGTTAAAAAATAAAGAAAAAAAGAAAAGAAAAAGTAGAATATAAGGAAAAAGTAAAACAAAGGAAAGGACAGGAGAGGAGAGGACAAAACAGAGGAAAGAAAGAAATAATGGGAAAGAAAAAAGCTAAACAGGAAAAAAAAGGATAAAAAAGGAGGTAAGAAAATCGGGGGGAAAGGGTAGAAGAGAGAGGATGGAAATAAAAACTAAAGTAAGAAGGACAGAAAAAAAGTAGGGATGGAAAAAAAATAAATAAATAAACAAAAAAGAAAATTAATGGAAGGAAAGGAATAATAAAAGAATAATAAAAGTAAAGTAGTAAAAGAAAAGAGCAAAGCAAATGACAAGTAGGAAAGAAAGAAAGAGAGAAAGAAAGAAAGTCTTGGTGTTGAGGCCGTGCTCAGTGTAGAAGTTTAGATGTGAATTCACACTGAGAGGGAACGCTGTGTGTGTGTGGAGCACGAGACTCAGAGATGCAGATGGAGTCGGTGTGATGCGGTCCTGCGGTATCTCCACCAGCAGCAATATACAGATGCTACACCAAATAAACACCAGCTGATATCTCACAGAGAGAGAGAGAGAGAGAGAGAGAGAGAGAGAGCGCGAGCACAAGTCTCCATTCAACTTTAACTGTCACCTCAAATCTACAGCTACCTCCCAATCACGGTTCACACACACACACACACACACACACACACACACACACACACACACACACACACACACACACGTACGTACATTACCCAAATCAAGTTAGACCTCATGACAACTGGTATCTGGACAGACGCTCCACACAGGCCAGTGGTACACGGTTCACCCGGGTACTAAAGTTAGCGGTGTGGTTGAAGCCTGAGTGTTAGGATTAAGTCATAAAGCAGGAGCACAGAGCTGGACTATGCCTCAGTGTGTCATTTCTGAGAAGAGCAGAGTCCTCCGCCATCAAAAACACAACCGGTCCCCTACTTTTAGACACCATAAATTTAAATACATGCCTGTTTTTGTGTGTGTGTGGACTTGAACCAAGGTGAAAAACCCACAGACTCGCGGTCCTACATTGCCATCTATAGGCAGGATGAAGGAAAAAAAAAAAAACTGATTGCATAGTGTGTGTACATTATATATATATATATATATATACACACACACAGTACCTTTTTCTGGAGCACGGTAACTTTGCGCTCTTTGACATCGAGCATGTCTTTGAGGTCGTGGATTTCTCCCCCGAGTGTGCCCTTCTCCTCGGACATCTCTTGGATCTGCTTCGTCTTCTTATTCAGCATGGCTTCCTTTTCCTCCAGGCGCAGACGCAGGGCATCCACCTAAGACGCAAACACACAAGGGTACAGACATATTTTCAGACGTACTGATCAAACCCATGTGAATCTAGGCCCCGTTTCACTCTACGGCTTTACTATTTACTTTAAAAAAAAATTATTAAATAAAAAAACACTGAGAAATCAATCCTGATTTAAGTTGTCTGACGATGCAAGCGACTGATATTACAGACAGGTCAAACAGGAATTTAAAAAACTCTTCTCGTCAAAACAAGCGATGCGCTATCGTTTAAAATGTCCTGCTCTTCTTTCGTGATGCAACACTGACCCCTAGTGGTACTTACTCGGCATGACAACACTGGCGACATCCTAATCTTTGGGATAAAAGCATTTTCACTTCATCCGTTTTGTTCATCAAACTTCACTTCGAAGCCTCAACATCACCCTAAACGCAGAAACCATTCTCATGAACAAACTTGAGCCGAGTTCATCTACCGTGCAGGTGATGGTGGTGAATGATTGTGTACAGTTCTCACAGATAAGCACGTCTCTACTGCAAGTTTGGCGAGACATTATCTGACGACACATTTTATATATGCTTGATGCACGTCTTCATTGTCTCCTGAGATGGTGGGCTCAGTCGAGCAGTGCTGGAGGTTCAGAGCGAGGGTGATCTGATAAACACTTTAAGGTATGTGGGCAGGTAAGGTGGTGCTGGTCAGTTTTTGGCTACTGTTACAGAAAATAACACAAACTTTCTGACCAGTCGGAAAACAGAATTTACAAAGTGTAGTAAGAAGATGTTTCGCCTTTATTCAAGCTCGCCAAGCGAGCACAGAGAAGTGAGAAGAGGAACTTGTCTCTTTGACTTTGAAAAACATTACACAGTATGCAAGTTGTCACTAATTAATAAAAACAATATAGCAGTTATCTAAGCTAAAGAACACACTTCAGACATGAATGTACTTCATTAAGTTATTCCTTGCAGATCCAGATTTGTATTATTACTGGGACGTGTGCGTGTGTGTGTGTGTGCGTGTGCGTGTGTGTGTACGCGCTACCTCTGTCTGTAGAATGGCAGCTCGCTGTTCTTTGGCAGTGAGAGACTCTTTGAGGACGTCGATGTGCTGCTTGCTGTCTGAGAACTGGTTGGTGAGCGTCTCGAGTTTGGTCTGCAAGCCCAGGAGTTCTGAGTCCTTCCTGGAGAGGTCCTGCTTCACCTGGTCAATCTGCACAACACACAAAGCTAGTGAGCTCAAGTTACATCTACACATACGCAGCACTTGTTAACTCGTTGTCTTCTTCTCTTTCCTAATCTTAATTGCATAAAAATTTTAAATCGCGATATGGACCTATATGGTAATATACATGTAGTTTGGAATTTATGTAGAATTTGTCAATAATTTAAGTTTTATATATATATATATATATATATATATATATAAAATTCTGAGGTAATAAATACAGTGGAACCTCGAATTGCGAGTAACGCGGTTTGCGAGTGATCCGCAAGACGAGCAAAGATCTTTAATACATTTTTACTTGAAAACCGAGCGAAAGTCTTGGTTTACGAGTGCCGAGTATCATGTATGCGCTTCTTATTTTGACACTGAGTGTCACATGATCACAACTGAGCCAATGGTTTTTCTCTCTTGAACTGCGGAATTGTGGGTAATCGTTTCCCCTGCTGGGTCTTAGTGCTCGTCTCTTACTGATATAATCAACATCTCTCTCTCTCTGTTTCAGCGTCGTTAGTCCTGTGTGTGTGTACTGGGGGGGAAAAAAAAAAAAAAACAACAAGGTACTCTGTGTGTGTGTGTGTGTGTATATATATATATATATATATATGTACAAACACACACACACACACACACACACACTCTCTCTCTCTCTCGCGCATTTACACCCGCCCCCCTCACTCCACACACACACATACAGACACACACTCTCTGCTCTAAACAGAAACTCTGCTCTGTCGTGATTCTTTTCAAAGGTAAAGTGCTGGTTCATTTGTTCATTTCTTTTTTACTTTACAGCAGTGATTCCATTAGTATGCGCTCACGCGAGTGTCATTAGCAATGTTCCTTGCTAATTTTTCAGATAAAACAGTCTTTCCGTTAATGTGCGCACATTACACACACACATACACACCGTCTGCGCACATAAACGGGAACACTTAGATGTCGGGATTTATTTTTAAAGTGCAGGTTAATTTGTTTTATTTTTACTTTATATTAACTATATTATATTAATTATTTTCTTGGGCCTGTGGAACGAATAATTAGAGTTTTCATTATTTCTTATGGAAAAATTCGCTTTGGTTCACGAGTGTTTTGGAATATGAGCCCACTTCCTGAACAAATTATGCTCGTAATCCAAGGTTCCACTGTATTGGCAGATATCCTCTTAATGAGATCATTTGTCCGATTATTTGCTGTTAGCATGGATAAATATGTTTGAATAGAAAACGGTACGTATTTAATATTTACATATCAGAGTTTAAAATCACAATCGCATAATCAAAATGTGACTTCTGTTCGAATCATGTAGCCCCGATGCCAACAGCGTCATCCTCAAGTTAGGTACTGTGGTAATACGACTAACATTTTGCTAGCTGTTCACGTCCTGATCTGCTTCGCTACCCGATTTGTGTCGGGAGTCGCCAGCTTGTACGTGTTTACAATGAGTACTGTAACAGTCACTGTGCATTTTATCCAAGTGATGATTCCATAGTCACATATCCAAGATCCATAAAACAGAAAAATAAATTGTCCATAATTTATTTATTTAAATTTATTCTATTTAAATGTATTCTATTTAAATTCTATGTCAATTTCCACAACACTTTCTACATTTGTACAGGAAAATCTTCTATATATTGTACAGCTAAGTTTTTTTTATTATGTTCTTAGCTTGTATAGCTAAAGTTTTTCTATATTTTATTCCATCATTTTATTTCTTATTGATAATCTTGTTTGTTAAGGTCACGGGCAGTCGTATAAGCATTTCACTACATACCGTACTGTGTGTGTGACAAATAAAACTTGAATTTGAAATGTCCATGAAACAAATCGGGTCATGACGCAGATCAGGTAGTAACAACCAACAATGAACGCTGGACAAAAGTTTTTTAAAAAAAGAATAAATTTGATGAAAGCTTTAATTTAAATAATTAATTTTAATAAGAGGTAAGATTTTTTTTTAATATTCATAGTTTAATTAGTTAAAAGAAAAAAATCTGACAAAAAAGTTGTGATGCTTATAGAATCTCAACACAAATTAAATTACCACGTACTACATCATCGTATTGGGTCGGGTTAGGATATTAAAGAATCAGCTATATTATTTAAATACGATATAATTCAGCCAGATCTGATTATGGAACACGCTTTCTTCAGGGTAGGCAAAACACTCATTTACAAATAATACTGATATTGAGGAAGACTATTTTTAAAGCATGGACTATTTCACAAACCTGGGTAAAATTATGAATTTTGCTTTTAAAAAGACCTCTTTTTCTATAATAAGAGTTTTATAATGTATATAAATTTTAATCGTTGCAATCGCTGTCTCTACAATTAAAAATAACGAGATGAACAAACTGAAATGAGTAGTTCGGCTTTTTAAACTCCAATATTAAAGGGAAGATTTAAATTAGATTAGTACTAGGCTTTTATCCGTACAGGTCCGTGTTTAAAAACGTCAGTCCAATATTAAGTACCTGTTAATCATCACACACAACCAGGACTGGTGGCATAGGCACATCAGGGAACTATGTAAGTAAGTGCTTTATACATGTACACACACACACACTCCCAAGAAAATTCCAACATGCATGGTAGAGAGCAGCAGGTTAGCAGAGGCATTTAACTGCAGTCACCCTGGGGAGGAAAAGGTGGACAGGTTACAGCAGCACACGAGAAGAAAAGAGAAAGAAATGAAAGGGAGGCTGAGGAGTCTGGTAGGATATTAGTGTTCTGAGTCCTACTCCAACCAGCACTACGGGGACAAGGGTGGGAAAAACAGGACAGAAAGGGGGGATTTTTACGACAGTGCCAGGGAGTCTAGCGTGGCGTCCGACCTCTCAGCACAGCAGCGGGCGAAGCCCTGCTTTCCTGATCACAGGGAGAACGAGAGACGTCTGATGACTCACTCGTTTAGCCCGAGTCGCTGCGTCCTCGGCCCAGATCCGGCTATTGTGTCTGGAGAAAAACCTCTGATAAGGCGCGAGGGAGAATGTTTAATTCAGCTCTGATCTGTTTCTATCCACTACGCCTTATCTAAGCCCACGGATCCCACTGCTCATGTCGTCTCTATATGGTTTAATTTGTCTTCCTTTACTTTGCCCAAGACTTTGTTTATAGAGGCAGAGACTCGTTCAGTACTAAGAAGTTTACCTAATTTATAGTACTACTACTTGTAATACTAATATTACTAATTAATATTAAACCGATATGATATTTGACCTTAAATCAATGTACAGTAACTTGTGCATCTAAAAATGAAAAGGATGTTTTTCCACTGCGCATTCTTAAACAAGAACCAAGAGAACTTGGGATATTCCCAGAGTGTTTCATTAATTTGCCATTCATTAATTATGTTTTTTATTTAATATCTGCAACAATTATAAATTCATTGAATTAAGAAGTACATTAAGTCCCCAACTTACGAACATTTGATTTACGAACGAACCCAATATCTATGAACATTCACAGATGCAAACAAATCACGGAAGTAGCTCACGTGTATCTTACAAAAAATAGAAATAAATATATTTACAATTATTATACAATATTTTCAGTGTGCAAGTATAAAATGTCTAAAGTCAGGTATATTGTATGTGTGAGTGTGTGGAGGTGCGGGAGAATTGAGTCGGCCTCAAAGATCTGTGTTTGTTTTTTATGCTTTGCATTGTATATTCGTGTCAAAGGTGTACAGGACTTTGTCGGACTTGCGAACAAATCCGACTTACAAACGTTCTCCTGGAACAGAACTTGTTCATAAGTCGGGGACTTACTGTAATCGTTTTTCAATCCCTGCTCACAGGCTGCAGGCTCCACCCCCCCACCCCCACACCGCCCGAGTACAGTAAGCTCCCGTATAGAACCCTTATAATGACTGTATTCTTTGGCTAAGTTCTTTGGCTAAAAGGAAAGTGAGAGAGCATTTCCCAGTGTCCTGTTCTCTGTGTGGTGAGGAAAGCAGGGCAGGGTGTGGCTCTAAGCTGCCTCTCCGTGTGTCTTACTGCAGAGAGCTCCCGCTGCAGCTCAGCCGTTCGCTTTCGCAGCTCCTCGGCCTGGGCCTCGCTGTGAGACAGCTCCTCCTTCAGCTGCTCTACCTGTCAGGAAAGGCTGGCATTACTGCAACAACCACCGACACGGCATTCCCAAAGCAACGCAACGCTCGCTCAGCATGTGACCGCTCAACATGCAGGTCATAGAGCAAGGGTTTTTCTTTTTTTTTTTTTCTAGAGCAGAGCACGCCAACCGATCGGCGTTCACCATGCAGAAGAAAAGGAGGCCTTGTTTAGCCAACGTGCACTGAAATAAAGGATGTAGCTGTTAAAAAGTTAAACGTGAAGGCACAGAGAAACAGTCGCATACGGCATATTTATACAGTGACATCACGGGTGAGTAAATGCTTCAGTCTGGGGTCCTCAAAAGATGAGCAGCCAGAGACTTACAGAAAATCTCAGCTCTGATCTCTCACTGATTTTTTAAAAACTATTTCTCTATATTTTTATAACATTAACACTTACAGGAAAAAATATATATATATATATTTACATACAGTGGAACCTCGGATTGCGAGTAACTCGGTTTACGAGTGTTGAAAAACGAGCATGTCTTGGTGTACGAGTGCCGAGTTTTAGAGAGAAAGAGCTGAAAACCTGACTTGGACAAATCCGCAGCTTTCACACAAACAAAATCAATTACACACCCACGCACACGTTATACATATAGAAATATAAATAATACTAATTTAGTTTAAAACCCAAGCCCAGTCTTTTCCATCTGTTCCAGAATCCAATCAAATCTATACTGTTTTTTTCTATAACCTGATAAATTCCAGTGCTGGGTGTCAGATCAGTGCCATACTGCATCTACTGCAGATTTATTTATACACCCTTAAATAAATATATCCTGTATACTGGAGCAGTGCTGGTTCAGGTGGTTCAGGCTCTGGGTTCAGTGTTTTCCCACACACAGAGTATTGTATATACCGTGAGGTATATACAGCCCAAGTATATTTGCAGACATGTTTTTTTGTTGTTTGTTTTTAATCTGTGCAGGAGAACAACGCCATCCATGATTAACTAACTGGTAGCAAACAGTTCCCCTCTCACGCTACCAACTTCTATCACAGTCTATAAAGCTCTCTACAGCGGTCAAGTTACTAATAAAGTAAAATAATATTAAATAAAAAGTTCCCGTGGCTTTAGATCAGATCCTCTTTCTGAGAACCCCAGTTTAGAGCAAACTGTTAGCCGTGAAAGACGTAAAATATGAAAAAGTCTGAGAAAAGTCTGAGAAAAATAAATAAATAAATAAGCATGTAGAGTCGTGAAATCATGAGATGGTGCACTACAGGCACTTTAAAGTTCAGGCACCGTGCCGTTACCTTGTTCTTCATGAACTTGGAGTGACTGCGATAGACCTCCATCTGCTTCATCTCCTCCTCACGCTCCTCCGTGCTCAGGGCTCCGTTAGACTTGAGCATCTGAACCTCCTCCTCCAGGTCCCTCAGACTGCGCTCCAGAGAGCTGATCTTCGAGTCCTGCATGGGGGAGAAGAAAAAGACGACAGAGAGAGGGAGAGAGAAAGTGAATGTACAATGCTATAGTGAGAGCTGAGAGAGCTGCACGGACTTATGGGTAAAAGAGAGGTTAATGTTTAATCATTAATTAATTTAATTGCTGTTAAGAATTTGAACTTATTATTAATTTAAAATATTAAAAATGTCTTGACTGGTAATGTTTGTTTGGCATTATATTACTCCATAGTTCACATGTCTGTTAATTTGTACACCACAAGAGGGCGCACTTTTAATTCATGCAGTGCGCAATACTGGATACTGAATGTTTAGCAGCCTTGTTTTTTTTTTGTTTTTTTTAAGAACAGTGAACAGAGACCAGTCCGTTCAGTCCTTCTGACAATGTCATTGGTTCGTTTTTCTCTTAAAACTGTTTTTTGCTTCATTTATTTCTGTAACATAACTAATTAATCTGGGGGGGGAAAATGCATCTTATTATTAATCAAATATGGATTGTGAAGATGTTCAACCATCAGGTGAGGAATAGGTGCGAAATGTGCAACCCTGACGCAGGGTAACGCAGACAATCATTAACCCACATCAAAACAGATCAAACGGATTACAGAAGGCGGAGCTAATACGCAGTCAAGTGGGAATTTATTTATGAAGATTAACATGCTAGGGTTTTTCCTTTTGGAGACAAATATTTGATTTATTTCAACATGGCTGCGGGTTAACAAGAGGATGTTTGGGTGTATGATGCGTCATAAAAAGTGATTTTTTTTCCCACCTGTTGTATAAATCATGTATTTAAATTAAAGCATGATATCTTCTTAACATTAAACGCAGAGAGAGAAGAAGATCGCATTTTTTCCTAATCCAAATTTATTCATTCAACCTGCATTTAAAAAAATAAATAAATAAGGAGGATAATAATAAATGTCCCACTCTTAACACACACACACACACACACACACACACACACACTTGCCTTCATCTCGATGACGGTCTGCAGGGCTTTGGTCTTGGCAGAATCAGGCGCTCCCTCGTAGCGTCGATGGAAATCCTACGGAAGAATCACGAGACGAGCGTTTTAAGAAGGTGGAGTCTTACGAATGAGATGCTTTGCTTCACCATCACACTCATGCGAATGCTCGTGCTGGCACTGGAAGAGGTGTACAAGCAGCGTCTACTGCACCTTAAACTTAACTGCACCTCATTATCGGCAGAGCCACAGACACGGCTACTTTAGAGCGACAGGGAGAGAACAACAGAGTCCGGGGGTCCCAAAATAATAGACTTGGGGAGGGGCTTTGGAGGCATTTTCATCCCGTGTGGTAGGAGTGAATTATTTGCTGAGTTTGTTTAGGAATAATAATTTTGACAGAGATACACGCTGCTCAGTTAAATGTTAAACTCTTGTATTTGGAGTTAGTTTGTATTGTTTAAATGCTGCTCTTGGTTTTTAAGTGAGAAAACTATTATAAGGAACAGGCTACATTTAATTAAATCGTAAAACATTTTTAAAGGTTTCAAATTCTAACAAAATTGGGGAAAATTTTCATATCAAGTTAGGATGTTTATAAAAAAAAAAATAATAATAAAATACTTATGGAATCACTTTTTTTTTTTTTTTTATCGGATCAACATGAGGTATTGTGATATCATGATATCGAGAGGCGACTGATGATTCCGATCACGTAAAAGTCATAAATCTACCTTCGATGCCGCTTCATTCGTTCATTTCAATCATTAAACTTCTGTACTCATCTTACTAAATTCTCATACCAGATTAATTTTCTTTAACACCGTTTTTTTGGATTTTTCCCCGATTTTCTCCCTAATTTAGTCGTGTCCAATTCCTCCCCGTCACTAGGGGGCTCCCACATTAAGGCTACTACTACCACTCAGCCGGGAGGGCCGATGAGTTAGAGACGTGTTTCCTCCGAACCACGTGACGCCAGCCGACCGCATCTTTTCGAACTGCTCGCTCGCGCACCGTTGGGGGCGGCGTAACACACTCGGAGGACAGCGCTATCCGCTCCCTCCGTTGCGCGAGCTCACAGACGCCCCTGACTGGCTGTAGAGCCGTGATTAATGTGGGAGCACTAAGTACCTCTCATCCCTCCCCTCTGAGAGAGCTCGGCCAATCAGCTCTCTCTAGACCTCCGGCTGCGAGAGGTTACAGCACCACCCGGGATTCGAACTAGCGATCTCCGGATGATAGGGCGAGCGCTTTAACCACTGCGCCACTCGGAGGCACCACCATTTGTTTTTTTTTGTGGTTTGTATTCTCCTGTTAGCATGAAAAACTTTTTAACTTTAAGTAAAAAATAAAAATAAAAAATAGTTGTGAGGAAATTATGGCTCACAGCTGTTATAATGTAAGTGACTACGTGAAATAACTTGTTTCGCAGATGTTCCACAATATTTAATGGAAATACAGACGGATATAAAGTCCAGCGTGTCATTCTTTAATAAACGAAATGCAGCCGAAGCTGCACATTATTTCACATTATTTTAAGCATGCATGACCGGATGTGTTTAATTACTTACAACATTAATAAACAATAGCCTTCAACGATAATACATCACAAATAATGCTGAAATATTGATTAATTAATTAATTAACTAACCAAATACTCGTTAAATGTTTAACATCTTCAAAAGTCTGCTAAGTTAATAAAAAATTATATGGTAATTTTGAACTCTTTAAATGATTACAAACCCAAAACTTATTAAACTTTCATGCATCTGAATGTTCTTATTCTAATTAATCCTGAATATAACCCGAGTATTTCTCTCGCTCTGTTTGTGGTATGATGTATAACGGATCAGGAAACCTACTGTAACATTGATGCATTACAAATAGAATTTCAAAAAGCTGCAGTTCAGCTTTTTACCACTGGGTGTCAGTGTTCTCAAAGAGCTGTAGTGTTGAGTCAAAGTTTGCTGTAATTCAGAAAGAGCACAGAGAGAAGGAAAGGACTTGCTCAGACGTGGTTTATGTTCATGAAACCAGTTTACCCAGTCGCTCCAGGAGCCGAACAAACCTGCAGCTTGATAACCAGGAGACGTGAGGATGTAGAGAGGATGAACACATCTGCCATTAGAACTCTACACGGGATATTTTCAGTGTAGTTATTAAATTTTTTTTGTTGTTGTTGTAAGATTTTTCATCTCTAAGCAAAAGACACAAACGTCAAACACTTTTTAAGCTCGGCAGGAATCTACACTAGTCAATGTGACAAATCAGTCCTGAGCTGAATGAACAAATTTTGGCACGAGGCAACATGACAAGTCTCTTTTCATCGCCGTCCTCCTCCGTCTCTCCGGTTTCTATAGCAACTAACGTTCGATGCCTTCAATCTGTCTGACGCTGTTGAAAGACTGGCATGAAACAGCAAAAAAAAAAAAAAAACTCAACAAAACAAAGAGGATTTCTACATCATGGTGATCTTAACACTAATCAGCGTTACGCGTCTCACCTCCCTGAGCGCGCTTGTCTCTTTGTCCCTCTGCTCCAGCAGGCTCTCCAGATGGTGGATGTGCATCTCGGCCTCGGCGAGACGCCGCGTGCGCTCGTGCTCCTCCTCGCTGGCTTTGGCCGACAGACCCTTGCTTTGCAACATCTCAAGCAGCTTCTTGATGGACTCGTCCCGCGCGTTCAGCGTCTGTTTCTGCGTGTCGATGCGCAGCTCCATTTCCTCCAGGGTCTTCCTCAGGAGGAACAGCTCTTTGGCTTGCCTCTCGTGTTCGCCGTGCAGCCGGTGGAAGTTCTCCTCGGTGAGCTCGGCCGAGAACGGCTCCCCCGGCCGCGACCCGCTGCAGTCCTGCTGGAACAGCTGGTTGAGGTCGCGCTGGATCCGGAGCTCGTCCTGGAGAGCCTGGATGGTCATCTGGAGGTGCTGAGACAGAGACAGACAGAGCTTCAGTTTCATAAAGAGTTCAGGACAATACACACATGATGGAACCTCAGCTCAGCATTTCCTACTTTAAACTTTAACTATAAGGTGCTTAGATTTCTGAAGGTAAGGGTGATTGCCTGATCGGCCCTTCGCGACTGCCTGATCGGCCGTCATGGCTACCTGATTCGCATCACATCATTTTATACTTCACAGATCTACCCAATTCGTCGTTTCAGGTCATTGCAATTTGCTATTTTTCTTTTTTGAAGAAGAAGAAGAAGAAAAGCTATTCACACTGAGTCTTCTCTAGGCTACACAGCAGCTTCTGTCCCTGCCAGGCCACAGGCTATGTCATTGCTAGGCAACAGCAGATAAAGACAAAGAGCAAGGGTTACCAAACAAACACAAACGGCTGAGTAATGGACCTGGGGGAGAAAAAAGAAAAAGAGAAAAAAGAAAAATAAAAAACACAAGCTCAAATAAGCAAGAAAATCTGTAATATAAAGAACATAAATTTCTGCATTTGATGCTCACACACTGACTTGTTTGATTATCCACACAGTTTAGCAAGATAGTCAGTATTGTCGAAAAATAGGTTTCATTTCACATTTACCGTGTCGGAGTATTTAAAAACTGTATACGGATATGAATGCAAAATGTTATGTAAGGTTATGATGGTCAGGGGTGCACAAACTTTTGGGCATCTAAAAGTACTGCACGTGCCCTCCCGTAATGCTCCGGTTCACTCGAGACACTTTAGTGAGAGAATCGTCACGGTCTGAGGACGACACCCGGGACACGAGAAACTCGGAGGACGCAAGCGCGCCGGACGCACCGGCTGGCATCACCATGGCGACATCAGGTCTCCCCCTCGACCTACTGGGGACCGAACGGACCACGAGCGTCATCGGGCACTCGGGTCGTCTCCCTCCTTCTGTTCGGTTCTCTCCGCCTGACCGCTCGACCCTGAAGTGTGTTTCACTTTCGAGCGCTGAATGAAAGGAGGAATGAAGGTGAACAAAAGAGACTGAAAGTGAGTGAAGAAGGAAATGTAAAGATCTTCAGGAAATTAGAGAGAGAGAGAGAGAGAAAGAGAGACAGTAGAAGTGTGTAGATCAGGAGGAAACAGAAGGTTTGTGTGCGCGTGTGTGTGTGCGCGAGAGAGAGAAAGAGATAGAAAGAGAGAGAGAGGTATAACACCGGTGAATATTAACTCCAGTTCTCTGAGCGTATTTAATGGCACCATGGAGACCGAAGTCTGCATTATTCATGCATCACACCTTAATACTCCCATCTCAAAGTGTGTGTGTGTGTGTGTGTGTGTGTGTGTGTGTGTGTGTGTGTGTGTCTCCGCAAACATGGGAGAGAGACATAGAGGCAAAAAGACAGGAGAGAGACAGAGTGCCATGGAGAGAAGGGGACAGAGAGAGACAAAGGGACGTAGAGACAAAGAGACGTAGAGATGGACAGATATCGAGAGACGTGGAGTACAGTCAGTGAAAGTGAAAAAGAGAGATAAACACACAGAAAGAGAGAGAGAGAGAGCAATCTTTACTCAAGTCAAGTGTGTGTGTGTGAGTGTGTGAGAGAGGGAGAGAGAGAGAGAGAGAGAGAGAGACCTTGAATATCCCTTACTAACTAAAATGTAATCACCACCATTGTTCAAATAGTTATTATAGTTATAGTGGTTAGTATTGTTTTTTGTTTGTTTTTTGCCTATTATGACATGCTTTTATATTGAATATTTTAGGAATGTTTATAAGTGTTTATCAATTCAGATTGATGTTATTTATAATGTAATCAGAGACACAGAGAGAGAGACACAGAGAGAGAGAGAGACGGACACAGAGAGAGAGAGAGAGACAGACAGACAGACACAGAGAGAGAGAGAGAATTGGCAGAGACATAACACAGAGACGGATCCTGAGCAGGTCCAGGCTGACACAGTGATACATCAGTCTGGCCTTTGGAACGGATCGACCGGCAATAATATCAAAACATAAGGAACACTTTCAGTGGAAACACAAACACACAAAATAGCAAATTAACAGCTGATGAGAAAATGGGAATGATGTTAGGAGAAGCCCCAGTGCTGAAAAGTGTGTGTGTGTCAGAGTGTGTGAAAGCCTGAGAGAGAAACGATGCGAGACACGGCGTGTGAGAGAGAGAAGTTTCCACACAAACTGATTTCTAAGAATAAATTACGTTTCTCATCATCTGTCTGGCGGGCGTGTCATCTCTACTTTCCCTCTCAGGCACAACATCAGGTGTGTATCCTCCACCCTTCACCCTTCAAACAAACAGGATTGGATGTGGTGTAGTGTGTTAGCTGAGATGTTTCGAACAGTGAGAGTTAAGTTCCCTATTGCACTTGTACCGTGTGTGTGTGTGTGTGTGTGTGTGTGTGTGTGTGTGTGCGCGCGCGTTAGTTATCTGTGGGTTATGAAACGCGCTGCGAGTCAAGACAATGGAATCAACTGAATCAGCACACTCATTTCTAACACACACACACACACACACACACGGTACAAGTGCAATAGGGAACTTAACTCTCACTGTTCGAAACATCTCAGCTAACACACTACACCACATCCAATCCTGTTTGTTTCGGCCCCGAGCGCTCTCGCCATGTCTGCAGACTCACATGACCACCAGGGGGCGGAGCTGAGCTGCACATTGGTCACATGGACTGGCATGTACATTCGGCCGATGTTTATCTGTCGCATTACGTCGGTTCTTGCGCTCGATAGATGCTGCGTCACTGGATAAATTATCCGGCGCCACTGAGCTGTAGTTTCAGGGACGATCCAGTAGGTGGTGCTATAACAGTATTTCACCTTCTCTGAGAGGTGAGACATGCTCGAGTAACATCTCAAAGAGTTACTGCAAGCAAGACTTGTAGATTATACTGTTTTTACTGCTTTTAATCACATTTTATTACATTTATGTTTCACGGAAAATGTTTGCGCTGTGCCAAGTGACATTAAACCTCCCGCTCTCTCGTCTCGTCTGAACCCATTTACAGATTTACAGATGTACACAACTGTTCCACTCTGTAAGGGGTCAGGGGTAGCTCAGTGGTTAAGGCATTGGACTACGGTTCGGAAGGTCCCAGGTTCAAGTCCCACTACCACCAAGTTGTCCCTGTTGGGCCCTTGAGCGAGGCCCTTAACCCCAACTGCTCAGATGTATAATGAGATAAAAATGCTCTGGATAAGGGCGTCTTATGATGTAGATGTAAGAGAGTCACAAACTGAAGAGTTTGTCTTTATATGTATGCACAGACCCGAGGTATTACATCGTCCTCTAATCTCACCCATGATGGTCACCCAAGTCTAACTCGGTGACGTCACTAAACTTGTCCAAATCGGCGGTTTAACGTGTGGTAAGATGAGCGCCGTCTCCAGAGCCGCTCTGACGTCAGGAAGTAAACCAGAGAGAGAGAGAGATTAGATGAAAAAAGAAGGAATATAAAGATGTCTTATACACAGAGAGAGAGAGAGATTAACTGATTCTAACACCTTTATGAATATACACACGCTTTCCTTAACCTGACTCACCACCTGAGAGAGAGCGAGAGAGAGAGTGTGTGTGTGTGTGTGTGTGTGTGAGAGTGAGTGAGTGAGTGAGTGAGTGAGTCAGAGTGTGTGTGTGTATACAGGCTCAGCACCAGAGTGGCGATGTGTCGTCACTGGGGTTTAGGGAGCGCAAGGTTGCTATCGTGACGAGGCAGCAAAGATGGTGCAGGGTCAAACGTGGAAAGACTGAGAGGTGTGTGTGTGTGTGTGTGTGTGTGTGTGTGTACAGTACATATCCTTGAGTCATGCTCGAAATAGAAGCAGTATGAAGTGCACACATTGTGATAAAAGACAAACACGAGTGAGTGAGTGAGTGTGTTTAAAACTCATCTTTCCTTTTATTTAAAAAAAATTGGATACAAAAAAAAATTGTCTATATTTAAAACATTTCAAAAGTTTTAAGCACACACACACTATATATTATAACAGTTTTTCTTTTCCTGAAGGGTGTTTACATTATTTTGGCTGGCTGATATGTACAAGTAGTCTAGGAGGAGAAGGAGGAGGAGGAGGAGGAGGGGGGGGGGTCGATATATCATCTAATAGCATAACTATTCTTTTGACACATTGATTGCAAATTAATATATTTTTTTTATTATTTATACGCGTTTGAATTACTGTTTGTAATATCCTGCAGTTCCTCTACAGTCCTACAGGTGGTGCTCAAAACGCTTCACCTACTGTATTTCAAGCAGTTCAGCGTCCTGTGTGGTATGAGCAGATTATTTGTACAGTTTGTTCAGAAGTGTAACAAAATCTGAAAGATCAATTAATATTGATATTGATATTTATAAAAGCATAATAGTTAATATAAATGAAATGCAAATTAAATCAGAACCGAGGTATCGTGATAATATCGTATCAGCTGGTCCGTGTGTGATGGATAGACAGACAGACTGTTATATAGATAAGATAAGAGATCATATATTTCTTCACATTTGAAGCAACGATATGTTGCAGTTCCTCTATAATCCAACAGGTGGTGTTTGGTCTGGTAGAAGCAAAATATTGCATTTGTTTAGAACTGTGACTAAATAATTAAATAAATAAATAATATTGCATCACAATATTTATAATCATGTAACTGACAGCATCGCAGTATTGTGATATTTTATCGGCTAATCTCTGGTGAGATAGATAGATAGATAGATAGATAGATCCTGCATACGCCCTGAAATATGTCTTTAAAATCTAGTATGTATCCGTACAGAAAAAGTAGTGACATCATTCCTATTAAAGTGTACAAACATGAGGTCCTTATCCGAGATTGTAAGTTTCTCCATAATTAATGGTTCAGTGTGGGAATCTGATCAGTACGTCAGGTGATTTTTATATCAGAGGCATGATTTGCGTAATGTGCTACAAGCTGTCCCATTATACACTAAAACCCCGGGGTGTCTCAACTAAAACTGAAAAACAAATAAAATCAATGACTGCTGAAACGCTGATCATAACGTTATGTCATCCATCCTGAAGACGTTCCAGCTTCGTTTATTAGAGTAAGATACGATACGAACACGTGAGCACTGCTCTCCTCCTCCTCCTCCTCAGTCTCCTGCGCTGAGCAAACATTCAGCACAAGTGTGGGCACGCACCACCCCGTCACACTCTCCTCAAAATACATTTCACACACTCATTCTGCCCTCTCACTACTCCTCGCTCGGTTATGTCATCACTCTCTCTCTCCGTTCCCGTACACACTTGCCTGTCTCTGTCCTTGCTCCGCCCCTCAGATGTCTCTCCATCCATTCCTTCCTTCTTTCCCCCCCGCCCCTCCATCTCTCCTCAGGGCTCCAGAGGATGACATTTAACTAAAGAACAGACGGAGGGCCCCCTGCCTTCCCCAAACTCTCCCGACACGCTGCTGGATGCTGATTCTTCCTCATTACTGCCGGATGACGCTGTGATCTCATAACAGAACTGGATCAGGGAAACGGTGCCAGGTTTAAAGATGCATAAACAGCAAAAGGTCAGTTTCCACGCTTTTGATATTATCATGAGGAGGGTAATTCCTGAGATTTAAAAAACTCTGCGTCAATGACGAGGCAGGATACGGAGGAAAAGGTTTCATTTTTAGGCCACATACACACTTAAACAAATATATATATATGCACAAGTATACACCCTCTAAGACTATTGCAATTCTTCATCATATGATGACCTGATAGGTGTGGTCTCTTACGGGATGACTCCGCCCACATCCCCAGGTGACGAGGGCTCAGGCTATGGTTTGATGACGACGAAAAATCCTTTGCTGTTCCTAAAAGTTTTTTGGAGTGAAGTGTGTTAAACGGCGTTGTTCACCAGTCCAAGTGAGGGAAAAACTTTTGATTTGTTTTGCTAAAGTTCACTTAAAGGTCACATTTTACATGTGTACGTCTTGGGGCGTTTTTAGGAGCGCTTCCAAGTCTGGTTCGCTTTGGTCAGCGAGAACACGATCGTTCCACCATCGAGGCCCCTCTTATCATATGGGATACAGTGGCGAAATGTGCTCACTGTTTTCTCCTGGCTTTTAGCCGGTGTCTTCGCGCTGCCGCTTGTCTTGTTTAGCTCGCAGCGGCAAACGCGACGCCGATTCAACAGTGTGACTCTGTTTGAGGTGCGTGAGGAAATTCGCTTTTTTTTAGTTGCCACAAACTTCAGACAAATTTTACACCGGGCTTTGGCTTGTTCAATGTGTAGAGCTGCGAACCCTAACAATTTCCATACGACTGAAGAAACCGCGCCTCTGTTGGACACGAGCTCTTTGGTTGTGATTGTCTTGTTTAAGCCCAAAATGGATAAGGACAAACAGCATGGGTACTTTCGTCCTTATGCTTTTATTCTCTTGTGACTGGAAACCTATGTGAAAGTTTACAAAAGACTAAAAATTGAATCATGTGTAATAGATCGCCTTTTAAAGTACACAACACGAAGACAGTTAATTAGAGGATTAGCCGTATTGGTTTATATACAGTGTTAGCCTTTAAACCCTGTTCGTCTCAGCTTTCTTTCTCGTCCTGTTCTCTTTCTCCTTCATTCTCTGAATTTCTCCTCTTTTCTTTTTGTGGGCAGACAGGATTCTGCCAGGCCAGCGCCCACACATGAGGAATGCCAAAACCACAAGGCTGCTAAAGCTGAAGGCGAAAGGAGAGCGTGCAGGAATTCACCGGAAATTTCCACCCGAGACGCCGTAGCTATGACGGGTATCTAAATAAACCTGGTCGAGGGCAGGAAGAGTAGGTGGTTGTGGAAGTGGTGGTGTAACAATCCTTGGATCTTTTATACTCTGGACCGCGCGCTAACACCGTTACACAACACCTCCATGTAGAGTACAGCAGCTTCCGCTCTCCGCCTCTCCCAAGAGTGTCTACGTCTCATGCTAACATCTTACACTGAAACGCTAACCACACACAAACTTCAGTCTCTCTCAAACAAAAACACAGACGATTCTGGATTTCTATTCGCTTGTGAATTATTGGAACCAGGCGAGACCGGTACGCCATACGAGAGCGCCATAGGATCCTCTCGCCCTGGTGTCAGTTCCACAGAGCTGCACTAATATCATGAATAAATCATTACCAGATCGTTAATTATATGTATTTGAACAGCTGTGTGAAAAATACACAGGGAAGAGAACCTGCAGCAGAAACAGGACGGTGTCGGCTTACAGGGCGCTCAGCCTCCAGCGCTGGATTCCACTTACCTGCCTTTATTTCCTTTAAAGCTACACGCGCACACGTCTGATTCCTGGATTAATGAGGAAAACAGAAGGACTAGAACAGGATTTATAAATGAAACAAAGCTGCAAACTGAAATTGATCATGTACAAAAGATGAAAAAGTCATCTGGGGGGTCCAAGCACTGACCCCCGGTCGTGTTGTGTGAAGGGCCTGATGAAATTAGTGACTGGGCCAACTTAAATTCAACATAAGACGAGGGATAAGTGGGAAAAGAAGAATTCTGACTCTGTAGTTTCTGAGTCAAAAACATTAACGCTTGAGCTATTAGCAGAAGAAAAGGGCATTGTGCAAAAGTTTCTGAAGATGTTTGCCATCGTTAATATTCAAACATTTTTAATTTTATTAATTATTATAAATATTAAAACAGTATTATAGTAAAATTTTTAAATACGTTAAAATAAATAAAATGGTAATAATAATAATAATTATTATTATTATTCCGGAATGAACTCCTGAAGTGACATGTATACAATAAATATTTAAAAAGATATAAATGTATAAGAATATATTTAAAATAACATGATTATTAAAAATAACATTTGTGTGCTTATAATAAGATCTACTGATATCTTTAGACTCTCTCTCTCTCTGAGATTTCTATGCTATATTATGATGTCACTGTTATATAATCATATCGTCCATCCATAATATATTGATTTCTGTTTACATTTCGAGCAGATCGTCTATTCAACATTGTTCCTTTAATTCACAAATGGCACGAGGAGAGACTTTCACAATCATGTCTGCGTTCTCGATGAGCTTCTGCTGTGTTTACACACTCGGCCTCCGTGAGCCGCGGTCACATTTCACTCGCTTTCTCATACCGTGGCGAGCTCCTCCGGCACGTTCACCCCAGACGCACAGGCCGTGAGACGTGACACGTGAAATGTTTATGTGCAACATTTACTTGAAACAATTCTACTGGATTTACCAAAACTTTAAAAAGGATTGTTTGTTTTTTTGTTGTTGTTCTTGTTCGTATTTGAAAGTGCGACGCCCACAAAAATCCATAAACGGTAAAGCGCACAGGGAGTACAGAAAGATCAGGGTAAAGTCTGGAAAACAAAAATGGAATATACAATTTGACTAATTTCTAAACCAATATCATCTTAAATAAAACATCAAAACAAAACATTGATAAAGTGAGAGTAACATCTTTCATCAGCTGAGGTGTTTTTGTTACGATTCTGCATTTCTTTCCTCCATTAATGCACCACCATTTATATACTCATAATTGATTAAGGACTTTGTTCTGATTTATAGCTTTGTTTTAACTTTAAATTTCCTGTGTAAGCACTTAAACCATTCACACAACTCTGTACATCTCCAGCTTGAGGAATTAAGGTCCAGTGTGTGAAAGGTCTGTAAGACTCGAGTCTTTTGTTCTCTTACTCACACTACATAACAAGCCAAGATTTTCAGTAACCAAAATCAATTCATTCCAGCTTTTAAACAAACCGTTTACACATCTCCCAACAAAACACAATCTCTGTTACGCGCGTGCGGGAAATCGGATTTAGTGTTTATGTTGTCATGGCGGCACGAGTCCAGAAATCGTCCAAAGTTAGAACTGAACAGAGAGTAAAGAAGATTTTCAGAAGTCGATGAAACTGAAGACCGAGGAAGAGAACTGTATGCATCAGCCGTTAATAAAGCAGACACAACACCTTTAATCCTCTTCTAACGGTCGTCACCCCACCCCCTTCCTATATATCTGATATATGTGATATTGGTTTACATTTGTGGTATTTGGGAGATAGTCTTCTTTAGAGTGAATTGTGCAAACGTGCTTTGAAGTTTCCAAAATGAAATACGGTTTGTCCCCGACGTACAAACAAGTTCCGTTCCAAGAGCATGTTCGTAAGTCGGATTTGTTCCCAAGTCCGTCAAAGTGAGTCTTAGACGCCTTTGATATGAATATACAATGTAAACCTTACCAATAAACTTCACTAAATCTCTGTTTATTTATATACACACAATATACAAATATACAAACTTTGGACATTTTGTACATTCACTTACGCACTGAACATATTGTTTATAATTGTAAATATCTGGTGCATTTAAATATCATAATAATGTAAATATCATTGTTCATTTTCACTGTACAATACACGAGAGATACTTTGCGAAAGTAGACCCGCAGTCCGTTCGTATCTGCGGAAATTCGCAAGGCATTCCGAATGTTCGTAAGTCGTTGACTACCTGTATAATCCTTACACTGGCTCACTAGGTTACTAACTAGCAGTATCAGTCAAATACTGATGGGAAGGATTTATTTTTTCTTTCTGTCTTTTTTTTTAGTTAACCCGAATACCTCAAACAGAAAGGTCTTTAGTCATCGCTTAAGGATTGCCAGTGAGTGACCCGAATGTACAGACATCTAGAGGAGGTTCATTCAACCACCTACAAGCCAGAACAAAAAACACTCTAGCTGTACAGTACGTCTTCTTCCATCCTTGAGAGACTGCAGGATGATAGAGGAACGGCAACATATTACCAGCTCAAATTCCAACAAAATATTTTGTAGTCAGTGTGCCGACATAATTGCCACACTAATCATGATACATCACTGAATCGATTTCCCCCCCGCCCCTCATCTCTAACGTCCTGTGTCCTAACTGAATATCTGACGGACATCGAACACCATGCCAATTTCACTCGAGTCAGTTTGCCGTGTAACTCCGACGCCGATCCCGCCTCTGTCCAACCACAAACATTTGTAATTAATTACACCGTGCAAGGTGATCCGTGTTTTCTCACAGATAGTTTTTTTTCCACCGGACGTGCATCATGACTCTCTCTCCCTCTCTCACATACACACAGTCTCCAACAGCAGATCAGACATGTACGTGGCTATTTTTCTTCTGTTTAAAAAATATTAATTAAGCACTCGCTCACTCAATCCGTCTACTCTGGACACATGAATGTCTCCACTGGGGATTAAGAGATTATTAGATACTCAGTGATGGTGCAGAAACACGGTACAGACCCGACTCCGTGGAAGCTGGAATAAGTTCAAACAGGATTCCACAGACATTCCAGGGATTGTTTAGGGCGTGGCTCAAAAGTGTCCAAGCAGAGAGCGTCTAAAAGCATTCCGAGACAATCCATCAACATTAAACCCCCAACGCAAGGCTTGACCGGACTAAACTATTACATCTACATGGACTTTAAGTTTTAAAATACAGTGTGCTATTTAACACAAAGTGATGACATTTGACAGCTTGACATTTCCATGGCAAGAAAAATGATCTAAAACAGAAAGAAAAAAAAAAGAAAAAAAAAGAAAAATCACAGATTCAGGTCTCGCACACTAACGTTTCAATGGGGAGCGTTTAGCTTTGATTACGGCATGCATTCTCGTGACACTGTTCACACAGGCTTACGCAAGAGCACATCCAGAGCAGCATTAATTCAAGGCTGAGGTCTTGTATTGATGGCAGGAGAGACAGGCTGCTCCGGGATGTCTTCCCAAAGACTTTCAACAGCGCTAAAGTCATAGCTCTGTGAAGGCCTGGTCATGTGTGAAGATGAGAACCACTCCTTCACAATCTGGTCCTGGAATATGGCCGTGACTTCAGGACAGAAAAACTCCATAGACTTGATAACCTTAAAATCGTTCAGTACATTCAAGGTGGTCAGCTGACTTCATTTTATTATCACATGAGTCTCGACCTGAGCGACTGAAGCAACCCCAGATCATAACACTGTCTCCAGAGGCTTGTACAGTGGACACTATACATGATGGGTGCATCGCTTCATGCGCTTCCCTTCTTACCCCGACATGCCAAGTCTCAGTCTGGACTCATCAGATCACATGACCGAAAACTGAAGTGTTTTTTTCTGATTAGACTCACTAATCCAACATGAGAGTGTGGAAATGCTCTTACTTTCACTATTAAATGTACCTTTGAAGTCTGTCGTTACAGTGATCTCACTTTTTCCCCCTCATCACTTATCATCCACAAAGTTGATGTTCCTAATTTCAGCAATTTTAACATTTTCTTGGTCTGATGAGGGCTAACAATCGGCGCACGTGAGCACCACAGAAGAAAAAAGGTAGCTTGCTCGATATAAATCAATGACAATTCAGGCACCTCTAACAGGATTAATTATTCTTACAGACAAGTAAGATAGTTTGATGTGACTTTTCAAAAAGCTCGTAGGTATAAACAAAAACAAAAAAAAAACATTTTAATTGGTATTTCGGAACAGAAAAATGTTCTGATCAAGACATTGAAACAAGGCTAGTTTCCTAATGTTCACCATCATCACCATTTTAATCATTCCAAAACAGATGAGTTCTTTCATAAAAAATAAGAATTTCTACAAGGCAATGCCTCCACACACACACACACACACACACACGGTCTGGAGGACACATTCAAACAAACCATTTCTCCTCCTTTCTCTACTTCGAAACTTGTTCCCACACACTCCCGCCGACACACTCCTACCCACTGCCTGGCCTTTTTAATTAAAAGCCGAGTGTGTCACGAACAGGCTCCTTTTTTTTTTTTTTACTAGTAGACACCCTGAAAGTGGGCGGGACTCCTGCTGATCGAGAGGAAGCTTTGAGCCAATCACATCACAGGGGCTTAATCTTAATGCAGTTTGTCAGGGGGACCATCTGCATGAGCAGCAGGGATTTGGGACGTGAGAAGGGAAGTGGACAGACCTGTCCTGCTGGAGTTAAGCCCTTGTCAGGAAAACACCTCAGCAACAACGACGCCATAGCACACAGACACGCCGTGCTTATAATCCCTCTGACACAGGAGGGTCTTTAGGACGGAGGACTGTGCGTTTGATGGTTTCCGGCTACCAAGACATCAATTTGTCTGTCTTCTTAACACTTTCCAAATGTTTATAGCTGCTGTAATCTGTAAAATGATGACAGAAACTAATCTGTAGCAGACTAGTAAAACTTTAAATGCAACTATTATGCGAATGATTACATCATCCATGATGACGTTAATCGATTACCTTCCCTTAAGATGGTAACTGATTTAGTAACTGGTTTGTTTTGCGTCATACTTCTCAGTAGCTCACTTATCTAACTTGTCCATCACAAGAAAGGGTGCACTTGTATTTCAGGTGATGCCAGTATTGGACACTACTTTTATTGACATTTGTTTTTGAATAAACTTTTTCACCATCCTTTTTTTTTTTTTTTCTTTTAAAGAAATAACTAATTTCGTGATTCTACCGAGCCCCCTGAAGGGAACACATGAGAATTCTTTTTTTTTTTTAATCAAAAGCGACATAAGAAAAAAACTTTATCAAAAATAAAGTGAAGAGACTTAAATACTTCTTTTCAGAGCAGTTCAAAAGACCCATAACTATGTAAGCTTTTTGTGAGGATTTTGTTGCTACAACTGTTCAAATTCAACTAATAAAATATCATTAAGAATGAATCGATTAACATTCATCAGTTTACGATTCTAGTCATCATTATACAAATAAATAAACCGATCAGGACGTGCTTTCACATGGAGTTAATGTCAGTGTGGTAAAGTGTGGTAAGGGTTACTCTGCTTTATGTCAGGCTGCATCACACCACCTTGTCACTGATTATCTTTTTATAACCGCAGTTTCAACAACCTCGAATGCTCGATTTAGAATTTCGAGTAGAGCTCCTAGAGTCTGGAATTTAATTCGTCTGGTTTTATAAACCCGTTTTACAAAAGGCATGGGAAGAAATTTATCATTTAGGACTTGTAATTTCAACTGTATTATGTTATATTGTGTTCAACTCAAATTTTTTAATTTGTATAAATGATTCCATGACAGTTTAATACAGATATTTTGTAATGATTTTTTTTATATTTTTAGAGTAAAAATCATGTTTCTGTGAATTATCCTAGATTGTATTTTTTTTATTTTCTTTCTAATATTGTGCAAATGAAACAAACAAACTAATAACCGCACAACTCTCATTGTTATTAATTCATAAATGATGTAAACGTAGCGGCCGTAACACGGTATTGGTGCTGATTTTAGTTTATGTTGTACATATAATAGAGAAAATGTGTGTGGCCAAAGAAGCTGCTTCTGAAGTTTACGCAACATGGAAGTGACCGATCCTGCTTCCCGAAAAAATTTTAATTGCTAACTTCAGTCATTTTGGAGAGATGATTTTATGTGTGTTGCAAAAAATAGTTTGAATTATAGCTTGTTATTGATGTTAAAATTGGTATTTAAGCATATAACCTGTAAAAATTCTTGCTTAAATATTTTTTTGGCAAACAGCTGTAGTGTCTGTAACCATGTCAAATTCATGTTGCCATATCTAAACAATTTATCATTTTCTAAAAATACACTTTTTCAGGTTTGTGTCTTTTCATGTGAAATCTAAACTGGCCAAGTTTCATCTGAATGACAGTTAAGATTTGAATTTTCAAAAAAGCAACGGTCATTCAAACATAAAAGAGCATGAAACTGTATTTAGAAAATGTGTTTCTTTTTATCTTCAAATATAAGCAGGGATCATGAGAAAATGTGTTTCCTTTTAGCTTTTATTTTAAGCAGGGATCGTGAGATAGGAAGCATTACAGTATTATTTTTTATAAAATGGTGATATATAGTCTTATGTGAAAATTCACTTCTTCGCCTGGGGGAGACAGTTTACCACAGATGTTTCTCTAACTTATGGCTAAAAGACAAAAATTAAGAAAGCATCCCGATGACCAAATTCCCCATCGTGAAGTCAGGACGAGATCCTGAACTCCTGAACATGCCCAGTCACACCGTCAACAGGAAATCAGACATGCAACTGCTGTAATATGTCTATTACGGCAAGAGATTTAGAAGAAAAAAAAATCAATTCAGTTATGAATCACTGCGTGCTGATTCATGTATCGCCACACTGACTCCAAAATCTATTTTTAACTGATGTATTACATTTAATAATAGAGATGCACCAGTGACCGGAACTGGGCGTTTTTCCAGACATGACTGATTACGTTGGGTATAGTCAGTTCAAAGCCCTTTCAAAGTGGTGCAAAAGAAACGCATTTTTATGGCGTTGCATGATCAAACATTTCACAAGTTAAAAGCCTCCGATCTGCCTTATTTTTTTTCCAAAAACTCTGTAGACGAATTAGTCCCGAATCCCACTCCTTACACCGGTCTCAAAACATCACGTTCGCCAACTAGTTTCTAAACACGTGCGTTAGAAGCTATGCTCGCAATTGCTGAAAATGCGCTCAAGAGGCATTTGAGAAGGTAAGATTTTGCCGTTCCTTTATAATCCTACAGGTGGCGATCTAAACTATTCACTCACTGGCATCCCATGCTCAGTAAAAATGTAGCTTTTTGTTTAATTTAAGTTAAAGTTAAATGCTAAACTCTTGTATTTGAAGTTAGTTTGTATTGTTTAAATGCTGCGCTTGGTTTTTAAGTGAATACAGCTAAGGTAAAAAAAAAAGTTTGAGTGATGAATGTTTTTAAAAATAAAAATTTAAAGTTAAGATCTTAAAATTGTAACAAAATGAATATCAGTAAAAAAAAACGATCTAATCAGGGGTATTTATAAAATCGTGATAAACATGACTTGGTTAAATCTTTAACACTAACTGCACACATTGGTGTGATCGCCTTTACCTTCTTTAAATCTTTCTTTATTCATCTTACGCACAAGTCAGACACCAGACTAGACAAATGTAGCCAGAAAAAAGTCTTTTTTGAAGACGTTTCTCTCATCAGCGTTTCTTCTCGTCTGTCTTGGCCACATTATGAATGGCGCCTGATGATGATGATCAGGTCTGAATAAAAAAACATGTGCTACTTAAAAAAAAAAAAGCTGACATGAAACACACTGAGCAGCTGACTCTGATTTCTTCCCTCTGCTTCCATCTTCTCCTGATTTAAGAGTGAGTAACGGCGAGGGAGGCTGGACGAAGACGAGGAGAGAGAAGAGCTGAGGATTCTGTTCATTCCACACCTCTGCACCATGACCGCGGTGGATGTTCAAGGGTGTGTCTGCTAAAGACAAGCACCTCCCAAGTCCTGCAGTGAATCAGGATAAAAATACGACCGGGCGCCTCACTATCTCCTTCTCGCCCTGTATCCGCCACTCAGGGAGCGCACAGGGCCGCGCCGAGGCAGAGAGGCGGGAATGAAACTCTTCAGGAGCAGAGTCATGGAGAAAACACACACACACTTCAGGACTAATGTTTGTGTTACCCTCATCCCACTGCACACTCGCACCGAACCATGAGGGGGCTGTCAGGCTGTGTGTGAGGGCGGGCGAGAGACAGAAACAGAGAGAGAGAGAGAGAGAGAGAGAGAGAGAGAGAGAGAGAGAATGCAAGACAAACAAGGAAGAGAGATGGGTGAAAACTGAGACAAAGAGTGACTAGATAGATAGATAGATAGATAGATAGATAGAAGACAGTCTTATTTCAGACAGACAGAAAAGAAAAGTGTGACAGACAACTAACTAAACATATAAATAGGGACAAATGGTGAGATTGAACCAGACGGACAGACAAAGTGAAAAAGACAGACAGATAGATAGAGGCAGATAGAGAGAGTGAATCAGACAGACAGAGAACGTAAAAAAGACTGACATACGGAGGCACAGCGACAGTGAATCAGACAAACATAGTGACAAATGGAGACAGAGAGAATGTAAATCAGACTGACAGACAAATAGAAACAGACATTTTATTGATCCCAATGAAAATTACAGACGGACAGACAGATGAAGAGAGACAGAGAGAGAGAGAGAGATCAGATAGATAGATATTTTATTGATCCCGAAGGAAATTACAGACAGATTGACAGTGAATCAGTCAGACAGACAAATAGAGACAGAGACCGATAGAGAGACTGACAGAGATGAACTCCAGCTGTGCTGATAGTGGGATGTGACTCATTTAAATGGTGCGTTCTTATGATGAGATTATTAAATCAGATTTTCTGCAGGTTGTTCTCGAGAATCCTCCGTCAGACACATATGCACATCTGTTTACACTCCGAGAGAGAGAGAGAGAGAGAGAGAGAGAGAGAGAGAGAGAGAGAGAGAGAGAGAGACACATACACACACAGACAGACAGAGAGACACAGTAAAGAGACAGGAGGAAGCTGCAGTCCAGGGCTCAGAACAGAAGCTCAGTTTGGTATAAAGTTTCACAAAGCTGACAGATAAAGAAACAGAACACAAAGGAGATTACACTGCTTTTGGGACCATAATGAGGAGCAAAACACTTTCTGTGTGGTGGGATGCAGAAGGCATCAATCACCGAGAACACACACGCACCGAAACCGTGTACACCGAGTCCACAAGCACCAGAAACTACCAGGTGTGTGGGTGTGTGTGTGTGTGTTACTGTCATGAGAGTTGTTTTCTCCCTGGGCAGCAACCCAACCCCGTAACAGCCAGCTTAGTCACAGAGGACACGGGCCCTGGTACTGAGCAACTGACACACACACACACACACTTACTGGTTCTATCGGCTCCACTAGCACAACTGTACTGCACTAATAATCAGTCCTTGTTCAAAACACAGAAGATAAAACATGATCATCTTTACCATCACACTGCTGCTGAGATTCTTCCTCATATCATTCAATCTGATTGATCAGACGGTGTTTATTAATATGCTCTAACAAACCGCCCTGATAGTAGTGTAACAGTGCTTTAATTAACATCACAGCCTTATCTCACTGCATGCTGTCTAATAAAAGTTTGAAAGGTGTTCAACTTCACACCATGAAGGTTTCTGTGAGGAGATGTTTATTACACGTTTCTGGAAGGAGTCTCCAGTGTCAGTCACAGGATATAAAGAGGATGGAGAGAGAGAGAGAGAGAGGGTGATTGTTTACATCTGCACTAAAGTAAGATAACAGGAAGTAACATGTTTCATGTACCCATTAGATCATTTTTAAAAAAAATATATAGCGTCTCAAGCATTAATAATTTAAGAACAGTAATGACACATTTCTGCGATACAAGAGAGGTAGAATAAAACACTAAAACATGTTCTGTTCTGGGAAAAATAATGACCTTCAGGCCTTTAAAAGTGACTCACATCATCCTGTCAGTGACTACCTTCCTGTAACTGCAGCCCAAGTGCTTTTAATTCCAGCCTTGTTTCTGTAAGAATCACAATTTTCTAAATATCCCAACACTCGATGGTTAGAGTGTTTGTAGAAAGAGTTAAAAGGTTAAAGCTAAAAACAAGCTGATGATCTTTAATGTAATCAGTGATGATATTATTTCCGGTAGAAGCCCACGTACACGTCTGTCTGTCTGTCTGGCAGAACTCTGTCTAACTTTCATTCGTTTGCGTTTCGGGAGGGTTGTAGGCACCTTGTAGATGCAATCCTGTAGTTTCTATGTCTTCCGCATACTCTGTGTATTTACGGTAATCTATCACATTGATTGGCTCAATCAACGCGATAGTTTACCGCAGGAACTGCAACATAATACAACCTTAAGTTTTAACTAGGACTGTAGCTATCGAATATTTTAGTAATCGAGTATTCTACCAAAAATGTAATCGATTAATCGGATAAACCGTACTTTTGCTTAATTAAACAGCAATATAAAATATACTGCTCAAAAAAATAAAGACGACTTAGTCCCGGCTGTGTCACGCCAAACAAATAATTGTGCAAAAAACATAACGCAAGCTTTTAAAATTCATTAAAAAAAAGCTTCGAGGGCCTCCGAGTGGCGCAGTGGTTAAAGCGCTCGCCCTATCATCCGGAGATCGCTAGTTCGAATCCCGGGTGGTGCTGTAACCTCTCGCAGCCGGAGGTCTAGAGAGAGTTGATTGGCCGAGCTCTCTCAGAGGGGAGGGACGAGAGGTACTTGGTGCTCCCACATTAATAACGGCTCTACAGCCAGTCAGGGGCGTCTGTGAGCTCGAGCAACGGAGGGAGCGGATAGCGCTGTCCTCCGAGTGTGTTACGTCGCCCCCAACGGTGCGCGAGCGAGCAGTTCGAAAAAAGATGCGGTCGGCTGGCGTCACGTGGTTCGGAGGAAACACGTGATAGTCTTCGGCCCTCCCGGCTGAGTGGTAGTAGTAGCCTTAATGTGGGAGCCCCCTAGTGACGGGGAGGAATTGGACACGACTAAATTAGGGAGAAAATAGGGGAAAAATCAAAAAAAAAAAAAAAAAAACCTTTGGGGGAGAAGATTTTGTAATCAAATTACTCGAGGAATCGTTTCAGCTTAATTTAAACATTATACACACATTTATTTACTTTTATTTATTTATTATTTATTATTAAATCAGTAGAATACTAATAGTCAGGTAATCCCTTTGAAAATGTTTCACCAGTACTTCACCATAAAGCTACATGCATTTGCTTAAAAAATTCATTAACCAACCTCCTGATGCGTGGACACTACCGTTCTCCTCACCATTTCACTTGAATACCACCTGACAAGTTTAACTATGAACTTAATCACTACCTTTAAACACCAAGACAAGGGATTTAAACCCAGCCGTCCTCAAGTCTGGGAGAAATGTCATGTCCTCAAATGAGGACATTCACGTCTCAAAAGGTTAAACTAAAAAGAAAACAAAACATTACAGGAGGCTTCTGGGATTTTATGAGAGTCAGATTTGAAAACCCAGAGCAGCTGGATTCTGGTCCAACACTAACATACTCCTTACTGCGCTGCTACCATGAACATAGTTTCCATTGCATACTATAACTTTCACTGTACTTCTAAATGAATACATGAAGGAAAAAAAAAAAACAGTTTCTGCTAAAATGGGTTGAGAGAAAGAGAGAGAGAGAAAACACTTAATACAACAAGTTGGTTTTGCATATAGTGGTAACCTTGACGACCCAGTTGCACGCTGCTGTTATGGGAAAATAATCAACACGTGGTGATGCTTGATGGACGGTCCAGGTGTTGATTATTTTCCTGCATCAGCACACCCCGAAGTGTTTAACTACTCATGAAACAACATCTGAGGAATAAAGGAATAGTGCTTTTAGTACTGATGAGAACGAGGAAGACTTGATGATGGAAAACACAGACTTGTTCATTTTATTGATTCTGTGCTTACTTGGATGTTTCTTTGTTTTGTTTTTATCTTCTGCCAGTCAGTCAGAGAGGGGAAAGCTCTCCAATCTGCTATGCCTACAGATCTGCACTAAACATTTGTCAGTTGACTACCGGGGCTCAGCCGTGTCGTCTGTAATCCGACCCTGAGTGATGTTGTGTTTGCTCTGGCGGTGGCAGGAGCTACAATAAATAAAATGTCCTGATGTGATGACATGGTAATAGATTAAATCCAGTACTTAGAGCTCAGAATACGAACACGAGCCATTTCTTCATTCCAATTCAATTTTGCGTCTTTGTGATTAGGTTCTTTCGTGTTGATGCATTTCCTTTTGAAACAGAAAGTCAAAGGAAGTGTTAGAATTTGAACAAGTTTGAAAGCTTTAGCGGGAGGAACTGTTTCTTTCCGATGTCCCAGACCAGGGGTACCAAATTCAAAGTCAAGAAGGTTCGGTTCAAAAACTTTTCTTCGAGACGAGGTCCAAATTTCATGCCTGTGTTAGGATTCAGATCATTGTAAGTCACTAAAAGAAAAAAAAAAGGTACAGGGAGTCCCCGACTTACGAACAATTTCCACAGATACGAACAGATGGCGGTTCTACAAACATTCATAGATGCGAACAAATCTCGGAAGTACCTCACATGCATATTATATAATATTTACAATTATATACAGTATTTTCAGTGTGTAAGTGAATGTCTAAAGTCAGGTATATCGTTTGAGTCGGCCTCACTGATTTCAATGAATCAGTCCGGGAGCACGATGATAGAAAATGTCTGTCCTGATGGTGAAAACAGAACAAAACAGAGTTCACAGTCCAATACAGTGGAAAGCAGCTGGGAGACAGGATGGCGTCCGGGATTCCCCTAATGATTTAAAGGTGCAGAGACAACACTGTTACATCTCCATGTGAGATTCATTTCCTTACGCGTGATTACGTCTTACGTTACATTGTATATCTGCGTCAAAGGCGTATAAGACTTGATATAAAATATAAGAATTTAAGAACATATCCGAGTTATGAACATGCTGAACTTGTTCGTAAGTCGGGGACTACCTGTATTTAAAAAATGCAATAATATTTATTGTAGGTTTTCATGTGGACAATTTGAACTTTGATGGTCGTGTAAATTTCCTTGTACATGTATGGAATACAAGCAACAGTCTTTAGGGAATCTTTATTTGCACGCTGCTGGGCTATAAATTAACGTGAAAGAAGAAATCTGGTTGCTCCGTCATACCGGACTCTCAATTCAGGTATTTCAGGGCTTAGTGCACCGGGATCGTTTTTAAGAGCACTTGACCTTCAAAGTCTAGTTAATTTTTTTTATTAATGAGAACACAACCATTACGTAATCTGGAACCGTGCCCGTGTTCGCTTGAAGAGATGGTCTCGAGAACAAATCAGCGTACTCGGGTACGAATCAGATATGGAAGTATGAAAAAGGATGTCAGTCATGAAATCACAGTGTCCAAATATATCCCTGCCAACCTCAAGGGGAAAAAAAAACTGCTAGATTACTGGTATATTATTCTTACTTATCAGAAAACCATCGGCGTTTGGATAGAACTGCCACACAGTACGTGTGACGCGGGGTCGTCTCAGAGACCGACACGTCCGAGTGGTAGACGAAATATTACTGACTCGTGCTGACGGAAGCGCTCTCACAGGAATGTGTTCTCGATCAGGCTTAGCGAGCGACATTCCAGCATTACGCAGTCCCAAGTTGGTAAAAACACCCTTCTGAAAAAGTGTCCGTTACCATAACAGCTCGCACAGATTCCACAATCGTTCAAACAAATAAACTCCAAACATACTTTCTTAACCAAGGCACAAAAAAGAAAATAGCGCAAGAGAAGATGTTCATCCAAACCCTGACAGACAATCCAAGTAACGAAAACACAATTCATTAAAATAGTAATAAATACACCAACCAAGTTTTAATTTTAAAGTCCTATTCTGTTGGAAAGCACCCGACCCTTAAAATGACCTGAATTAATCATGAACCTTACCTGCGTCTCATCCTGCATCACGCGGTACTGCTCCTTCCACACGGCTATCTTCGAGACCTCGTCCTTGCGCAGAGCGCGCTCCTTCTTCAGCTCGGGGCTCCAGAAGGTCTTGATTGAGTTCATGGACGAGCTGAGCTTGCTCTCCTTGACGTCCACCTCCTTGCGTAGGAGCTCGTTCTCGCGCAGGACTTCTTTCAGCTGTGCTTGCAGGTCCATGATGGTGTTGTCGCGGGCCTGGCGCAGCGAGTGCGGCACGGTGGAGGCCATGGCCGCGGGCACGTGGTGATCCCCGAAGGCGATGGAGTCGCTGGCGATGTTGGGGCTGCTGCCCGTCACCGTGGCGCGCGTGCCGTAGGGCAGCCGGGCGCCCGAGCGGCCCAGGGTCATGGTGCTCTTCGGCATGTCCGAGATGGAGATGGAGGAGGGCGCGGGTCGCGTCGTTGTCGCTCAGGTACGTGGGGCCGGAGGTGGCGTAGGCGGCGTTGAGAGACTGGATGTTCTCCATGGAGAGCGTTTTACCGCCGCCCCCACCGCCACCTCCCGAGCTGTTGTTGCGCCTGTGGCCCAGGCGAGGGGAGCGGGGCAAGCGCGGGGAGCGTCCGGGGCTCTGATTGCCCTCCGGTTTACCCACCGAGCGGGCGCTACCGTACATCGTGACTCGGCTTTGAGTAAGAAGGACGGGAAACCTGTGAGAATAGGGTAGACGGCTGGTTCAGGTGGATCCTGCTCAGACCTGGCAGCTTCGCTTAACTCCACAACAGGAACAAATGCCTCATGTTTGAAATGTCTGAGTGAGTGGATACGACAACGCGGCTCTGCCTCGGCTCTGCACTCCACAGCTCCAAAGTGTCTGTTAACTGGCGCTTTCACCCGGGATTATATAACACGGTGACCTAAAACAGAGAAGAGCAAAGAATCAGACATGAAGACGAAAGAAACAAACAATCGAATGAGGTAAGATTCCCAGATGAGAACAGTTAATATATTTTTCATTATTCATGTTTAGCCAAAATTCATTAAGATTAGGATTTAGCGGTATACAGCTCTAAAGACAAAACACACACACTCACTCACTCACAGACATCTGTTCATAATATGAGCAGTGCTACTATACGATAAGTCTTGTCATCCATTTTTCCCCTGGCTGGAGTCTGCCTGCCTGGCACTTTTTCCCCCTCGGGATGAAATAATAGGCTAATGAACAGCTCTGGCATCATCAGCCTTCCTTCTCTGGTCTCAGCTTCAGCTCTGCTCCTGAGCGTCTTGTTAAACCTGCCGCTCTCTCTGGATCTTTATCTCTCTGGTTTCTCACCTTGGATTACTTTCGCTGCTTCTCTGTCAGGAGTTTAAACGCGATCGCACTGGCGGTGGCGTTGGATTACGACTTAAAATCGGTGTTTAGAATCTTTATTATGTGGACACGCTGTCAGCTACCACAACCATGAGAATCTGTACAGTTTTGTCGTACAAGACCTGGAGAGAATATGACTAATAGCCTGGGCGATGGTTGTCCTGCAGCTCTGGGTTCAATCACAGCTCTCTCACACACACACACACACACACAGGCACACACAGGCACACACAGGCAGTGTATGCAGTGTAGAGGCTGCTTTTTTCCGAGCTCCGGCAGACCAATTTTCCAGCTTAATCCAGATTGACGAAGAGCGAACATATTACAGATAAGTATTTATAATATATTCACTCGAAACTCCTGTTATATCGCTAAGTTTTAATAGTTTTGCCACGCACCCGCGTCTAGCCGGTTATCCCATTAGCATCGCTAGCCCGTTAGCCCGGCTATCACAAGTTTGCCTATGCGTTTTCCACACCGATTATCTCCGTTTTTTGACACCATGTCGGTTGTGTGTCTGTCTCTGAGTGCAAGTGAGGACACACTGGAGCTTCACTCAACGGATTTGGAGATGGAGGCCTTGGAGAAGCAGATCCGCGACCTACAGGTGAAGCTGGCCCAGCTACGACAGCGGAAAGCCGCGCTGGAATCGTCACGGACCGACGCTCACCTGTCCCAGGTAAATTCTCGGCATGACACACATCCTTCCACAACCACTACTCCACGTGCTTCTCTGCCCAGGTCCAACGCACCACGGACGCAGCCCGCCCAGGTTTCCTTCACCCCGGCGCCGGGATACCACGAAGCCTGGATACAGCAGCAACGGAAGACGCGCGCTAGACCCCGGGCGAGGACCTCTCCCCCTCCGCCGCTTCGCTCCTCCTCGCGAGACGGTACACGACGCGCTGGTCATCGGAGACTCTATCGTCCGGCACGTCCGTGCTACCACAGCTAAAGGTAAGGTGCGCACTCGCTGTTTACCTGGTGTTCTTGATGTTACTGCACAGGTGCCTGCGGCCCTGAGGGAGAACTTTGGAGCTGTGGTCCTTCATGCTGGCACGAACGACACCGGGCTGAGGCAGACGGAGATCCTGAAGAAGGACTTCAGGAGCCTGGTTGAGAAGGTCCGCAGCACATGACCCACGACAAGGATCATCGTATCCGGACCAAATGAATATATTGGTTTAAATGAGTCTACTCCGTCAGGATATTTCTATAAGCACGAACCCCGTCAAACTGGTCGTGGTGGTGGTGTCGCAACTATCTACAGTGATGTTCTCACTGTTACTCAGAAAACAAGGCCCAAGTTCAACTCGTTTGAAGTGCTTATCATTAATGTTGCACTCAGCGAAATACATAATAAACCCTTGCTACATTTCGTTCTGGCCACCGTGTACAGAACCCCGGGGCCATATGTCGATTTTCTTAAAGAGTTTGGACATCTGCTATCAGACCTATTGGTTAACTCTGACAAAGTGCTGATAGTAGGAGACTTTAACATTCATGTAGACGATGCTAACAACGCTTCAGCACTCGCATTTATAGATTTGCTAAATTCCTTTGGGGTTAAATAAAATATAAATAGACCAACTCACCGCTTTAATCATACGCTAGATTTAATTATATCCCATGGTATAGATGTCTCTAATATAGACATTCTACCTCAAAGTGATATCACAGATCATCACCTCTTAGTATATACTCTACCTGTAGAGCAGCGTAGCTGTGCCTCCCCACGTTATCAATTCAGTAGAAACATTAATCCGACTACTAAAGACAAATTCACAAGTAATCTGCCGGATCTGTCCCAACTTCTTATCAGACCCCTAAGTGCAGACGACCTAGATGAAGTGACTAATGTACTGGTAAAAATAGTGCCCATGCTGCTAGACACTGTTGCTCCCATCAGATTTTAAAAAGTCAGAGATAAAACACTTGCACCGTGGTACAACAGTCATACTCGCGCCCTAAAGAGAGCAACCCGTAACCTCGAGCAAAAATGGAGAAAAACTAAACTAGAAGTTTTTAGAATCGCGTATAAAGGTAGTATGTGCAGCTATAGACGGGCATCTGAGCCAACTCATAGCAAGAAACCAAAACAATCCCAGGTTCCTATTTAGTACAGTCGCTAGCCTAACAAACCCTAAGATGCCTGCAGGGAGTATCCCATCACAGCTTAGAAGTGAAGACGTCATGAACTTCTTCAATGAAAAGATTGATAGTATCAGGAAGAAAATAATGGAAATTCAACCTCTAACAACATCTCATGATCCAGTCCAGTCTAAAGCTTCACAATTAGATTTTCAGTGCTTTACAGGTGTAGGACAGGAAGAGCTGTATAAACTCATCACCTCGGCTAAATCAACAACATGCTTGCTGGATCCAATCCCAACCAGACTTTTAAAAGAAGTAATAAATATAGCTGGAGCGCCCCTTCTAAACATTATCAACTCTTCATTATATCTAGGTCACGTCCCTAAACCTTTCATGTTGGCAGTTATTAAGCCTTTTCTTAAAAAATCTAATTTGGACCCAAATGATATAATAAATTACAGACCAATTTCAAACCTTCCGTTTATATCAAAGATATTAGAAAAGATAGTATCAGCCCAAATATGCACATTCTTGCAGGAAAACGATATCCTCGAAGAATTTCAGTCAGGTTTCAGGCCCTATCATAGTACAGAAACTGCACAAGTTAAAATTGCAAATGACTTGTTTCTCGCTTCGGACCAAGGCTACATCTCAATTCTTGTCTTACTTGATCTTAGTGCTGCATTCGACACTATAGATCCTAATATTCTCATAGATCGCTTATAAAAATCACATTGGTATTCGGGGACAGGCGTTAAAATGGTTTAGATCCTACCTGTCTGATCGATTCCATTTTGTAGATCTGAATGGAGAACAGTCTGGTGTAATGCCAGTGAAATATGGGGTGCCACAAGGGTCAGTTTTAGGACCTCTGCTGTTCTCAATATACATGCTTCCCTTGGGTAACATCATTAGAAGACATGGGATTAGTTTTCATTGTTATGCTGATGATGCCCAGTTATACATCGCCACAAAACCAGACGAAATACCCAAATTGTCTAGACTAACAGTGTATTCAAGTTATAAAAGATTGGATGACCGATAATTTTCTTTTACTAAATTCAGACAAGACAGAGATATTACTTATTGGCCCAAAAACCAGTACACACCAGCTCTCACAATTCAAACCTGCGTTTAGAAGGATGTACTGTTACCACCAGCTCGACAGTGAAAGACCTGGGTGTAATATTAGACAGTAACTTATCCTTTGAAAATCATATCTCCAACATCACAAAAACAGCCTTTTTCCACCTTAGAAATATTGCCAAACTTAGGAACATTTTATCTGTATCTGATGCTGAAAAGCTGGTTCATGCATTCATGTCCTCCAGACTGGACTACTGTAATGCATTACTGGGTGGCTGTCCTGCATCCTCAATTAACAAGCTACAGTTAGTCCAAAATGCAGCTGCCAGGGTTCTCACTATATCAAGAAAATATGATCATATAACCCCAATATTATCATCCCTGCACTGGCTACCTGTTCAGTTTAGAATTAATTACAAAATAGCATTACTTACGTACAAGGCTCTAAACGGTCTAGCTCCTACATACCTAACCAGTCTTCTGATACGTTACAATCCACCACGCTCCTTAAGATCAGAAAACTCCGGACTACTGGTAGTTCCCAGAATATCAAAATCTACAAAAGGAGGTAGGGCTTTTTCATATTTAGCTCCAAAACTTTGGAATAGCCTTCCTGACAGTGTTGGGCTCAGACACAGTTTCCCAATTTAAAAGTAGACTCAAGACGCATCTCTTTAATCTGGCATACACATAATTTATTTCTCTACCTCATACTCCAGTACATCTATCCTGAATGGCAACCACGCTAATTCTTTTCACCTGCTCTTTATTTTTCCACCCATCCCGAGGCATCTGGAGATTGTGCCAGCTTCAGTAGACAGAGGCCAACCCTGCGAGGTTCCTGAGGCATCCAGAGAAGGACCTGCTCCAGCTGAATTCTTCATGTTGGTTTAGAGCTACACATGCTGCTCCTGAGCTCCCAGTGATCCAGACCCCCATCTGCCCTCTGCACCTGCTGACTCATCCCTGTGCTGAACTGGACTTTGTGTTAATTTAAATAACTTCTGTTATATCGAACTTTCAGCTGCATAACACACATGATGTCATACAATTTCTGTTATCTGTTATCACCCAGATGAGGATGGGTTCCCTGTTGAGTCTGGTTCCTCTCAAGGTTTCTTCCTATTGCCATCTCAGGGAGTTTTTCCTTGCCACTGTCGCCGTCACCCTTGGCTTGCTCATCAGGGACAATCTCATTATCTAGACACATTTTCTTACACATGTATACACTTCCATAAATTTTCTTTTAATTTTCTTTTCATTTCTGCGAAGCTGCTTTGAGACAATGACCATTGTTAAAAGCGCTATAGAAAGAAAATTGAATTGAATTGTATGTAGAAGCTGTTAGTGACCTGATATGCACTTCTTCAATAGAAAAAAGAAACATTCCTTTATTGATTACTCTTGAGGTAAAAAGAAAATGGACTTTTATTCCCAAGATTAAGGCATATTACCAATGATTCATCTGATACAAACCTCTCGATTCAATGTAGCCTACTGTGATGTTTAAAAGTAGACCCTCGAACTGAGTTTCTATAAATGTTAGGTGTCGGAATCAAGACAAGTGTTCATCAAGTCCATCTTTTTACTGCAGGAAACTTTCCAAGCCAAAAGAAAACTGCTGTAGTTACAGGAAAATATTGCTGTCCGTGCTTGTAGCTTTTTTTTCCTTTTCTTTTCCAATCTCAGCCGAGTAGCTAATTAGGATACGAACACACTTAAGGGAAACGTTAGTCATGGGAATTTGGATTTGGATTTTTTTTTTAGTACACTGTGAAAAGTATTTAAGGAAATGGAGAAAGCGGACAAGGAAGAAAGTATTGGATGGGTTTTCTTATGGGTGACAGGACTAGAAAAGAGGATTTAAACTGAAAGGAAGATGAGCGATCGAGACCAGAAAGTGGCTGTGATGCAACATGGTGGATGCCAACTACCGGTAAACACCAAGATGATGAGAAAAGAAGCAGCTAATTATTTCTAAAAAAGTGTGGTAGATATGCATTTAAGGGGGTTTTCATGTTAGGTACCCAGGATCATCTGCGAGTACACGTTTCGATCAGTGAGGACACGATCCCAAAACAGCAATAGAAAGTTTAAGTTACTGTATAACACTGAATGTTTAGTGTTGTTGAAATTTTTGCACATCACACACAAGCTAATTTATCATCAATCACTTCATACTCCACCATTACTGATTATGAACCTCCATCCATCCGTCCGGCCGTCCATCCGTCTTACACTCTCCAAGGACATTTACTTTCACACTCGGTCCAACCGCTCGAGTCGGGGCTTGTTCGCTTTCACACAGGCCGAATAAGGCTCGACACGTACACTGCATGGTGGGTGCAATATTATTCACAACAACAGAAGTAACTAACATTTACTAATGAATTATGGAAGCTGACTTGCGGTATCGCCAGCATGCATAACATCGGCTCTATCAGACGACTTCCATTTGGATCAAAGGAGCGTTTGTTTGTGTTGAAGCATGACGAGCCAGTGGTTCAGCAAGCAGCCTTTTGTTTCACGTGTGCATTTCGGCTGAAAACCTTCATTGTGCTGATGCTGCACGTCACTGCTTCTGAGCACATCATGTGACCACATATTCATACTTTTATAACTAAGAATAGTATGTATTGTTCAGCTTGGATAACAGTGCCTGAGGAAATTATGTTTAGTAGGTGGGAGTACAGGTTTCCAGCTTTTTCTTTTCTTTTCTTTTTATTTTATTTTTTTACAGGGGGTATGTGATGTAAAGTGGCAGCAGAAGGACGGCTTTCCTCCTGGATGTACCCCAACCGAAGGCAAACTCATCAATTTCTAACATGCCTTTTCATCACTTTCTGCAAATTGGATTGGCAAGTTCATGTAAGGCCCACAAACACTTTAATATGAAAATCCGTACACCTGCCGATTCGTGTAAATGATCGTGTGGCAGCAGGGCGACACAAGAAATCATACAGACACGGGGCCAAGAACTTTAAATCGAACATCAGAAATTTCAACATACTGTGTGTTTGGAAATGACTTTCTGTTCAGTACAGGTGTTTAATCGGAAACAGTCTTCCCTTTCAGCCTCAAACCAGCCTGGACATTTTTGTCTTAACAACAATGTGTTTCCACACGCAGAACAGCAGCTCACTGAATTCTCCCAGTAAAGATGTTTCTAGTTTCTGAAATTCTCAAACCAATCCATCAGCAACTGTGTCACAATCAGCAGTTACACCATTAAACTATTTTCCTTATTACCTGCCTGCCTCATTATCCAGCGCTCTAGGTGTTCCTAATAAAGCAGCCACTAAAAGTACAACTATTTATCATTAGCCTGCTGTTCCTAATAAAGAGGCCACTGGAAGTACAACTATTTGCCTCAGTAGAGCCTGCTATCCTGGTGTTCCTAATAAAGCGGCCACTGAAAGTACGACTACTAAACGAGGTGTTTACTAGTAGTACAATTATTTCTCATTAGAGCCTGCTGTTCCTAATAAAGAGGCCACTGAAAATACAACTATTTCCCCCTTGGTAGCCTGCTGGTCCTAATAAAGTGGCTGCTGAAAGTACAACTATTTTCCTCATTAAAGCCTGCTATCCTGGTGTTCCTAATAAAGTGGCCACTGAAAGTACGGCCACTAAAAGAGGCGTTACTGAAAATTAAAATGTTAATGCTTAAGAATGAAAACATTAAGACAAACCTGTGATTTGGAGACCGATTGATATTGATCCAAGTCTGCCGACCAATCAGAATCGAGTATTCAACAACGCTGTGGATAAATTATGACTTAATGAACTCTGAACTACAAAATAAAGCATAATATTCCTCCAAAAAATCCTTCTATCCTGTGTATCCGTATAAAACTGTAATGCATACACGCCAAGTATGGAGAATTACTGTTTTAATAAAAAAATATTTCACCAGCGTCTTCATACCTACACTGTATAGTTTAATTTGACCTGCACAGAAACCCTAAGCAACCCCGGACTCATGTACATTTCTCTCCGTCTCTCTCGTCAGGTTATAAATGTAAGCTCAGTGCAGCAGCAGTCAGCATGTTGACATACGGCTACGTCTCAGTCGTGGGCAAACAAACACCAAGCAGCAGCCGTCGTCCACACACAGATCTCGGTGAGAGCTTAGAGCTCGTCTCCTCTCATTTCGGCCTTCTCCCACTTTAACTCTCAGCGTACGGATAAATATTGTGACACTTAGCAGTAATTTAGGCGTTTGCTCCTTTAGCAGGCAGCTTTTGCTCATGAATAAAGCAGCGATAAACATGACGGTAGTATAAAGTACACAATATTAACAGGAGACTCAGGACAGCATTAATAAAGTCCTGTTTTACATCTTGTCATAAAATACTGACTTAGAAAATTATCATCATGGATAAAATTTTTAAATCTCTCAAGGTTTTATGTGGTTTAGTTTCACAAACAAACAATATATATTTCTTTAAGTCTTATATACTTTTATAATTAGAAATCTTTCATTTTCTTTTCAGGTAGAAATACAACAAAAGAAAAAAAAAAGCCCTGAGAACACAATGTCAGCTCTCATAGTTAAACTAAACATTCAATGCTAACTGATTCGATTCAATAGTACTATTGTCTCATGTCTTTCAAGCAGCTCTATTACTTCCAGGATGTCAAGGATTGTTAAACACTTTTACTTGTTTTTTTTTTTTAAACATTAAATTAGGCATCATTACTCTATTGTTCGCTGTTAAGAATTTTTTTAATTTATTAATTTCTTTACACACTGTAAGCGGACAACCCTTGAACAGAGTGCAAGCAAGCATGCAACAAAAAGTTTTCATTTGAGAATGCCCAAAATAAATGTTAATAAAACAGTGTATATAAATAACTGCACAAAGCATCAGTAAACCTGTATTTCACATTATGGTGGTTACACTCGTCATTTGTGCAGCCGATGGTTTAAATGTGAGGTCTTGTACAAAATATTTAGTTCCTGCAAATCTTCTGCTCCACACTCCAGTCCTGTAGGTGGCAGTAATTCGGGCACTAACTGAACATAAACTCTAAAAAGTAGTGATATTCTCACAAAACAAGAGTATAAAGTGTTTTTCACAAGGTTTTTAATAAAATAAATTAAAATGTTTATACGAATAAATACATACTTCCTGCTGTCGATTGATTGTAAAAACGGGTGCTCTCGTCTGTCTAATAAATAAATAAATAAATACTTCACCTGACACAGGCCTGATAAAGGGTTCAATTTTTGACTGGATGTCACTGCGAGACAACAACGTCCCTCGCGCTTTTATAACAATCTTCATCAACCTCACACATACCGTGTGTGTGTGTGTGTGTGAGATCACCACAGATGAGAATCGCGACTCACCCCTAAAACACATTTATAATGGCCATCTGAGGGCAGGTGTCTAACACTGGGTATTGTTCTGGTAAATCAAACTGACATATAAAAATCAACCCTATACCCTTCATAGGTATCTGAGGTATCTGTGATTAGCATAATGAACTCATGGCTAAACTCATACTTTCACAGACAGCACAGCTGTTTCAGAAGAAACAGTCTTCACAAGAAGAACTTTTGTTTATCCATCACCATCAGCACTGCTCTGGATTGCATAAGAGACCAGATATTTTTGTTCTATTATTGCGCCACTTGTCTAAAGTTGGCTAAAAAACTCCCTATAAACATATTTATTAAGACTTATGTCTGTAGTACTTACTGACTTACTATAAAGAAACTCAAAATAATAATCAATATAATAAAATTTTAGAACCTTTAGAGTATTCTTTTCAGGTGATGTTTAGTTTCACATGCGAGTACACAAATTCCATATCCGACTTTATTTCCAAACTTGAAAGTGGGAATTATTCAGCACAGTCGAGCTATAAAAGTGGAAAACGCTGGTGCCTCCCCTCAGTGAAAGTGTGTGTTTCGTTAGTGACGAGGCAGGTAGCTAACAGGTACAGCTGTGTGCTTTAATGCGATCTTTTCTTAAACGGTTTTTAATTCAGAATCGATTCACTCTTTTTAAACTATTTATTATCTATTCAGAATTAAATTTTTGATTCAAAATTGACTTTACATATTTTTTATTCAGAATCAATTTGCATGTTTTAAATTATTTATCTATTTATAAAGCATTTAGTTTTTGATTCTGAATTGATTCACACTTTTATTTATTAATTCATGCTTTTTAAATTATTTAATATTTGTTCATGAATTATTTAGTTTTTTAATTCAGAACCAATTTACACTTTTTAAATTATTTATTTAGTTTTTTTTATTAATTATTTAGTTTTTAATTCAGAATCGAGTCATGCTTTTTAAACGATTTATTCCTTAAAGATTATTGCAGAGCTTTTTCAGAAAACACAAACTTTACTGCATTTTCTGCAATTACTAACTTTTTGCAAAAGTATTGCTTTTCTTCTTTTGAGATTATGAGTGGTTAGTGCAACATCACCACCTAATGGCCTGGAGTGAAGAGAAGCCGAGGGGACATGACAATGTTTATGGTATAATTTTAATAGTTTAGAATACTTCAAACTAGGTAAGAAATTATTGCTTTATCGGTGCGATTTAATGGAACTGACAGTCTTCCTGAGATCCCCGGCTCTAATCATCAGTCTATGGAGTGTTTTCTTTCCCTCAGAGAAGCAAGCTATACTGTGTTTTAGATTGAACTCTTTTAAGATTAATGAGCTTTCTGCGCAGCAGTTCCAAGGTGACAGGTGTTTACACTGAGGTTTTGTTGTCTTTTTTTAAATCAGAGGTTGTAGATTTTTTTTTGTACTGCTCCATTGGATCTCAGAATTTCCTCTACTTTATGGATGTAATGAACATTCAGGAAGACATTTTCACAGAAAACACGAAGTAGAAATCTATATTAAATTTAGCTTTACTCGAATTCTTGCTTGTCGGCTGAACTGACAGGTTAATGCAATCGCACACGCTGGCCAACAGCAACTGCTGGATCTGACCTTATCTCAGAGCAATTATCTAAAACAACACATTATCTGAACACTCGTACCTCCAGGACTCCGGGTCAACCGATCGATAATCATAACCGATCTATACCCGCTGTGAGAATGGATGATCTTTTCTGCAGACCCGAGAGGTCCTGCTCCCTGACTGTGCTTGCTCTAATTAGGTCACTATTATCAGTGATTGGCTGTGCGCGCACACACACGAATACACATACACACAAACTCGCCCTCTCTTTCCAAAGGAGTGTCAAGAGTGGAAAAAAAAAATGGCAAGAATGTCACCATATCCTAATACATACTTTAAGGCAGGAAGAGCAGAATTTCAACAAACAAAAAATGTATGGAAAAAAGGGGGGGACTTTTTTGATTGGTATCCTTCTTAACTTTGTCATAATAATCCTAGAAAACATATTTACTACTAAAACAATTCAGACCTTCAAAATACAAGAACTTGCTCACTGATACACCACTCTCATATCTGGAGAATCTCACACTTCTAAATATAAAAGGGAAAGCACAGTATTGGTATACAGCTTTAATGTCTTATGGCAAAGACTTCCATCGGACATGGAGACTAGATCTAAAAGAGGACAAACAAGAAACCGACTGGGAAATGATGTGTCTACGAGCACAGAATCAATCAATTAATATGAGAATAAAATTACTACAAATACAAACGCCTAATGAGTCTAAATGAATCGCTGGTCCCCTGGCATTCCAGATACTCATATTAAATGTTTAGTAGAGAATAGTACTCTTCTTCACTGTGTATGGGCTTGTCCACTATTAAAAAGGTAATGTGAAATGACTGTTCAGACTATATGGGAGATTGCTGGAGTGAGGAATGGTACATGTACGGAATTATTTGTAAAATTCAATAAAAACATCGTTCATAAAAGGTCAACAGATCCAACGTGTTCAACAGTGTGACTGAGTCCAGGTCAGAGAGCAGAACCTATGAGCACATGAAAACACACATACACGGACACATACAGAGACAGACAGATACACATGTGTCTATTTGGTATATTAGGGATAATATATATTATATTTTATATTATATATAATTATATTATATTTCATATATATCGTATCGAAGCCGTGTGGATAACCAGTACGACGGCATGACCTCAATTGTGATTTTGCTTAATTAACCAGTGATCGTCCTACTTTTTTATGTAGGGTGCAATCAATGTTATTTATTATCCACAGATTATGATTTGTTTATTTAACCAGTTATTTTTCCCCGCCCACACCATCATGCCAAGATTGGCAGAACTAAATAAACGTGACGATGTAAGTAACAAAAGTGAATGTTGTTTTAAATTATTCAGGGACCGTGTAGCCTAAAGGTGAAGAGAATAAACCATGGAGATGGTGAACAGTTCTGTTCCACACACTTAAGTTGATCAGGGTTTAGAGAGGGATTTGTGATTCAGCCTTGTGTTAGAAGCTGGTTAGCTTTCTAACTCGGCTTGGGCATTTTTTTTTTTTTTAAACAGAACACTGAAGCAATTCAAAACGACTTATAAGTGATCACTAAGGAAACAACATGTTTTGAGCAAGAAAGCACATAGTTATGTGGGTTGAATGTGGGTTGTAACAGGCAGTTGCTCTCCTCAGTTCTGACCGTACAGACGTACCTTTACCCAGTTGGTGCAATTAACGACTGTAAAACACATTGAACTCAGAGTGATGCATATAGTTATACATCACAGTGCTGTTACCGTCCATAATCACTATAATTCACTAATCGTGAAAAGCCTCTCATCCAATCAGATTGCTCAATCGGAACTAACTGTTGTGTAATACTTGTTAATGTCTGTTAGCTCTGATGTAATGAATAGAATCTTTAATTTCTCTTGAGGTGTTTAACCCAAAAACATGACTGTCTATAAGGAGGAGTGTTATACAACGTCTTGGCACTGAACTTCATTTTGTTTGGTTTAAAAGCAATAAATAAATAAATAAAAATGATAGAGCTCATAGCTCAGAGCCGGACAGTTATCCACGTACTTGCTGATATTTTCCCTGATAGAACAAAGCCTGGTTAGAAACAGGTAAGCGCTCTAACGTAAACTAATGTGAAGCTTAAGGGACAAAGAAAAGCTATGTTTTTTTAAATATGAGGGTGTACATAGTGCTGTTCACCCATTCGTTCATTCATCAGTAAATGCCTTATCAACTATAAGTTTGCTTCTATCTCAGCATACAGGACTGAGTGCGTGCGCCAGAAGATATTGTGAGCAGGTGCAAACTATAATAACTGATATTTGTGTATCAGTGGAGAGGACAGGATTAGGGTAACGTTCATCTGGAAAAGTAGATGGGATTACTCGAAGTTCATGCTAAAGTGGACAGGATTTATCATCACAGTATCTGCTGGAGCAGGTGGAACGGGTTAAACTTACTTTGTGACCGTGGGGGGGGGGAAGGAAAAAAAAAAAGGTCCAACTGTCTGCTGAAAAGGTTAAACATTCTGCGCGAGTAGACAGGATTAGTCAAAACATCTGTGGGAGCAAATGGGATCGGTGCTGAAGCAGATGGGATTGTTTAAACCTTTGATTAGAAGCAAAACTTAACAAGAGGTAACATTAGTTTTTTTTCCCTTCTTCTGTTTGTTGAGTCGTCTTGTCTGCTGTGCAACTAAAAAAAACTAAGAAGGGACCAGACGGTGAGTTTCCTCAGGGTAGTCCAGGTGCCCCTCAGTGGTAGGCTGATTAGTGTCTCCAATTTACCTGTAGTGAACAGGGATGGATGGGTGTGTGTACGTGTGCATGTGTATGCGAATGCGTGTGTACCTGTAGGTTGCTAGAAGCAGCCTAACTTTCTTATGAAATCAATGATCCTTGGTGTGACGTGATAAAGAAAGGAAAGAAAGAAAAGAGAAAGTGTGGGAAGGAAAGGAAAGAAGAAAGGGGAAGAAATGGAAAGGAAAGAAGGGGAGGAAAGGTAAAAGATGGAAAGTAAAGTGAAGAAAAGTGATGAAATGGAAAGGAAGGGAACGACGGAAAGAAGGGGAGGAAGTAGAGTGAAGAGAATAGAAGAAAAAAAAAGAGAAAGGATGGGAAGGAAAGCAAAAGAGAAGGGAAGGAAAGGAAACAGAAGGGAAAGAAAGGGAAGGGGGTAATCAATTGATTGATTGATACTCCCGGGGTGGCAGCTGCCCCTGTGTGCCTGCCCCTGTGTGCCCGCCCCTGAACCCCAACACTCAGAGATGTGTAGGATTGCGTTGATTTGGAGCAACCTGTTGCTTCACTTGAAATCATGCCTCTACTTTAGCCGCATAAACATCATATTGTCGTTTGTGATTATATGTAGCAACTCAAGCATGGCCGATAAAACAAACAAATGAAAAGAATAAACAAGACGTAGATGTCTTCGGAAGGCTAACTAGTCAGAGTTATAGCAGCATGCTAACGGGAGAGGCTCGCGACAATAAAGCTTGGAAATGAGCTTGTTTTTGTTGTGACACAGATGCGAATGTTTTTTTGTTACGCGTTTAGAAAGGCATAAAAACACGCTTTGCGTCGAATATATCCGTGTTTTCGGGAATATTAGCGGCGTTAGCGCTAAAGCTTTCCCTTAACACGTCACTCACTCACTCGCGAGCTAGCGCACGTTACTCAGGGGTGAGCACGCGCACTGACGGCTCGTGCCGTTGGGATAAAGGGAAATGAGGCGGAGGACAAGAATAAGCCGAGTAGAGGTAAAAAAAAAAAAAAAGATAAATAAATAAAAGAAATACGGGGGTAAAAGCGAGCTGTAACCGTGCTAGAAATTGAACTGAAAATGAGCTGGATAAAGAGTCAGAGGGGGGAAAAGCCTGACGCCGCCTGGATACACCGCGACTCTACTGTTCAACACAACCCGATTTAACAACACAAAATATCACTTAATCTACACACAGACCAACATGGCAGGCTGTCACAAGCATTAACCCACCCATACCCCGGTGTATATATCTTCTATCGTATTCTCCTTTTTATTCTCTTCCTTCCTCCTGTTCCTCCTCCTCCTCCTCCTCCATTGCTCCCTCTCGCGCAACAGCACACGATTCCCAACTAACGCCTTCTGCTTTTGCACAAAGTGTACACTTTACACACAACAACATACAGACCAAAAACAGGTTTTTAACGTTTTGACGACACCAAAAATCCTTAAGTCACGCCTGAATAACGCTACCCAAACACACTGATGTGTGCGACGCTGGAAATCACTTTAAAAAAAACCTCGACTTACCGTCTCTGAGATCCAGTTTAACCGGTTTGAGATAACTTCAGCCCTGATTCCTGTCTCCCAGGCGCACCGTTATGACTTCCAGACCCGTTAAAGGCGGAAAATGTCCTCTTTGCAACTAGTTATTACCCGTTTTCTCTTTCCCTTACCTCTGTATACCTCTCTCTCTCTCTCTCGGGTGCGCGCCGCCGCCACTACTAGCAAGCAATCCGCGAGGCAGGGCGCTCCAGTGACGTCAGCACTCGGGATGCGCGCCCCCGTCCCCGGCCTCCACGGCGCCACGCGCGCTCCCGTGCGCATTCCGCGCTCTATGATTTATTCTAATAAATACATACTGTACACTATATAGACACAAGTATTTGGCCAAATCTGCCAGTGAAATTGTGCCCTAATACATATACTTAAATATGGAGTTGAATAAATGAATGAATGAATGAATGAATACTTTATCACTCAAAAACATATAATATTACACATTCAGAACGAAATTATTGACACAAAAAAAAACAATATATAGTACGACTGGTTAAACATATATTGTACAGTATGACATTCCTGCATTGACTGATAAATGCATTGCCTATACTAATAAGAATATATTGCACAGTAAATAAATTACAACCTGATTAACAAATATATTGATATACAGCTGATGATAAAATGTTGCAGAATGATTAATTAGTTAAATATGTTGCACAGCTGATGAAAAAGTATATTGCACAGGAAGTAACCTGAGGTATATAGTAAATATATCGCATCACGAAGGATAACATTTTGCACAAAAGACTAATGATAATACGTTAGTCAAATCTGTGTATATGTGGAGAGACAAGGGTGAGGTTACTGTCTAATGACATGAGGAATGAAGCTGTTGCTGAATCTGGTTGTCCTGGCACTCATGCTACAGAAAAATGTTTGGTCTCCCTTTTGTAGCTATAACAGTTTCCACTCTTCCTGGAAAGCTGTCCACATAATTTTGGAGTGTTTCTGTGGGAAATCGCGCCCATTCATTCTGTAGAGCATTCATGAGGTCAGACACTGATGTTGGACGAGAAGGTCTGGCTCATACTCTCCGTTCCAGTTCATCCCAAAGATGCTTGAAGGGGTTGAGGTCAGGGCTCTGTGTTAGGACCAGTCAAGTTCTCCCACAACAAACTCATCAAACATGTAAATACTCTTTCACAATTTGAGTCCTGGAATACGGCCGTGCCATCACGGAAGAGAATTTCCATAGATGTGATAACCTGGTCATTCAGTCATTCAGACTTCATTTTATTGCCATATAACGTTGCTGAGTCTAGACCTGATCAACTGAAGCAACCCCAGATCATAACACTGTCTCCAGAGACTTGTACAGTGGATACTATGCATGATGGGTGCATCACTTACCCTGACACGCCCATCACTCTGGAATAGGCCCAATCTAAACTCATTTCTTATAGACACACAGCTGTTTAGTCCCAATCCAGTGAGTCACTGCCCAGTTATATTGTGTGTGTGTGTATGGAGATGCTCTTACTGTCACTACACGTTGTCATTTTTTTTTACCTTGCAACTTCATCACACAGTTGATGGTTCAGCTCTAGCCTTCCAGGTTTTCAATAATGTGTTTGACAGCTCTTAGCCGATTCCAGTCATTTAAAATCGCCTTAGTTCTTTTCTTTGCTTGATCCAGGCCTATAATTCAACCCTTATGAAATGGCAATTTTTTGGGGGAGCCAGTGTAGCACACACACAGTTATATACTGTAGACGGGATTTAGGATGGGTTCATCTTCGAGTCTGGTTCTCAAGGTTTCTTCCTGACATCATATTAGGGAGTTCTATTGAAAAAGCTGAAGATATAAGTTAGTCTTTTCTTTTTTTTTTTTTTTTTTTTAAGTTTAAAATTTATATCCGAGTTTATTTTTGTTGTCATCTCAAGCCGTTTTTGCTTGCAACTACTGTTTCAGGCATGATCATTAGAGACTTATGCATATACAGTACATAAATGTATACATTTGAAATATTTAAAATAAATCTTTTTATTAATATCTGATTTTTTTTTTACTTACACAGCTTTCTTATAGTGTCCGATCATTACATAAATAAAATTGAGCTAGTAAGTAAGCTAGTAAACTAAACTTTTATTTTTACAACAAAATTCCTCATTTTCCTGTAAATAATTTAAGATCATTTTATGTATCGAAATTTACTTCTAATAAGGTACATAGTTAAACTAATTGCCACCAAAAGATAACACTAATAAAAATGATTTAAAAAAAAGCCTTTTATAAATTACTGTCAAATTTTAATTATTTAAAAATATATAGTATTTAAATGCAATAATGTTATCAGGACCAGGATATTGTGTCGCGCAATCCATGTAAGTAAATTGAAAACCAATCCATGTAATCTGTGATTGTATATTTAAAACATTATATTCATATAATATACTTTAATATAACAGAACAGTATCAGCTAGATACAATAGATAGACAAATAGGCTAAAATGTTAGAAAAAATCAGTTTAAAAAAGTTTTGGACTGCAGGGGAAACTAGAGTGCTGTATCTGTATGTAAATAACTAATAACATGTACACAGACCCGAGATGAGATTCAAACCCCCAACCCTGCAGGTGCGAGGTGTCAGCGCTAACCACTAAGTCACCAAACACCACTATATACAGGAGATAGGGTCAGAATGTGTCCAAGGCCAACATGATACACTCTTATCATGTAAAACAAGTTCATCATTGTGTCTTTAAATGGTTATGAGCTTCCTATAGGCATTTCCAAAAGAGAAACTCTAACATCTAATAAACCCTGGGTGTGCACTATTTGTGATCGCAAACTCACTGTAGAATGATTAAACTAATATTTCTTTATTTCAAGGTTCATTAGAGGGCGTGTTCTTCCACACAGGAATGGTGTAGCTGTTTCCCTGGAGTTATTCTCCTTTTTTACAATGTCTGCTGTAGGGATGGCGATCATCATGGGGACATGCGGATACGATATTATCATGATACCTAGATACCGATTCTTTAAGCATCTCAATTCAAAAATGTGCCAATTCGATAGTAGTATTTTTTTTTCTTAGATTTTGTTCCAATTCTAAACAAAATTATCAAATGATTTGCTCCTACTTCCTGTGATGCTATTGCTGTGTAAATAGTTGAGAGGGCACCACCTGCAGGATCATGGAGGAATTGCAAGAACTCATCATGCAGAAAAATTCTATTTAAAATGTATTTTATAAATTAGATTTTGGAGTCACACATAAAAATCGTGACATATAACTGAATCAATTTTTCAATGTAAACATTCCCGTCTCTCTCTCTCTCTCTCTCTTTGTCCTACCACTCAGGTCTTGCTTCCTTCCCAAAAGGGGTGAACTGGCTATTGGGACAAACATTGTATAAAGACATTTACTTTTTAGTGTGTTATCATTTTAAAAGATTTAGAAGCCTCCTCCTCAATCATTCTTTCTTTCTATCTCAGGTAGGAACAGTTCAGCATGCTGCAAGTGTTTAAGGACTAATAATTTAAGGCCTGATTCCCATGGACCATGCTGCCACACCTCTATTCCTCCCCTAAATTACCCCTTCCTTCCTTTCTCTTCCTCTTCCTTTTCTTCTTTGTCCATCACTGTCTTCATTATTTAACCTAGATAATCACTGATCAGAATGCGTGAAATTAGAGCACATGATGTTGAATACACAAAACACCCTGAGACAAAGAGCACTACATATACACACACATCTCTGAAGAGCAGGGTTGAGACAGAACTCACATATCAGAAGATCTTCACTTGACTGGGTTTATACTTAGCTGGTAACGAGATGGTCATTACATTCGAGTTTATGAGCTGTGTCTAGTGGCCTAGTGCAGGATATATATATATATATATATATATATATATATATATATATATATATATATATATATATATATATATATATACATATATATATACACACAGGTATACAGTGTATGCCTACAGAATTTTTATTCAGCACTGCATACAGTATATAGTACCCACTTCCACCCTGACCTGCTGATATGCACATCATTGTGTTTCTGCCGTTGTTTGTTTGGTTACATTTAGGATGGAATGATGGTTAAAGCAAGAACATTAAGTCAATTCTTAGAAGAGGATGGCATGACATGCCTTTGCTTTGCAGAGCTGAGAAAACATGTATAATTTGCCACCATCTGCCTGTCAATCCATTGTGACAGACACACCAATCTGGTGGAAAATTGTAATAATCCAACTAACAAGGGAAATAAAGTGGACTACCCGAACAAAAATAACCTTTCAAAATAAACAATCTCACAATGCTACCCACAAACTACCCTTTAATCACCCTGTAACCTATGATCCAGACTCACCTGCAAAATTTGCATATCTCTGGCTTATGGTCATTTCATAATGATTGGCGAGATGACATCACCAACTACTGTGTCTGACAGTTACATTTGTTTGATCATTGATTTTAGTTGAAACCAACTCTCAAACCAAGCGAAATGTCAAATATTACAACACTGAAGTGATTTAAATACATTCCAATATTATTGAAGCAAACTTTAAATGTCAACACAACAACTTTAGCACTTAAATATGTTTTTAGCAGATGTATATGATTAAATATAGGATGTAGAAAAGGTTATCTATTATTTAACACAGTGTATGTTGGGATTAAAAAAAAAACCTTGAACTATTGTAAAATACAGTGGAACCTCGGATTGCGAGTAACTCGGTTTATGAGTGTTCCGCAAGACGAGCAAAGATTTTTAATAAAAAACGAGCATGTCTTGGTTTACGAGTGCCAAGTTTTTTTGACACCGACACACACACACACACACACACACACACACACACTCTCTCTCGCCTTTACACCCCCCACTCCCCGGCTTCACACAGACACACACACTCTGCTCTACACAGAAACTCTGCTCTGTCGTGATTCTTTTCAAAGGTAAGGTGCTTTGTTTGTTTGTTTTTTTACTTTACAGCAGTGATTCAGGTAGTCTGTGCTCACGCGAGTGTCATTAGAGAGATTTCTTTTTTTCCCGTTAAAACAGTGTTTCCGTTGTGTGTATGTTTGTTGTGAAACTTAAAAAGCGAGGTGGGGGGAGGGAGGAGAAGTTTTACTGTGTAAGATGAGGTGAGGGAAGGGGCTAATTCTACACACACACGCACACACACACACACACACACACACACACACACATACACACACACACAAATACACGGCACCTGCGCGCACAAACGGAAACACTTATCTGTTGGGATGTATTTTAACTTTTTTTAAAGGTAAAGTGCAGGTTAATTTGTTTTATTTCTACTTTATATATTGTATTAATTATTTTTCTGTATTTATTTTTGGGGCTGTGGAACGAATTTTGTGAGTTTTCATTATTTCTTATGGGAAGATTTGATTTGGTTTACGAGTGTTTTGGAATACGAGCACACTTCCAGAATGAATTATGCTCGTAATCCAAGGTTCCACTGTAGACGGAAAACCAGTCAGAGTCATGATGGATCTGGAGTTTATCCAAGGAACACTTGGTGTGAGGTGGAAAAAAAATATATTTTTGTCACTAGCACAGTGAAATAATTTTTTCGCATATCCCAGTTAAGAAGCTGGGATCAGAGCGCAGGGTCAGCCAGTTTACAGCGCCCCCTGGAGCAGGTAGGATTAAGGGCCTTGCTCAAGAGCTCAACAATGGCAGACCGGTGGTGCTGGGGCTCGTACCTTTCGATCAGCAACCTTGTAACCCACAGCCTTATCCGTCTGAGCCACCAGGGCCAAAATACCCCAGATCCATCATTCACACACTCCATCATACCTCTGGGTTAACTGATTTTTTTTTTTATCCTTCGGGAAACCAGTGTGGACATAAGGACACGTGAAACTCTACAGAGATGTTAATCCGAGGAGAGGCACCTCCGAGGAGTTAATAATAATAATAAAAATTCTTAGAAAAGGTTAAAGGGTTAATGTAAAGGTTTATGACTTTATGGGGTTAGTGAATGGGAATGACCAGTTTTGTGTGGGGGTGTATGTGTGTGGGATTTCTGTTGACTGAGACAAAGCTTCAGTGTGTCCAAACAGTGATGTGACCACAGTGACAGTGTACACTGCACACACAGACACACACTGTACCGCTCACTTACTTTATTGCTCTATAAAACAGTGAGAGTAGTGAATTCTCTCTCTCTCTCTCTCTCTCTCTCTCTCTCTCTCCAGTCTAAAATAACTTTTATAGGATCCTTGAGTAGCTTTCAGGTTCTTGGCTATTTAAAGCTTCTCTACTTTAAGACTAGAATGATGTCAATAAATAAAAAACTTTCGGCCGTATGATTCCCTTGAAGGACTTAAGGGATCCAGATATAAACTTTTCATCCTTTCAGTGCAGTTCTGAATTTAAGATTGAACGAGGGACACTGGAACACTAACGCACCAGTGTTAGCTCTTCCGCTATTGCACCATTACCAACTAAGATTAATTGTACAGTAACTGTAGAAGCACAAAGCATGGACAGAAACTGAGGGAGAGATTTTTTTTTACAAATTTTATTTTACTGAGAAATGTTTCCTGAACAGAATTTGTGTCTATTATATCAGCACAGCACCTATTACAATAACACAGTCTAGTGTGACTTCATTGGATTAAAAACAAGAAAAAAACATTTTCACTAATATGGTTAGCAGTGATTCCACACAAAACCTGAATCAAGAATTAATTGAAGTAGATTTCAGCACTGAACTGTTTCGACAAATTTAGGGGATATCAAAAAGTTTGGAGATTTGCCACAGATCCGGTCGGTTTCGCCGCGCATCCTCCCTCAGACACTTTAAAACCTGGTAGTATATTTTGCTATTGATGGTCTGGCTCCTAGGTACAGATTCTCCATGCACAAAGCCGCGGATGTCAAAAAAGACGATAAGCAGGCACTTGGTTGAGTCGCGTTTTTCGTTGCTTCGTCTCAGGGTCGTTCCCGTACTCCCAGGTTTCATCATCAGTAATGATCCTCGACATGAAGATCGGCTCGGCACGCTGACAGAGTTCTTGAGGGACTTCAAGGTGATGTTTATTCTGCTCCTGGGGACGAACTGGGCAGCAAGTGAGGATCGCCTGGAGTGTTCCGTATGACACATCGCCACAGCAATGACAAGTCGACGAATGGTTTCGAAATTTTGAGCTTCCTGATCTCTCGTCGTTTTTCATTGATGCTCTTCCGCTCTTGAAGCACGTGTGCCACTCAAAAAACGCCTGACTTTGCAGCATCGCCGAAATTTGCAGGGTAATTTTAAACGTCCCTGTGCCAGATTTGCCCCATTTCATGCAGAATTTCATGTTCGCTTTTTGTTCTCACTTGCTGTGCATGATGAAAAAGCAGACGTGGTAACGCACGTGGTCAGAGTAGCTCCTGATGTACACGGGACGATGTCTTTTGGCACGCTGACTTATGAAGGTCACCTCTCTCTGTGACTGTGTATGCAGCCTGGTGCTGCCCCCTGTTGGCGTGTTACAAAACTAAACTTTTTGATACCACCTCGCACAAATTTCTGGTTAACTACAGAGCAAAATGAGATTTTAATGTTTAGGTAAAAAATAATGTAAAGAATTTGTGCTTAAACTGACAAGGTAAAAAAAAATGCTTGATTATTCATAACAGTAAATATTAAAAAAAACACACACATTATGTATAGCAAACAGTAATAAACATAGAACAATAAAGTGTTTTATTTATTATTAGTTATTATGATTTTTATTAACATAATATTTATTTCAAATGTCTCGTGCAGACTTCCAGGATTCACTGCTGATCGATCTCCTGCAACCAAACAACACACATAGCAGACGGTTTGTTGAGCTGTAATACAGTACAAAAGATTGACTCACAGAAATAAATGTTAACCTGTGATATAGATCTGTGCGTCAGTGCTGATGGTAGAGGCCGGACTTCTGCACGCCAAACGCAGTGATGAAGATGTTAATGATGACGGTGAGGAACACTAGTGCGGTCGCTATGTTGTTCATCACGTCCAGCTTCCTTTGATTGGCGACGATATTGAGATCTTTACGTGCTGGCGGGAGAGAGAAAGAAGCAGGAAGTTTATTGAAGGAAATCAAGCGACTCTATGAAAGCCACAATATACAGTACTGCAGTGCTGAGCAAAAGTTTTGACCCCCCCCCCCCTTTGCAGTTTGCTGTATAGGTGAAAAAACAAACAAACAAACAAACATTAATGCCGCATTGCTCACCCATGAGAATGAAGAAAACCCCAGCGAGCATTTGGAAGAGGAGCGAGACCGAGATGAGAACGATCACAGGCAGGTAGTACTTAAAACCGGGCCCTTGTTCCAGCACGGATTTCAGCTGAGAAGCGTTGGCCATGAGCAGAGCCACGTCCAGCATGCTTTCAGCCACCGTCTTCTTAGTGGCGTAGCGGTTCAAGTTGAGATGCTGCGGGAGAGGGAAATACCACATGACCACATGACCACATTCACAACATGACAGGGTTACCAGTCCAGGTCATTCAATATACTGTAAGCAAAGGGACAGATAAATATGTCTGTGTATCCTACAGTTTCATTACAAAGTCGGAACATCATGACCGCTTTGCGTATTTGGTTCCTTTTTGGACTGAAATAGATAATAAATCTTGAGTTACATTTGATCGACAGAAACAGCTTGGACTCCCATCCAACTGAAAGTCTCAATGTAATGAACTCGTCAGGGCTTCACTGATGCCATTAGGAACTGCCGAAGTGTAATACATTTTCTTACTCATCATTTGACCAAAGATCTTAAAATAACACTAGTTCAGCCCTACAAATAGAGGAAGGCTATTAATAGATATCAATGTGCATCCTGCTCACAGTTTCCACTGTCTGAAATGTCATCAAGGACCAGCAGTCAAGGAGAACTGTAGAAGTCAAGGCAGGATCTGAACGACCTAATAATGACGCGGCATTGACCAGTTAAGGATGTACTGTAACTAACACCTCTTAGGGATTTTATAGACATACTACAAGCATGCCACGGACAGGAAACACTGGATCGACTCGTCACTGAGTTGTTGCGACGTCACTGGAGTTCTCACAACACTTGTGCTATGACCATGGTAGGTCTGTGCCACACTGTAGCAGACGGCATTAAGGTCATGAAAGCATTATAGGCATCATGGTATTTGTATCAACCCACCGCATGCAATGATATCGTAGTAAGGATATTGTAGTCCTAAGCACCTGATAAGAGCGAGGTGTGAACTGATCGGACATTGCAGTAACTCAGTTCGATCTCATAGGAACTGGTGATCAGCTGCGTAACAGGAATTTAGTGACAACATGATAGACACATTGAGAATCTGACAGGGACATGGGTAGGAAGTAGTATGAACTTGATAAATGCACATTTTTAACATTTTGACCCCATTCTCATTGAATCCTTCGATATTTTTAGGACAAAGTGGAAACTTTATGTTTTTTTTTTTTTTTTTTTTTGCTGAGTAAGAAGGGGGCATTTAGTTACAGAACATGACAGAACACAAGTATTATGTTAGTTTTGTCAGTTGGAGACGTAAGAGCCATTTTGAGATGTTTTATACTGTGCTAAGTTTATGCTATATGATATTTAATGTATATGTGTTAGACAGTGTATTCTAGTGTATGATGGGTGGATTAAACTACGATTTTATTTCTTAATATTCTGTCCTACGACAGACAGAAATGCATGTATGGTTGCATTTTATGACACGTTATGGTGCTGTAAAAACAGTTAGCATACCTACAGAGATTTGTGCAAAGACTTCAAAATAAGCTTTCGACTGTGTGAACATGTGAAGATGTAAACGTGTAATGGACACATGTAGGGATCAGTTCGGCGCTAAGCGGTAAACTTGGAAGCAGGACCACGCACATTTTGTAGTAAATCTTCGTTCAAGTGTTTTCCCTAGGCAGGACTGGTGAGGATGTTTTTGTATTTTTGAGTTTTCACGTGTCGAATATGTTGAAACAAGAGAAGTGCCTTTCAAAGAAAAATGGCCACTACTGTAGACTTCTTTTTTATTTTATTTTTTTAATCCTGTGCAAAGTATTTTCAGTTTTCGGTAGATGAATTATTACAAAAAAAAAAATTATTCAAAGCAGGGTTGTCTGTGCTCTTTTCCATTTTCCCTTCATAAGAAACTGCAGTGCAGAGCCTGGAGTTAGCTTTTAGAATAAGAAATATTAGGGGTTTTTTTTATAACTACCAGTAGGGGGCGACAGAAACTGTGGAAAAAGCTCATTTAACCTCACACCTCCATCCACCCAACATGCTCATGAAGCTCTGACCTTGGTTGACCTGAAGAGTGACTATGACAGTATGTGCATCCAAACACAAACAAGTATTCTCATCCATAAGTCAGTGTTCTCGGTAAATGTATAAACCTTTGTTATAAGGTTATGAATTGACAGAATGTTTTTAAGCATGCTTCACATTTTTTGTTTTGTACAAGAAAGAAAAAACGACAGCAACAATGAGCATCTCGTCTTTAATGTCACAAGAATGATGATTTCTTTAATGATGTAACTACTAGGGCTACTCTGTCGCTATTAGTTTGTAGGGCCAAATCATTGCATGGAAGTTATTTCATTAACCTATTTATTTTGTAACTCACAGCTTATTTCTAATGATATAATAAATCAGATTTTAACCCTTATTCCTATGTTTATAATAGTATTATTTATTCATTCTATGTACTTATTATAATATTTATATACATTTTTATTTTATTTTTCTAACTAAAGGTTAGTAATATTTGTAATTAAAAAAAAAAAGTTTTAGTAATGAACTCAAATGTTTTTCAAGCTGTTAGAGTAAAAAAAAAACATTTCTTCCTTCTGAAAAAAAACCTCCATAAATGTGATGTACTGGTGATTCAATACATTCAGGTGGTCAGCTGACTTCATTTTATTATCACATGAGTCTCGACCTGAGCGACTGAAGCAACCCCAGATCATAACACTGTCTCCAGAGGCTTGTACAGTGGACACTATGCATGATGGGAGCATCGCTTCATGCGCTTCCCTTCTTACCCCGACATGCCCATCACTCTGGAATAGGCTCAGTCTGGACTCATCAGACTTTTTTCCGTTGCTCCAAAGTCCAATCTTTGAAGCTGTTCACTAACAAGAGGTTTTCAAATGGACACACAGCTGTTTAGTCCCAACCTTGTCAGTTCTCAACACATTGTGTGTGTATCTAAGTACTCTTACTTTCACTATTAAACATAGCTCTGGTTGTTACTGTTGATTTTTTTTTTTTACCATGCATCTTCACCATTCACTTTCTTTGCATGATGCAGTCCAATAATTTGATCCTTCTGTAATGATGACTTTATTTTGCTGGGCATTGTATAAACACCCATGTCTCAACTTACCTGTAATAGCATAAACCTGATCCTTATGAAATTCTGCCTTATCTTATGTTTGACTAACATGACACCGTAGTCAATTTTTTTTTTTTGTTGTTGTTTCCCACTGTCACTTGGGAAAAGAAAAGGAAAATACTCCTCAGTTTTACAATGGGTGATCCAAGCAGGCTTAGAGCTCACGGATGCTTCGGTTACAATCTCTATTACATAATCCTCCAGCAAGGACTGGAAGGGTTTCCTCCAGGTTCTCCAGTTTTCTCCTCAAAACATGCCTGCAGCTGAATTGGCTGTTGATTTACAAACCGTCCTTGTGTATAGATCTGTGTGTACATGGTGCCATGGGATGGACTGATAGCTCTCCTATGGTTCACCCCTCCACCGGCCAAAGCATAAAGCATATAAATGACTAAATATACCGACAAATGAATAAATATTCTTTTATCCCAAGCCACCAGCAGATGGCAGCACTAGTTTCCTTTTAAATTCTTCTCGTCATCAGTAAATAATATCGTTACGGCTTATAAGGTGTAAGGTCATGTGAACTTGGAGACTATCCCAGGGAACTGAAGGCACAAGCCGGGTATACCCTGAGTTGAGTGCACGTTCACACATCACACATAGAGGTAACTGGAAAATGCCAATTAACCTAGACGGTGGAGGAAACTCGCTCCACGAGAATAAGAACACAGAATGTAGAGAGCGTGAGCGAGATTCAAACCTACAACCCTGGAAGCGCAAGGCGATCGTGATAGCCATAAAGTCACCACCCCCCTCATACAGTCAATACACCAATAGAAGGGACACTGCAGCTCAAATCGATAAAAAGTTTAATTCTGGCTCCAGTAGAAAGGTGTCAGAACACACAGGTCATTGCTGTTTTGGTGGGAAAGGGGAGGACCTAATCAATATTAGGTGGGTGGTCATAATTTTATGGCTTTTTAAAAAAAACTTTTTTTAAACATTTTTTTTATCACCATCATCACTCACAGACGTGCAGACAGTCTCGGCGATAATGTCTAGACAGTAAGCGTCTATTTCTTCAAAATATGACCTTGATTAATAAAAGGAATAACAAGGCAGGATAATGTCGAACTTCAAGAAATCTTCAGAACAAAATGTTCATCATCCATGCATGACATGTTCCAGGTAAGAATGAATAAATAAACAAAGACGGCAGAGCTTGAAACCCGAGCCACAAATCACGCTCTAGTGAAAGCAGAACGAGACACATTTCCAAACACCACACACGCCACGTCTCTCGACCCTTTTTTTTTTTCTTTTTCTTTTTTTTTTCCTTCACTTCTACCCCCCATAAAATAAACACCACAGGAGAGCTCAGGAGTGTTTTACAGAGGCACTTCATGCAGCAGGCCTACCGGAAGTCCTCCTCCCCGTCTGCTAATTGGTTGAGAAACCGTCCAATGGAGAGTGAGAGCAGTAAGAGGAGGGTTCACTCAAACCCGAGATTGGTTTGTCCCGTTTTTTTTTTTTTTTTTCCGGCTTTGTTTTCTTTTGTGCTTGGCCTCGTCTAGGGGCATGTGCAGAGGAGAAGGGCATCTGTGGATATGTGCTAAGATTAAAGTGCAGGAGAAGCAGGGGCATGGAAACAGAGAGTGGGTTTGTTGTCTGACAAAACAGAAGCGAGGCAGAAAAAAGAGATGGAGATGAACCGAGGAATCCCGTTACATGTATCACACGCTGTGGGAAAATGACCCTGAATACCATAACCTTCATTTTACCCTAGGGAGAGGATTAGTAATTTAAAGGAAAACAGGAAACGGTCTCATCATCATCATCATCATCATCATCATCATCATCATCAGAGACTCTATTTAGCTGTGGGTTTCCTGTCGTCACTGCCTCGGTCGTGATAATAAGAACAGACAGCTTGCATTATTCGATTACTTCTGTACAGACCATGTCTTAATATACTGATTCAGTAGGTGACGATGTTCGGCCCACGAACGCTCGCGCCTAAAGATCCATTACTAATGCGAGGGCAAAAGTTTGTGCACCCACAGGACAAACTACAGAAAGGACTCTAATTCACATCCAGACAATCGATGTGTCGCTTTTTGTAAATAGTCTTTTATCACTTGGAGCCGTCTAACCCATCCTGGAGTCCTGCTTCTGGTTGGAGATCTCGTCGCATGGATGCCCCGTGTGGTCTGCCTGGATTCGTATGGTGGCTGGGGATGGTTTCCATGAAGACTCTCCTGTCATCGAGTGATGCTCTGGGGACCTGTGACTTCAGTTGTTCGATAACTCAGGACCGGAATCCCCTACAGTCTACCTGAGCCTCCGGGAACAAACTGGACTCCTTTTAATTTTAAAACATCTCTTGTTATACTGAACTTCCAGTCTTACACATTATTATGCTGAGCAATTCCTGCTATCCGTTATCACCCAGATGAGGATGGGTTCCCTGTTGAGTCTGGTTCCTCTCAAGGTTTCTTCCTATTACCATCTCAGGGAGTTTTTCCTTGCCACCGTCGCCCTCGGCTTGCTCATCGGGGACAATCTTGTCATTTTGATTCATATACATTGCATAAAAACTTACTTCTTTTTATTGTGTAAAGCTGCTTTGCGACAATGTCAATTGTTAAAAGCGCTATATAAATAAAATTGACTTGACTTGACTTGACTTGATATCAAAAACAGTTAGTAAACGTTGATCAAGCAATAATCATATAGATTTGAACTGAACAGCTGAACACATGCACTTCTGCACTGTCCCATTCTGTCTATCTACGTCACACTGCTTCATCCACGATCCATCTTTCCACCATCCATAACTTATGTGTATTATTTCATTACTGTATACTCCACTCTTATTTACAGCATTTGGCAGACGCCCTTATGCGGGGTGAGTTACATTTCATACATCAGAGCCGTTGAGAGTTAAGGGCCTTGCTCAGGGGCCCAACAGTGGCAAGTTGTTGGTGGTGGTGGGGTCAGAACCTGGGACCTTCCTTAACCACTGATCTAACCTTGCCTTTATATATATTTCTTTGGCATGTACTGTATCATACAGACATCCATATATGCACCCTTGTATATTGTTTATATTAGAACATATTATTTTCTTGACACGTCTCATCTACTGCACAGTGTTTGTTTGAACAGTTATACTCCCTCACTCTGAGGTCAATCCGTGGAGACTCAGGGGACGAGGCGGGGTGCACCCAGGACACTAAGGGTGATTTGGGAATGCCAATTAGCCTAATGTACACAGTTACAGTTATACCAAATGTACTATACCGTTATACTGTATATACATGTACTTTGCACAATGACAATAAAGTTGAATCTAATCTAATCTAATACAGATAACGCTTATCCTGGGAATACTGGGTGTCAGGTGGGAATACACTCTATTACCTGGAACACACACACTCATTCACACCTAGGGGTCATTTGTCTCAGCAAAACCACACACTAGTTTTCAAAAGTTCAGACTTTTCATTTTCAATTCCAAATAAATCAGCATGTCCTCCTTCCTATCCTCCACTCATAAATTATGGGGCGCACAAACTTCTGCACGGAACTGTACCTCACTACCCAACAAAGTAAACAGTCCTACAGATTCCACAAGTCTTCACCATGATTAGTTTTATTTTATTTTATCTTATTTAAATGAAGTTATGCTTATAAAAATCATCTCATATACGCTCGGCTAAAAATATTGGCACCCCACAGCAGTACCAAGATGATCCACTGGGGGGTTGCAAAAGCTCAGCAGGAAAAGCACTGTAAAAAAAAACAAAAAACAAAAAAAAAACCAAGGTCTGTATTCACTGGCTCAGAGCCCTGCTGTGTTCCACAGACATGTGCTGTATCTATTAATCTCATGTTTCTATACTCTGAAGAATTTAAGGCATTCAGCATTGAGCCTGAGACAAAGTTATATATTTTTAAGCACCTACGCTACTCATGAGTCATGTTAGTTTATTCAGAATCAGAATCTGAAACATTCCTGCCTGTTTTATTCACTGACCGCGTGATCGGATGCTGACAAAAACTGAACCGGCGGTTTATCATCAGAAAAAGAGAGAAAGGCAGCAAAATGTGTGTGTGTGTGTTTTTTTTTTAAGCAATCAGCCTCGTGACGTTAGCTCACATTTTCCTATTGTGCTCTAAAGCAAGGCATCCTCCTTTGACATCTCTTTAATATGTTTGTTAGATATTAGACATAAAAGTCCATTTTGTTCATCTTTACCTTTAGTTATGAGATGAGATTTAACACAAAAAAAGTAAAAAAAATAAAAAAACATGTGCTAAATGTTTATTCCATTTGAAATTTAGAAATAATGCAAAAAGTGTCCGGGACACCATCAAGGTAGAAAGTCTGCCTAAAGAAAGAGACTGCCTGATTCACATCCGGCCTCCCAGGAACTCCTTTTATAACCCAAACATGTGGAAATGTCTTGGAGTGAGGTCAGGACTGTACGGGGCATGTGGCGATAACTCCCAGCAGAGTTCCTGTAATGTGTGTACAGTTCCCACAGACAGATGCGTCTCTTCTGCAAGTTGATGACAAGTTATACGTATGTCAGTGTTTTCCCGGATAAGGCGTGAATACTGACAGGAATGACTGCAGTGGGGCCTGAGCCACCTCGGCCAGGATCGCCATTCACGGACGTTCTTTAAATCAAACGTTTCACTGCGACTAAGAGTCTCATCACCGTACCACCTGGTTACGTACTTTTGTACTGTAAATGGGTTTAACGTAATCGCTTTTACCGTTTCATTCATCAGACTGAAATTTCATCACAAGTCCCAGTTTGACTTTATATAAAGCATTTTATGTGGAATGTTCCCTGATGATATTGCGATATGAGTGAACAGGGCATTCTGTAAGTCTGTAATAGAGTCGTAGCAAAGTAAGTCGCTGCTCCACCTTATTAAAGGAATCCGGGGATGGAGTCGCAGCTGTGCCGTATGCCGTTTGTGGCCACAGGCTCCCTAAAGACCCAACTGATCTCCCTTTTGTTGAAAGGCAAGAGCAGAAATGTTTCTCTTTTGCCAGGTGGTAACAGACCCTGAATTCATCACATAGCAAGTCAGGAGCTTAGGATTTTCTTCTGAACATGATATGAAGGACTACAGCACTCTAACTATACAGTAGCACTTTAGAGCAATAAAGGATTCAACGATTCATGTGATGTAATTAAACCACACACTCTATGTATTGAGAACTCACAGGATTGGGACTAAACAGCTGCGGGTCTGTAAGAAATATAGAAGAGACACTTCAGTTTACTAGGAAGCATAAAAAAGATGATGTAGTGTAATGAATTGCAGATGGTAGTTCTGCCAGAGCTGCTGTGTATCATGTGTACAGGGTCACGGAGCCTATCCCAGGAGACTTAGGGTACGAGGCGGGGTACAACCTGGACGAGGTGCCAATCCATCACAGGACACACACATACACACACACACACACACACACACACACACACACACACTAACTGCACAAGGCTCACAAAGGCTATATTAGGTACTACATATACTAGATATCAGTACAGTTATCCGGGTCAAACCAGGTGTTCAAGTCAAACCGGGACTTATGATAAAACTGATTGACATGTACTGTTATAGGCTCTTTTATACACAGTGAAACGCTCATCTGAACGCTGCAAACGTTTTAAAGAAGCCGGTGCACGTTACAGGAACTGGGCTGGGAGGTATCGCCACAACCGCCCCGCTGTACAGTCCTGACCTTATCCCGCTCAGGTCTGGAGACAGAGAAACAGCAAGCATGAGGCAGGAGTACACCCTGTACAGGACAGTCAACCACTGCCGATCAGTACATACACATAACACATTCTCGCCTAGAGGCAGTTTGTTTCATTTACTGGCAGGGTTTTGGGATGTGAGGAAACCGGAGAACTTACACTTTCCAAGAAGCCACTTTCTCAAACTTGTGTGTAGATTTAGGTTTTTGTCATGTCATGTCAATCTGTCCAGGACTACATCTTAACTGACAGTTAGAAGAATTCAACTCATGATGCTCAATGTCCAGGGACTAAACTGACACACACACACACACACACACACACACACACACACACACACTGAACACCATTTCGTTTCAGTCTCTTTGCACATTTTTTGCACCTCTCTCTCTCTATCTATCTAGAACATACACCCATTTATTATTATTATTATTATTATTATTATTATTATTATTATTATTATTACTTGTACTGAGTCGTGCTGCACTACCCTAACTGTGCCCATCATCTTGCATATATGGTCTTGTGTACTGTCTGCACTGTTTTCACATGCTTGCACTTGTACACATTTTATGTAATCCAGTGGTTTAGTTTTTTAGTCATGTTTCGTGTAGCACCGCTGTCCTGTTGGTCCTGGACCGGGTGTACATGGTTGAAATGACAATAAAAAGAAATCAGTATAACTTAACCTGAAGAAATATTTCAGCATTTGGCAGACACCCTTATCCAGAGCAACTTACATCAAATCTCATTTTTTACAGGGTTAAGAGCCCAACTTGGTGGTAAAAGGGTTTGAACCCAGAACCTTCTGACCTGTAGGCCAATCCCAAAAGCACTGAGCCATCCCTGTTTTACAGTCAGCCTGCTAGATTTTCCTTGCATGCGATCCACTTTTCTCACCACACACACCCTTTCTAATTTAATTTCGCTCTCATCTCACCAAAACACATGATTCTAATTTGATGTTATGTCTTCTAGCAATGTGTTTCTCTCAGATTTCTGTCATCCAACCCTAAACAGGTTGTTTTAATTATTGCAACGTTTAATAGTTTATTTTAAAACTTGAGACTTCCAGGAAACAGTGGATCTCTGCCTCTGCATGGTGTCCAAACTTAAAACTAAAAACTGGCTTTAATCCCCTGCTGCACTAATTCACTTATCGCAGTGTTCCACTAGCGCTCGGACGCCGACAAAGTGTTCTCAGGAGGCCTCCCAGGAACTCCTTTAATAATTAATGAACATGTAGAAACGTCATTCATTCGCAGACGTACGGCCTCCTTTAAAAACGTTTCCACCGTTCAAATGTTTTACTCCGGCTAAGAGTCTCATCACCCTACCGTGAACGTCATGACGCCTTCTGTAAGCGTCATCTGTTTTTTATGCCTCCGTTCGTGAGAATTTCCATCACGGGTCCCGGTTTGACTTGAACGCCCCCTTGTAATTCATGCACAAAATACTGTACATGTTATTGCACGCCAACACATTAAAGACGGCGAAGACAGCCTTGAAAACCGCCGGCTCTTCAACAGAATTTCCCTCTTCGTCGTGATTGCGCAACGTCAGGTATGAAGATCTGAAAGCGTTCTCAAATCTCCGAAAGAATGACAAGTGTTTGCGGGTAAATAGACGTTGTCAGTCACTGAACCCGGGGATTCATGAGTAACAAAGGCCTGATTATTTCACAAGCTCAGAGCTACGGAGCTGGAATACACACGGTACACAAAGACGCTTGGAGTAAGCAGAAACGTTACGGTTTTGACGGTTATGTCGGCCTTCCGGACACCGGGGGTAAAATGAGCATAAGACGTCCGAATAATAGTTTTTTCCGAGTATTCTCGCTCTAAACAATTATCTGATTTACGGGGAAGAGCTGCTCGCTTTGCCCTGTTAGAGGCCCGTAAAAAAAAAAAAAAAACCCGGAGCGCTTTCATCTTTAAAGGCCCGTGGATGTTGTGCTGTAGCTGCAGGATTGCCTCAGAGTGCCGGGTAGAAGCAGATCAGACGCTATTTGTGATGACAGTTGCTATAAACATGGCCTTCTCTTCATACCAAACAGAGGGGAGGAAACGGGGTGGAGAGGAGGTGAACTGACATGCCCCTTACTTTCCCTCTGAGGCTCCTTCTGCAGCTGTTGTTGCCCAGTGGATTAACACACACACACACTCTTGCACACATTCACACATATTCATGATGACACTCATGTGCATGACATTCACACGCCTTTTGCTTTTTCTTTGTGCGATGCATTCCTGTATGCGCACAAAGCACACATAATGTCACCTGTGCAGATTTCCTGCCGTCTTGGTATACAGTGTGTGTGTGTGTGTGTGTGTTTTGGGGGTGCTATTTCCTGCTTCTGCTCCAAAAAAGCAAATCTGCTTGTTGTTGAGGCTTGAGTGTGTGTTCGGAGTGCGGTTGGCCTCATTTGAATGCGTCACGCGGTTGTGGCTGTATCTCCAGATGCTCTGGGATGTGTGTGTGTGTGTGCGTGTGTGTGTGTGTGTGTGTGTGTGTGTGTGTGTGTGTGTGTGTGTGTGTGTGTGTGTGTGTGTGTTGAGAATCGCTTTGGAGTACCGCCTTGGGATGTCGCATGTGTCAGACTACAGGCCCTAAAAACACACAACACACACACACACACACACACACACACACACTTTTGAAAAACATAATGCAATTTTCCTTTTAGGGACCCGACAAATGTCCTCACTAGATCAAATCTTTTAGATAGGGCACACATATACACACACACATACACACACACACACACACACACACACACACACACACACACACACACAGTGATTTCCAGGATACAGCTGCCCAGGTGGCTCTCTTACTTTGTGCAAAGTAAAAAATTCCAAGTATATTTGTGTGTATACAAATGTATTGGCACCCTTCCACGGTGCAGTAAATGGTATGAGATAAACATCGTGCACAATAATTTCAAATTTCAACTCAAACCGCGTACACGTCCTCCAGCAGCAAGAACATTGTACTTTGAGACAATTTCCAGCCTAAGCAAATTGCTAAGAAGAATGCAGGGGACCAAACTTGGCTGTTTAACTCTTTACCCTTTATGTGCTGCGAAAATTCGTTGCACATGAAACATTGCACAAAAGAAATCCTGGACTTCATCAAGCATCACTTAAACTACATGTGGTTTTATACTGGTTCCTCTGAGACCAAAAAAATAAAAATAAAAATCCAATATTTTATCACCGCATGCAAGAAAAATCCTCCTAATCCAGTGTATAATCTTGTAGTGCATCTTTGGCACATCGTGTCTGGTGATTCAGAGGTCCACTGGAAGACTGATAGCATCATGAAACCTGAAACAACCAGGACATTTCAACTCAAACTCCTTGATGCCTTTGGCAAGAAGGTCAGAGACCAGACACTGTGTTACGTTTCCGTCCAACTAATCCTGAGGCAAATAAGAGAATAAAGGAGATTCCTACAGTTGGTTCACACATTTGGGTTGAAACTGACCTGACGCCTGTACGGTACGTACTAGAATATTTGGCACAAAATATTTTTATAGAATTCACCAAATTCTAGATAAAAAAAACAAAAAAAACAAGGTGGTTTAATAATTTCATGCATTTGGATGTATCTGGACATTATGTAAGGGGTAACCTAATGTCCTCATATGAGGACGTGACATTCTCTCCCAACAACACTCTGTGTATATCATACATGAGGACCATTGGGTATTACGCTCCTAAAAGTCAAACTTCTTCCTGTTTAAGGAAACAAACTACAAGAAAGTCTGTCTTATATCATAAATATATCACCATGCACACTCCATGCACACAGAGACGGGAATCGAACCCAGACCCTGGACGTGCAAGGTGACAATGCTAACCACTAACCGCCTGGGTTACTTTAATAAAGGGCAAATTTTCACACTACCGGAATATGAGAATGACATCACCAAAATTTTGAACTTTAAAAATCAGCATATTATTATTATTATTATTATTATTATTATTATTATTATTATTATTATTATTATGGACACAGAAACAGCTGAAAAAAGCCAGAAAACAAGTAAGTGATCGTGTGTATCTGTGCTATTTCTTTGCCTATATGACCCATTTTCAATTTCTTTCCCAGTTATACTTGTATAGTATCATATCATTAGTGCATATTTTGTGCTGAAAAATATTTTTCTTTACTACGCCAAAAATATTTTGTACTGTAGATACAACATGTATATTTTTTCAATTATATCAAGCTTAGGAATCGAACCCTTTTAGACCCTGTGATTTGAATTAGCATACTGAATTTCTTTTCTCCCCCCCTCTGTGAGTATCATCAGCCACTTTACAGGAAGCGTCAGGCCGGTTCTTCTCTCTAGAGGACGCATCCCTGAACCAGTCCATCATGATTGTCAATAACTGTAGTGCTGACTGCTGGACTATGCAGTGTACATATACAGTAAATGAGTGCGTTCGTACAGTGTATACAAGGCCAAAAAGGATAATGGATGGCAAAGGAACCTTTCATGGTATGAACATTTATGCTTTTAGAGTAATCCTTAGGCCTCCCCCGAGTTCCAAAAGCTCTCTATCTACTGTGTGTGTGTTTGTGTGTGTATGTGTGTGTGTGTGTGTGTGTGTGTGTGCGCGCAAACCCTTACTACTCCTCTCGTGTTACGCTACAGATTGCATTACGCACTACTCTGAAGGGCTGGAATATGGAGATTATTATATCTAATAAGCGAGCGAGTGAGCTCATGACCTCATCCTGACCTGTCAACATGTCTGTAAACCCCTCATTCCACTCACCAGTTGACAAGAAACTAGCGCACGCCCAGCGGTCTGATGAGCCGCCCCGGGTGATTCCAGATGTGTTTGTGATATGATCTGGATATGGAAATGGGATGTGAATCGTGTCGGGAGATATCGCTGGGACATTTTTAGAGGCTGGATTTGTTGGTTGATGTAAATCTGGAAGCGAATCCTCTGGGAAAAGGATCGGCTGTGTATACTTTTATTATACTCTTCCATATACAGTAGAAGAACTGTACAGCCAATCTATGTTAGGTTATCATAATTATAGTTACTATGATGCGCTCAGATCGGGTTCGAATGCACTTCATAAGTGTAGACATTATACTGTACACACACTGATTACACGTGTACGAGTGTGAGTCAAAAGTGATCTGTACTCTGGCTGTGGAATTTATTTTACTCAACTTTCGGTAAAGACAAATACGTAATTCTTCGCTATAATCTCCTTGCTTTTCGGTTCACTTCATCCATCTGTCAACAAGCTCTTGTCTTCCCTCACTGAAAATATCTTAGGCTGGGCATGCGAGATTGCATGTAGTGTTCATTTAAATAATAGCACACAAGATGGAGTGCTGTTGTACTGAATATCAGCATGCATATGATACGCGACAGCATAGCCTGGCAACACATGTGCTTTTGCAGTTTTTCAAGAAGACAAATTGTTGTTTAAGATGACGTAACATTGTCAGGTGTGTTTTATTGCCGAATAGTGCTTCTTGGGAGGCAGATGCTCTCGCCCATGCTACGACCGAACACCTGAGACACGGAACGATACATATTATAGTTAAACATCCCAGTGCTGTTATGTTCTATTATCAGCACTCAGGGAATGTCTCTCGTCCAATCAGATTGCTTGGTCGGAACTAGCGTTTGTATAATACATATCACCAATACTATATGTTTATTTGGCAAATAAAATCATCATAACAAGTTGCTTAAATTATATTCAATTATATTGAAAAATGTGAATTAATTGATTAATTAAGGCAAATAAAACTGTAAGGTTAAAGAGTAATTTCAAAGAATATATATTTTTATCTTTCCTTTTCTTGATAATTCACTAGTATTTTCATTAATAATAGTAACAACATGTACAGTGCATGTAAATATAACAAATACAGTCACAGGTCATCACTGAAAGTGTTACCCAGTTTTGTTTTTGTTATTATTCCTATTGTCTTTTTTTTTTTTTTTTTTTTGTGGCTGTCCTGCAGTCTAGCAAAGCGCAATTCACTGCTGGCAAACAAGTCCGTCATTTTCCTCACAGCAGGCTGTGATGTTCAACACCCATCCAGAGAGCCCGTCCAGCTGTGAACCCACGTGTAAAACACACACAGACGCACGTTCCGCTCCAGTTTTCTTTTCCAGCGCCATCCAATCACCTCATATCACTCATTACCCTTTTTCCTTTTTCTCCCTCCCTCCCTCTCTCATTCGATATCTCCCCCCGAGTTCACTCTGTTTTCTTTCCTCTAATCGCATGTCCTCAGACGAGCTGGACTCGAATGAGCAAGCTGCACGAACTGTATACACTCCACTCCGAAAGTATTGGAACAGCAAGGCCAATTATTATTCGATTTCGTTATACCGTGAAGACACATGAATTTGAGCCTGAAAGATGAATATGCGACGATGGATAAGAATTTCAGCTTTCATCATGACACATTTGGTGGAAGACCACCCTGACCGAACGTATAAGAACAGATGAAATCGTGCCTGGTGGTTTTCCTCCCAGCGTCTAAAGACATTCAGATTAGGTTAACTGCTATTCCCAAATTGCCCGGAGTGTGTGTGTGTGTGTGAGCCCTGCGACACATTGGCCATGACCATCATCTATCCAGTGACCAAATGACATCACTGCTTTGGATTTTTGTTCTCCTTCTGTCTACTCGTCAGGAGGTCAATTGCATGCTCAGGTGTGACTAACCTGGCCTGCCTTCCATTTTCCTATCATGTTTTGATCCTGATCCCAAATGCCTTCTATGTCAGTCTGTATTACCGATCCAATACTTTTGGACAAGTACATATCTGTATTTGTCTGGCTCTGGTACAGTTATCACAAAGAACCTGACAGTGATGTGAACTTATACAGTACTTCCTTGACACTTATGATAAGACTGTGAAAATGTAAAAATGGCTTTTCCTTTAGTCCGTATCGCATCTTTGGCAACCTGGTTGTGGTAAGGTTCCAGACTTCCTGGTGTCATCATATTTATGGTTGCAAAATCACACACACACACACACACACACACACACGTTCTATGATTACAGACTCGTCCCTCAAACTCAAGGTCTAATACGGTAAATCGGATTTGAAATGAAAGTGTGATATAATTCCGTTTTATCGCCTCCATTACAAAATATCTCTAATATATATTTTAGATGAATCTGTTCCTGGCCTACAGTACGTGGTGTGAATATCAGGGTGTGTTCTGAATAACAGAGCTGGGTGGATCGGTCCTGAATGGAAGAGGAACAGCCGCAGTGCTGGTGGTATTGGAATTGGAAAGCACCCGAATGCTCGGCTGCTTGAGTCATTGGTCCTGTGGCCCAGTGGGCTGGAATGCCTTTCAGTCTGGATACAATTAAAACCAGAAATACGAGAATGCATTCCTACTCCTCCAGCCAACCACCATGGGGGGCAGTGCTCTGTAGACCTCAGCAGCGCTGGTGTGTGTGTGTGTGTGTGTGTGTGTGTGTGTGTGTGTGTGTGCGTGCGTGTGCGTGTGTGTGTATGTGAGAGAGAGAGAGAGAGAGAGAGAGAGAGAGTAAGTGAGCGAGAGAGAGCACTCTTGGAACTAAATTTCTGCACAAAGAAGCGGTATCGGATTACCTCATGATCCATCACTTTACTCAGAAAGGCATCAGATCCCATTTGAATCTGAAGTGCAGATCAGCAGAGTCAGTTTCACACTTACTGCAGAGTTGCGTCTAAAACCATCATTCCTGAATGAAATTCTATATTTATATACTGTACATTATACTCTGCTATGTGACATTTTTGCATGCTGGAATGCTGGTGTCCCAGGGTGATACAGTACTGAGTTTGCCCTGAGGGGGGCGTAAGCTTCAGGCTGGATGTATAACATGTGCACTTAAAAGGGTAGGATAAATCTCTCTCTCTTTCTTTCTTTCACACCCACACAAAATATAAAACATATTATAATGGATTTTGTTCGTATAAAACAGTTTCATGTATCTATTCCAGATAAAAATCCCTAAAATATAGAATATGTTGTTTTATCCTTACTGTATATACCTTATATATTCCAATATACTTCAGATCCATTTTTAAAAAGTTCATGCCGTAGGTTGTTTAGCATTTTGCCTGCTATCCTTTCTCGTCTTTATCTTTAAATGAGACATGAACCTAAGGTCACGTTTTGCAGGGTGTGGCCCAGTGTGTGTGACACTTGTGATGGCATCATTACCTGAATTTTTCAGCCCTAAAGCTTGAATGTCACTTTCAAGACTTTAAGACCTAAGAGCTGTAAACAAGATAATTATACGGGTGCACCAAAAAAGAACTGACCAGCTCCAACCCATGAACCCGCTAAATTGAACGCTAAATTAGAGAGAGAATTTCAAACACACAAATCTGAAAATATGAAGAAACTCAAAATGCACGCAAATGTAATTTTTTTGCACCTCCAGCCTTGTTAAAAATCACAAAAGTAGAATTTCTGTCTTGTTATTCTCATCAAGGAAGTCAACAGACAGAGTATTACCTGTTGGGAACATGGAGAGGATGCGTCCACGTGCCATCCAGCACATCGGGCGATTGATACTCCCCACCCTGGATATACAGTGGAACCTCGGATCCTGTTAGTCTGCGCTCACGCGAGTGTCATTAGAGAGATTTCTTTTTTTCCCGTTAAAACAGTGTTTCCGTTTTGTGTGTGTTTGTTGTGAAACGAGGTGGGGGGAGGGAGGAGGAGTTTTACTGTGTAAGACAAGGTGAGGGAAGGGGCTAATTCCACACACACACACACACACACACACACACACACACACACACACACACACACACACACACACACACACACACAAATACACGGCGCTCAAACGGAAACACTTACCTGTTGGGATTTATTTTAACTTTTTTTAAAGGTAAAGTGCAGGTTAATTTGTTTTATTTTTACTTTATATATTGTATTAATTTTTTTCTGTATTAATTTTTTTGGGCTGTGGAACGAATTATTTGAGTTTTCATTATTTCTTATGGGAAGATTTTATTTGGTTTACGAGTGTATTGGAATACGAGCCCGCTTCCAGAACGAATTATGCAAGGTTCCACTGTATATCCGCTGTTTTGTGCGGCAGTTACTTCAGGGGGACGAGTTGCCAGCGGGTTGGAGCGCTCAATTGTCATTCACACACTATATGCAATTTGGGAACTATGTTTTTGGACTGTTGGAGAAAACATGAAAACTCCCTACACGAATCTGAGGTGCAAGGTGACAGCGTTAACCACTAAGCCACCGTGCCACCTTCATTACCTATAGGGGTGCCAATAATTTTAAATGGTGTTACCATTTATGCACTACTTGAGAAAATACAGTGTTCAAAAGAAAACTACTAGTGTGTGCACATATAGAATACCACACATTGCATTAATCTTTTTTTTTATTTTTTATTAATTGTGTTTTGGAAATTTTGGATTAGCACTGATACACTTATACGCTGATAAAGTTTAGAGAAACTACTGTTCCTTAAAGCTAGTAAAACACAACAGGGCAACATACGTATAAGACAATTCTAAGTATGGGAAATTATAGATCTTGACAAAACTATAGATGTTAAAATATCAAAATCTCAGCTAACTAGCCTGATTTCTGGGCAGCATTAGCAGACTTCCAAAATGTAAATTGATCACTTTTTACAATCCTAACTAACCTTTAGCTACTTACTGTTTTAATTAATACTAGAGGTGTAGCCGCGGTTCCACCTGCGAGTGGAGTGTGTGGTCAACTCGCTGCCTCTCCTCACGCTGCTCAAATGTCTTAGCAGACCTTAGCGTAAGGCTGCCTGTCATATACGCCGTCGCTGTAGATGCCCTGCAGTCTGATCCAGGACCAGATGTACCCGTAGAGGCCAATGTCTACTGTTACATTTGGGGAGGAACGCCTGTGACACGCTCATAGTGTGACATAAAGGTTGATGAAGACGCAGCCTACTGTTACATTTCGGAGGTACACTTACAGTCAAGCGGGCCAAACAAACAGACAAACGCCGGCCAAACAGAATTTCTGTTTTATATATACAGTTTAGATAGATAGATAGATGGATGGATGGATGGATGGATGGATGGATGGATAGATGGATAGATAGATAGATGGATGGATAGATGGATAGATGGATGGATAGATGGATAGATGGATAGATAGATGGATAGATGGATAGATAGGTAGATAGGTGGATAGATAGGTGGATGGATGGATGGGTGGGTAGGTAGGTAGGTAGGTAGGTAGGTAGGTAACATTTATTTGTGTCCTTAGACTCTTGTTTTGACTAACTAGCTAGCATGATCCAAGCTCAAATCTTAGCATAGCATTCAATAACATTTCTCTGAAAATCGAATGTGTGATAATCTTCCGGGTGTTTGCCCCCCACCAAAAAAATTTATTCCATCATTGTGCCTTTTGCTAACATTGAATCGAAACCTAAGTGTTCCATCTTGGTTTATATGCCACTAAAAACAGAAAATGTGTGTTTGCTGTGTGTGTATTTTGTGTATATGTGACGGAATCTTTCACTGGAATTCAAACATTATGAACGTGCCACTGTCCTGCTTGTCTCTTTCCTGCTACAAAAAAAAAAAAAAGACACTCTTTCATCATGCACGTTCCTGTGATGCACAGAAACTCACAAATGAATTGAACAGAATGAAAAACTCCATTGTGACTCTTTTTTTTTTTTTTTTAGGCTTTCTGACAGACGAGGCTCATTTCACAGCCTTTCACTTCCCACTATAAAGGCGGTGAAGTGTAATACACATGAGCAGTAGCTCGTTAATAAAACACACCAGATCTGGAGCTCGTTCTCAGAGATGTAATTTGATCCAGAGGCGATTTGATAGTTAATGACTTTTTTGACTCAGCTCTCACTTTTCAATGCTGCTTTCTTGTTTTAAAGCCTACTGAAGGGCTTGCTCCATTGCACGCACAGGACACTGGGTTCAATCATCATAAACTCACACCAGTCAGGCGGGTTTTGGCTACAGAGGCACCAGTAATGAGGTAAAGGCCACTAAGCCAGCCAGACTGAGTAATAAATCGACATCATGTCATCCCATTTTCCAACCCACGCCTGTTATACACAACTCACTCCTCGATACAGGCATGTGCCAGCTTCCAAACTACCGACATGATATCCGGAGGGCAGCAGCTGACCCGCGCCATCATTTTTTTCCCTTTTTTTTTTTTCTTTCTCAGGAGACCCAAATATGTCATCCATGAGGGGAATGAGCAGCAAATGAGGAACAAATGTTGTCTAAAGAGGATCAAACCAAGGGCACATCTTTCCTCGTTCTCTTCTAATAACTCTGCAAGCAGGAGTGTGATGGAACAGCCACCAGTGCTCATGCTGTGCATTTACAATGCAATTGCTTTTACAAAGTGTATTTTTATTTCTGATTATAATAGTTTAAACAAAAGCTGGACCAAACTGTCAATGCTGAATAGTGTCGCCACCTGGTCTGGATTTCCCAGGACTGCATTTTTTCAACGATCTGTCCTGGAAAACATATCACATTTCCAACAAAACATATTATCCTGCTTTTCATACTTAACATGCAGCTATATTTTATAATTCTACTCGGCCAAATCATGGTATCGGCGCTAAAAAGTGTCTCCCCTAGGTGAAAAAGTGAATTTTCAGATAGGTTCACATAATACCATTTTTTTCGTAATACTTAATGCTCCTTATTTCCCCGATCCATGCTTCGTTTTTTTTTTTTTGTAAATATGCTACACATTTATATTTTTATTAGATAAAAAGAAACACAGTTTCACGCCCTTTTATGTCAGTAGTGTCCGTTACTTTTTGAATTCAAATCTTTCAACAATCTTAACTGTCATTCAGATGAACCTTGGCCGATTTAGATTTCACATGAAAAGACATAAAACTGAAGAAATGTATTAATCGAAAATGTTAATTAGTTAAGATATTTTAACATAAATTTGACATGGTTACCGACACTACAGATTTTCTGCTTTTTCTGCTTTTACCAAAAACTATTTAAGCTTTTTGTTCACATGTGCTTCTAGATGTTTACACCAAATTCATTATCAATACTCATTAAAAAAAATATGAATAATTTGCATTTTAAATGATTAATGTTTGAAGCGAGACAGTATTAGGAACCTGACATTTTTAGGGAAGCAAGATTGGATTGGTCACTTTCATATTCCAGAACATTCTCCTTCAGAAGTAACTTCATTGACACAACATTTTTTTCTATTATATGTATAACATAAAAAAATACAAATAAAGTCAACACCAATCCTATGCTCACACGAGCAACCCAACTGGTTGCCATGACAATAAACACAAAAAAATGGTCTAATTAAAAAAAAAAATTCAGTTGCTCATGTCTGTTTTTTTTTTAAGTAAAAAGCGACAATCATGGTGTTTTAGTGTTTTACTGTGATTACTGTTTTGATAAAAGCAATTTTTTCAAATCCTCAACAAAGGCAAACGATCTGCTTATCAAAAGAGTTTTATCTTTTTCTCTTAGCAATGGTGCACCACAAAAATTGCCCTAACATCAGGACGTCAAGTGTTTGAATCCTGTTGATGCCGCAGTCATTGATAGCCAAGACAGCAAATTTGGCTGCACCTTCTAATAGGGAAGCCTGGTATCCTGCACATACGCTTTGTCCTGTTACTCACGCTAGCCAATCAGGGAGATCTGCTCATGTATGTGGAAGAGGGTGGATAGCACTTTCCTCTGAGCAGCAGTCTAAAAATAGGGTTGGCTTCATGAGTCTTGAAGGAAGCCACATGTCCGGGTGTTAAGCTTCACCTGCTGTTGTTGGAGGCTGTTGGATGATAGTGGAGCGCTGGCTAGCTGGGAGGAGGAGAAGGAGGAGGAGAAAAAGGCTATTACTGTATATACTCAATCAACCTCAATTTATGGGACTTAGTAGTGAGTACAAACCACACATGCAAATAAAGATGTCCAGTCCAATTCTCATCCCAGAATATCTGTCCATGATTTAAAAAAAACAATAAAAAAAAAAAACCTATTGGCATCAAAATTGAGGCATCTTAGCATGCGATGTCGCTCCGGGGCTTTCCTGTCTTTCATGGAGAAGCCCCCCGCTGGTTTCTCCGCCTGCTGCACACTGCCTTTCCTTCCTTGCATTTTTTCTGGGAGAGGTCAAGAGACGCACTCTGTCCCTAGAGCCCAGGACCAAACTATAGTTGGCAAACTCACCTCAGGAAACTCTTGACCCACTAGAGAGTTAGAGGGTTTTTTTTTTTTTTTTTAAATGGAGGTCAGGAGCGAGAAACGGCAGCATGCCAACCAGCAAACCTGAGCAGGACAGGATACAGAGAGGTGTGTGTGTACAGTATGTGCCAGATACAGCATTCAGTCAAGCAAGTGTCTTGTTGAAAGACAAGAAATGCCATGCATGCCTAGAGTTTATATATGTCCTAAGCGATAGTATGCTTACTATCAGGGTGGAGATAAAAAAGGGGCTATTGTGTCAAAATTTCACACTCGTTAAGATTTTACTGAATGTCTGATAAGAGCAAAATGATAGAATGCACATTTTAAAACTGGAAATGACCATGCATGGATTAAAAGGAATGTTTTTTTGAAGTTTTTTTGAACAATTTTTATAAATTGAAGGACAAATCTAATAAATCAGTACTTAAGGTAATAATTGCTCTGATTCACGAACGGTACAAAAATTACAGTCTGAATACAATTTCTCTCAATACACTCACACGTACAAATTTAAAAAAGAAAACAAAAATCACAAATCACACCATCATACAAGACACCGTCTCAATTAGAGGTGAGGGTCGAGGTCTAGCTCTGAGATCATCACCGAGATGTGAAGGATGTACCGCTGCTGTGACCTTGCGTTCAACTCTGTTCGGCTAGAGATGTTTCAAAGTCACAGATAACCTTAAATCAACACCGGGCAGAGAAGCGAGACGTGTCGCGGTCGCAGTCACACATGTCCATGGCTCAAAGATTCAGTTTCCTTTCAGCTGTTACTTTTTAACCGGCTTATCGTGGCCTGCTGTTTTCTCAGCCTGGTGTAACATGTTGCGTGGACGTGCTGCCAGCTCTTGCACATGAGCTCTCCCTATCTTTCATGTTTTTTCTTTCCGGTGGAATGTTCTCTCCCCAGGTCAGAAATACGCGTGTGAGATATTTCACTTCGTCCCATCCTGACCTCTGCACCTGACCTTTAACTCTGGGTGTTCACGCTGGACCAGGTTTCTGCTATCTTTTAGCCTGAAACACTTTGTGGATGTGAAACAACTGAGACGGACAAGCACAGAGTCGGTCAGCTCGGTTAAAAACGTCATTTTAACCAGGAAGGAGGAGGGGTGTTGCGGACATTAGGAGCTCCTGGCGAGACTCTGTCTGTGTTCGGACTTCCTCAGAACACTCACACACTCTCTACAGTAAAAGATCAAATAGATTTTCCAACCCTGTATAAATCACATCGCATCACATCACATCACATCACATGTTCAGCCTTCCTCTGTATCATATTTCACAAGACCTGATGTAAATTGGTGAAAGACTAAAAAAAAAAATCTGGAAGGATAATTGTCTGAGGCTAGATTTTAAAAAAAAAGAAAAAAAGAAAAGAAGCTATCTTAGTTTAAAATACATAGAAGGTTTCCACAAATGTTACTGTATTTATCTAGAAAAGCCCTTAAACAAAGTTGACAAAGTAGAAATCATAATTTAAAAAAAATCTATATGACCCTAATAATGTAAAAGTCAAGTTACTGTAAGTCCAGACATCTAGGTATGTTTTTTGTCTATGAAATCATGTCTGTTAATTGTGCGCTCATGTTGCTCAAATTACTTAGAAGAGATGATTTTGCACAGGAAATTATTTTTCTTTAGAAAAAAGGGCGTTTTTGGAGCTTGGAGGAAGCTGGCATCCAGTCAACTAGTGATGGGAAGTTTGGATCATTTTATTGACTCGGTTCTTTGAATCTCGTTCATCAGAATGAACGAATCTTTTTTTTTGAGTCATTTAGTTCATTTCGTTCTTTTGACCAGAAATAAAATAAAATTTTACATTTTCAATAAACAGAGCCCCCAACACGTCTACATACACACATTTTGGCTATAGTTCCAGTAATGAATATATTACAATGCAGCTAAGGACATATTATGAACAGAATGAGCAGCTCACCATCATCACTTCTTGTCCGAGTCGTTTGTTCTTTTGTATTTCATAGCGTCTATGGGCGTCACGTGACAAAAGAACGAACAACTCGGGACTTGGAAGCTTCGTTGAGAACCGTTCAATTCTGTTTCCTGTACATAACCTATGGAGGTTTTTGCACATGCGCGCCCAGTAGAAAATGAACAAATCACTGATCGAGACTACTCGTTCTTCTGAGTCACGTTAAAGATTCGCTTCAAAAAAACGAATCGTTCATGGACGAGCCATCACTACAGTCAACCCTCCACCATTAAATTCAACCTTTCGCTCAGGATGAATAACCAACTGATTATACATAGACTGATTATCCCCAAACTTTAAACTTACTCAGGCCTAAAAATGTCCCGTAATGTACCAAGGTATGGTGCCGTAGTGGTTAGCACTGTCGCTTCGCACCTCCACATGGGGTCATGGGGTTTATTCCCGCCTCGGGGTCTGTGTGCGTGGAGTTTGCAAATTCTCCTTGTGCTTGGTGGGTTTCCCCCAGGTACTCCAGTTTCCTCCCATAGTCCAAATGATCATTGGCGTTCCCAAATACCCTGTAGTGTGTGAGGGGATCCCCGAATCTCCGGGATAGCTTCAGGCTTCATGCGACCCCCTACAGGATAAGTGGTACAGAGAATGAATGAGTGGGAGTAATATGTGGTGTGTTTGAGTTCATATTTGTCATGATAGGTCAGAATATGACTAATGTTAGCGGTTGCATTGGCGCTCCCCCAATTCTGACCTAACCCCCCCCCCCCCCCCCCCCCCCCCCCCCCAAAAAAAAAGGGTTAGCTCACTGCTGGAACTTGCTTTTTAAGCCAAACTTGATGTTAATGTAAAGTATTTATTCATACAAGATAAGGTTTTTGAATTATGCCATTTTTTTTATAAGCATCACTCTACGAGGAGACGTGATGGTGCATTTAGATTTTAGGTATACAAGATTTTGTTAAATAGAAATAGGACTCTAAATGCGCTAAAGAATGACTACAAAGCACAATATTAATGTACAGTATCACTCACTCATCGTCTAAACTGCTTTATCCTGTGTACAGGATCGCGGTGGCCTGGAGCCTCTCCCTGGAGACTAAGGGCATGAGGCAGGGTGGACCCTGGACTGGACGGGGTGCCAATCCATCGCAGGGCACACACACACATGTTCATTCACACACTAGCAATTTGGGAATGTCTGCATGTCTGTGAACCTGGAGGAAACCCACCAAGCACGGGAAGAAGATGCAAACTCCACACACACAGACCTCGAGGTGGGAATCAAACTCAGACCCTGGTGGTGCAAGTGCTAAGTACTAAGTCACCATGCCAACTTGTACAGCATCAATCAGTATTTAAAAAACAACAACAACAACAACAAAAAAAACAAAACAGATTAGGACATGTATAGCAAATGCATGAATTTAAAGGGCATTTTAACCCTGGTGCAGTTCAGGATTTGACCTTTACCTCCAGGATTAGTTTATTTCCAAGCACCTGGTACTGAGATGCGTTTCTGATGTGCAGCTCAAATAAATCACATCTCAGGTGGAAACGGTTACGCATTTACCAACAAAGACTTAACAGCTGTGATAAAACTTAAAATGATAAATAAAATAAAATGAAGTAAAAATTAAAAATGCAAAACATTAATGCGATTGAGAACAGAGGATGATTGCTTTGATTGAGTCTGATTCCTTGGAATGTCACAGAAATGACCTGTTTTAAATCCTTATACCATGGCAAAAGTGCAGCAGTATTGTTTTTAAAAAGTTCATCCCAACAGAGGAAAAAAAAAAACCTTTTGGGCGAACTAGACGGCAACCTGTGACACCTATGCCACGGGCCAGCCTTTAGCCCAATCACGTGCATCCTGTTACACATGTGCCTTTCACTGGATATTTTTTGCTTTTCATAATGTTCTGTTCAAACCAATCTCAGTACGAGTCAAATCAATGTTTTGGGCGCCATCAACCATGCTACACTTAAGTCACAGAGATGACGCATTTGATGTGAACAATAACTCAAGCTCTTGACCTGCATCTGTATGATTGTATGCATCGTACTGCTGGCTGACTGCAAAACCGCAGAAAGAAGCAGATGTACAGGTTTTCCCATTTAATAACGTGCTGAGTGTCTATGTAAATACCTACAGTATACACCCCTGTATGTGTATGCACATATGTATATACACAAAGGTGTCATGTGCCAGGTGTGTCATATGTAATATACAGTAAATGATGAGGTGCTGTGTGTTATCGTCATATGCGAAGGTGATGGAGGGTGTTGGAAGTCGTGAGAGTCTGGAGTCATCTATGTCATCTTATATCGAATTTTGTCCTGAAATTAAAATTCATGGAAATATAAAATCTGAAATTAACATCGGGGGTGTTTAAATATGTAAAGAAAAAAAACAATTCACAAAACAATTCTTTACCAGTTCACATTGCCTTAGAGTTTAGCACTTTCACCTCGTACCTCCAGGGTCAGGGTTCGATTCCCGCCTCAAGGTCTGTGTGCAAATATTTTGCATGTTCTCCCCGTGCTTGGTGGGTTTCCTCCGGGTTCTCCGGTTTCCTCCTACAGTCCATGCTAATTGGCGTTCCCAAGTTGCCTGTAGTGTCTGTATGAGCGTGTGAGTGTGTGTGTGTGTGTGTGTGTGTCTTTAGAGGGTGTATCCTGCCTTGTGCGAGATGATTGAGTGAGTGAGAGAGTGAGTGAGGTGACAGAGCTCCCAGCATTTGTGAGAGTGTGTACTGTAAGTGTGCGAATACTTTTGCATGAAGACTTCCTGGATAGTATTTCAGAAGGCAAATAAAATGTGAATCAATATAAAGATTGAATTAGAAATTAATTATAATTAATATAATTACAGTGGAACCTCGGATTGCGAGTAACGTGGTTTACGAGTGTTCCGCAAGACGAGCAAAGATTTGTAATAAATTTTGAATTGCAAACCAAGCGAAAGTATTGGTTTACAAGTGCCGAGTATCATGTATCACGTATGCGCCTCTTATTTTGACACCGAGCGGCAAGTGATCACAACTGAGCCAATGGTTTTTCTCTCTCTTGCGCTGCGGAATTGTGGGTAATCGTCTCCCCTGCTCCCCTGGGTCTTAGTGCTCGTCTCTTACTGGTATAATCAACGTCTCCCTCTCTGTTTCATCATGTCTCATATGTGTGTGCGCACGCGTAATTTGACACCCCGACACACACACACTCTCACACGCGGCTTCACACACGGACACACAGACACTCTCTGCTTTACACAGAAAACTCAGCTCTGTCGCGATTATTTTCAAAGGTAAGGTGGTTCATTTGTTTTTTTTTGTTTTTTTACTTTACAGCAATTTTTTTATGTATTTATTTTTCTGGGCTGTGGAACGAATAATTTGAGTTTTCATTATTTCTTATGGAAGAATTCTATTTGGTTTACAAGTGTTTTGTAATATGAGCCTGCTTCCAGAACAAATTATGCTCGTAATCCAAGGTTCCACTGTTTATGTGAATTCCAAACGTGCAGTTGCATATTGTTAAGCGTGAATGTTTCTGATTTTAGATAAATACCTAAAAATTCTGTTTCAGACGGACGGATACAAATTTAGCATAAAAAAAATATAAAATAATAATAATACAATTTTTGCTTTGAATTCCAAATTCTGATTTGACCTGATGGACCCTGCATATAGAATAAAGCGGTAAAGATGATGAGTGAGTGAATGAGTTAAATCAGAGTTTTGGGGGTTTTTTTGGATATGAGAGCCAAACCCTTGTTAACAGAACTGTGTTTTTCATCATCTGTGAGATGAATAAAACACACACACACACACACACACACACACACACACACACACACACACACACACACACACACTTTATTGTGCAGAGGCCCTGCGCTGGACATCATGTTCCCTTAGCTGACCTCGGCTGAATGCTTTTTCAGACGCTGGGATGAATTCTAAAAGCGCAGAGGCCCGATCCTGCTTATCCTGCCTCTGTAAATCTAATGATCTCAAACCCAAGTGTGTATAACATCTCTGGCCAGGAATAAAACAGAAATATGGTCTAATTTCATTAAGCTAGATGTAGGTATGCTGAGGAAGATTACTAACAGCTGTGAGGAGAATACTCTTACATTCCCCAGACCATAAAAAAAGATCTAACACTCCTGCAGAGAATTTGAGTCCATCTGACCCATAGATCGTCTGGAAAATAACTCAAGAGGCATATTTTACCGCTTATCTCACACTGGTTGAGAATTCTTCCCTCCGTTGCATTTCATACTGTAGTTCCCTTATTGAAGGTGGATAAATAAATGTTAGCGCTTCGTCGATACAGATGTTTCAGGAGCGTTCGGCTCTTCTACTGTTCAGATTGTTCTACTGCAGACTGGGAGTAATGAGGTTTATTAGCACGCTCGAGTGATTGTTGCTTTGATTTAAAAAGTGGATTATGTTGTCTGAGGATTCAGAATTCCAAAAAAACCCTGAAGCAAAGGCCTCATGCTTACTCAGTGAACACAATAGCAGCTGTGGTCACATGTCGTGGAGTCGCCATGGTGACAAAACACAGGATTACTGTCATTAGTGCACGGGCGTTAAACCTTATTTAGGGATAATGAACCAAGATTGCTAATCACCGCTCTGATTAAGGCTGATGTTCAGTACCCCACATTTATCCGCTGCGTGTTCTACACTGATCCAGCGTGCTTAGTATTGAACCTTCATAAATTAGATAGATAGATAGATAAATAGATAAATAGATAGATAGATACTTTATTGATCCTGAAGGAAATTCCAGATATCCAGCAGCAATAGAGAAAGTAACGCAAAGACAGGTTGTAGATGCACTAGTGACTAGTGCAATGCTAAGAACAAAAAAACTGCAAGACATATATACCGTATAAGAAGCGTATAAATAAAACATATAAATCACATGTTTTAAGGGGAACTGATAAGTGATATGAAGTTAATTGCAGTGCAACCTTGATGTGCAAAGGGTAAAACTTAGGGTATAATCGTGCACGAAACAAAAAAAGTCAATTTTGCCGTACACATATGGAAGCACACTTTTTCTCGTCCTTATGTCATTTTAGGTGTCACTGTAAATGTCTGTGACTGTGAGCCGTTAGCAGGAACCAGGATTTAGATCTAGCCCCAATTTCCGCGAAATAAAATGCATGAGGACAATATGCTATTTTATAGAGCTTAACACATACAGAAGGAAAAGAAATCAAGGGACGAAGGAGGGGAAACGCACATGTGAAGGAAGTACAGTACTTAGCGCTGTGGTGTCTTTGTGCCGTTTCAAAAGTCTAACATCGGTCTGTGAAATGCCAAATCGTCCCGAGCTCGGCTGCCCACAACAAAGATGGTCCAAAGTGGCACCAAGGTGCCAGTAGAGGCGAAGCCGAGCTGCCAGTTTCCAGCAAGCAGCTGCCACCCCGGTCTGTAACTCACAGAGACGGTCAGAATGTTTCAGCAGCCCAGGACGAGATGAGGAAAGGTTTAAGGAATTTGTGAAGAGGTGAGAGTGCAGGGAGATTTAAAGCCAGCAATACACAAAAGCAAGATGGAATACTTTACACTCATTCAAAGCTTTCTTTAAACCTCAAAAAAACAAATTTAAAAAAATCCAATTTAATCAAGAAGACAAACACAGGTTTTCTGTCTTAATCTCTGTTGTTTAAAAATGACTTAACTGCACAAACAGCTTGAGCCACGGCTATCGGTTTACTTGTCTTTTGCACCATTTCCAACATTCTTTAAAGGACATGATGTGCTTAGCAGAAGATGAAGAAGGTTAATGGAAAGAAAAGAGGGATCTTCAGCATTAAGGGTCGATTCTCAGGGATTAAAGATGACACGGTTCCAACCGCCCACAGTGCTGACTCAGGTACTGAATCTGGGACACATGAAACATTATCATGTAACATTCCTGCGTCTACACCCCGAGTGCTGACGAGTGCTTAAATCTGCCCTGATCTCATAATGTATTGTACAAGAATTAATCCCGACTGGACAGGAGCCATTCCATGAGTGAAGATAACAGATGATAACAGCACAGGGATGTCTAACCTTATGCATCACTCTGCATCTAAAAACCCGTATGTACACCAACTGCTGGTTGCAGCATGGGTGAAAGTAGGTGGGTACGGGCCGCGGTACTTAGCAGAGAGCAGCTGCCTGCACGTTCAGCGAGAAATCAGATAAATTTATGTCTTTATGAACAGCACTTTCTCTTCTTAAAAATTCTTTGTTATTTTATTTATGGCTACAACGCTAACTAGCTTTACTAAGCTAACTAGCTTCACCTTAAGCCATACCTAGTGAACTAGCTTTCCTTTTAATGCTATGTGGGATTCAAACTGGAAATATAAAGAGAAACTGATGAGATCTACAGGACTGTCCACCTCCTGCATGATTTATTCTCCACACCTTTTAGCTATGGTAAGAATTTTAAAACGACTTTCAGCCCTGTTGATTACACTAATTGTCAGTCGCCAGCTCTGCTAGTCGCGGCCAGTTCTGCTGGATACGTGTTGGCGGAGCAAAATAACTGTCTTAATAAACAAAGATATTATAATCTGTTGATGATGAATGGTGTTTGTGGAATTGTTGTTGGTCTTTCAGCTCTTCCTGTCGAGGGGTCGCCACAGCGGACTATCTGATCCGCACAACAACTTAGCACAGGTTTTATCTCCCATTTTATCCGCGATTAGGACCGGCACTGCACCCACTGGCTGGGGTTTGGCCATCGAACCCAGGCCTTCCACATGGCAGACGACAAACCTACCACTGAGCCACCAACGTCCATTTACGGAACTGTTTTACAAAAGCAATATCACACTCCAGGTCGTGCTGTTGTGCTGAATATAAGCACTCGTGCCTAGTACCGCATCACAGCCGTGCTTATATTCATCACGACAGCACTCCCCTCTCGTGCGATACTGCACAATTAGTCATTAGTCATGTCTCATATCCTGCTGAGCGTTACACTAATATCATGAGATGGCATTAACATTAGAAGAACATATGCTATTCATATCTTTTTTTTTTCTTTTTTACCATTATGGCTGAATGTATTAATTAGAGAGATGCAGAATGCAACATGAAATGTTGTAGATTTTCACCCACAAAATAAATGAGCCATGGAATTATTAGAATTAGAATTAGAATAGAATTATTTGCTATAGTTCACCGTAGTTATTCAGTCATCCTAATGGATATTTCAATCAGTACAGTCAACCTCGGAATTCTTAGCAGCTCTCATAGTGCATTTCCATAAATTATAGCATCCTGAAAGCTCATTTATAGTGAGATTAAACAGGTCTGAGCCTTTTCCTGTGAAACCTCACAGAACTGCATTGAACACGAACCCGAACTGACATGTTGACATGTTTGGATTTTAGGTTCTTCATCTTGTCTCAGGTTTTAATCTAATGACAGAGCGAACATGTGTTTGGGTTAAAATGTCATGAATTCATGACAAACTTTAGAATACTAGACGCAAATGAAGCATAACCTCACCAAGTCAAGTCAAATCATTCTTCTTTTCATTCTTGTTTTTTTTTTTTTTTGGAAGATACCATTAATACACTGTCAGGTTCATAAGTATTTGGACAGAGACCATTTGCATAGGTTTGCCTCTGTAACCTACCAGTTATGATTCGATTGATGTGTTTACTTCTAACTTCAATTAAAGGCATTTAACAAAAATATTAAATGAACCATTTAGGAATTACATTCTTTTTTTCACCGGCTCACGGAAATTGGACAACTGCCTGATAAGCAAATTCACAGTCGGTTGTTGCCTGTTTCTGCATTATTTCATGACAGATTAGGGGGATGAAACGTTTAAAGTTGATTTCAAGTGTTACGTTTGCATTTAGTAGCGATTCATAGGAACTGTGAAGTCTAAAGACGTATTGATGCTATTGAAGCATCGTTAGGCTGAAAAAAGAAAAAGAAAAACATGCCTATCAGAGAGAGAGAGAGAGAGAGAGAGAGAGCAGAAACTTTAGGAGTGGCCAAATCAACCTGAGACAACTAAAGTGGATGATTGCACAAGTCATTACTTGGTGGGAAGAAAAGTCCTTCACAACATCCAGCCAGGTCAAGAACACTCTGTAGTGGGTAGGTGTGTTCTTGCCAAAGTCTACAATCAAGAGACACCTTCAAGGACATAAATATAGATGCTTTACCTCAAGATGGAAGCACTCGAGAACAGAAGGCCTTGATTAGAGTTTGTGAAAATGCCATGAAATGCAGAGATCTATCAGATTAGATGGTTGGAGTATATATGGTATATACAGTATATATAAATGTATACCACAAATACTCTATTGAAAATACATACTGCACCACCTTTACATAATACATCCATATCCCTGTACATACATTTTTGTTTGTAATTCATGAAAATATATTATTTATGTCATTCTTATCCAATCGAATCTAGTGTCTAATCTAACCATGTCTGACAATCACAGTGGAAGCAGTATCCAGACCTGGGCATGTTTGATTTTTTTTTTTTAATTTTTAAAGGAAGTAAACCAATACATTCCGACGTCCATAAACATTCTCAGTCGTCCAGGAGAAGCTGTCTGGAAGTCAATTCATGTCAACTTAACTGACAGGTTTTTCTACTTGTCTAAAACGCTTCTTCAGTTTCAGAAAGGTCGGTTATGGACCCCAAAATACACTGTATCCTCCATGGGCTGGTTTCTCACCTTATAGAATAGAGAAGGTCTGCCAAATGCCTAGATGTAGATGTAGAAGGTGAGAATGAGGTGTTAGGGGCGTTGTTAAGAGGTGATGGTCAGGTGTGACCCTGAGAGGGGGTCGTTAAGTTTGGTCTTCCTGGTGGACGTGTGAAAATCCTCCTGGGGATGGATGAAAGGACGGCATGGAGAATGAGAGACAGATCGAGTCCGATGCCTCAAACTCTGTCCAGGGAAGGGTTTCACCTTACATATACTGTAAATGCATCATCCCTTTAGTCCTGAGCACATTTTCACCTGTTTGGTCCCCTGAAAGCAGGCCCTCAGGGGATGAAGATTGACTTCTGATGAAGAAGTGAAGACAGCGGAGGATTCGGGGGAAACAGTTTGTAATGAGGGAATACGAAAGCGTGTTGACTGATGGACAAAGTGGATTGAACAGCAAGGAGATTATGTCAAAAAATTATGTATTGGGCTTTACTAAAAGTTCATAAAAATAAATTATACAACCAGTGTTTTCGACTCATCCTCATATGATTGTTATTTTTATTGTTTATTAACCAAATAATAACTTTCTGTTAAATTGTTCGATGTGTGTGTGTGTGTTTTTTTTTAACCGCCCCAGTACCTCCCCTAAAAATGGTGCCAATACTTTAATGATATATGATCATACATCCATGAACATGTAAATTCCAGGTCACTTGACAGGTGAATAAACATAACTAAAGCTGCACGCTGTAGCCATAAAGAACCCTGGATGACATCAGGCCACAGAAAATCCTTGGCATATATAACCGAGGTCACGGACTCACACGATCAAAATGTCAGCACATAGATCAGTGGTTTGTTGTTCCTAGTGTTATGACTCTCTCCCTGGGAAGAACAGACTACCAAAGAACTGTGACAATCCTCCGAACTCTCATAAGTGTTCGGTAAATCCATGCTTTATTGATCTCGGCTTGCATTAAAGTTCTGGTTGTTCCTAGCAGTCTGTATCTAATTGATATTTTGTAGTAAGAAAAGAAAAGAAAGATCCTCTGATGGGCTCCTCCCAAACACATAACACATACCGCACCTCTTTGTGAAAAACAGAGAGAAGAGAGAGAGAGAGAGAGAGAGAGAGAGAAGAAGAAGAAGAAGGAGGGAGCGTGATGTCTGTCCAGATCACACTTTCACAGCCTACCTGCGGAGCCGCTTGTCCCCTCGCTGCTGACATGGCGGACGGCGAGAATCGGGGCTTCCTAGGTCCTTCGGTCGCTTCTCTCTTTTCTGCGGGAAAAACAAGCAGGACTTGGTTAGAGAGGGAAACTTGGCAAGGCCCTTGTGAATAATTTGAGCGCAAACAAGCATGTCATTCATTTTTCTGTAAACCCACTCATGAGAGCATTACATGTGCACAGTACAGAGCGCTGTTTTTCTTTTTCACTAAACCATTCGAATAAACCTAGTGGTAACAAGAATAACAACAGTATCTGCAGTTCCCATTAAGGCCTGTCATCTACGGTTATGCCAGATTCCCTGATATATCAGCTATATTCTGATTTATCATTTTGCGCATGCTATTTGTGCATGACTGAGTCAGCTGTGGTAAAATGACAGTATGGGCTAGACAGCCAAAACAGCTGTCTGATAATAAATTCCTCTGCTATGAGTAACCGCTGAAAACATTTAATCATGCAAAGAGTTTATGCGTCGCCATGGCGAGAAACACCTACCTGTAGGAGTGATTTATAACAGGGAGTGGAGCAACTCGATAACCGGTGCCAGACCTCTCTGACGGCAGCACTCTGGCAATGCTGTACTGTACATTCTTTATGTTTTGCATGCACTTTGTAAAGGATTCGGCTAAGTGCTTGAATACAAGTGGGTTGGAGGTGAAAACACGCTATGTGATCAATCACGGATGTATGTATGCATCTTCAGGTTTACGATTAAAATGCTTTAAGGGGGGTGCTTAGCGGCAAAGCTACACAGACTGTTGTTATTTCTGCTGCAGGGACATCACCGATCCTGTCCCACTTAGCTAAATCAGAGCAGAAAAGCATGTCATTTGGGGCCTTCAGAAGTAGGACTGCACACAGCACATCCATCCAAATCTGACTTTTCTCTGTGTCAGTGTCAAAATATCTTTCTAAATGTCACCAACAGCAGCATGAAGAACAAAGAAGAAAGAACGAACGAAGAAACATATAACAACTCCCATGAAATCCAAAGTGCCAAAACCTACAGTTCCTCGAATGACCACCAGGCTCCCAAAGTGAGCTAATCCTCATATAGTAGTAGCTAATCTAATCAATTACAGGTTTATCCAGAAGTCGTTGTCGTCTCACTGTTTGTTAACCACTTAGGGCACAGGGCGGGGTACATCCATCTCAGGGTACACACACATACACTCACTCACTCACTCACTCACACACTACGGGCAATTTGGGAATGCTAATTAGCCTAATCTGCAGATTTTTTGACTGTGAGAGGAAACCAGAGTACCAGGAGGAAACCCACCAAGCACGGAGAGAACATGCAAACTCCATGCACACTGACCTGAGGCGAGAATCGAACCCGTACCCTAGAGGTGCGAGGCGACAATGCTAACTACACCACTACCACCACAACAAAAGTTCCTTCTTTTTGTAGGTTACTACAGTGGTAGGAACTCTGGTCAACAATCACACACTATGGGGCAACCTGGGAATGCCAATGATCCTTTTCTTTATCTGCATGTCTTTGGACTGTGGGAGGAAACTGGAGTACCTGGAGGAAACCTCACTAAGCACGGGGAGAAGATGCAAACTCCATGCACACAGACCCAAAGCAGGAATCAAACCTGGACCCTCGAGGTTGCATTGAGCAGACAGCCTTATCCAGACTTACATTCTACATCTGGGCAGTTGAGAGTTGAGGGCCTTTTATAAAAGCCCAAGAGTGGCAACTTGGTGGTAGTCGGGTTTGAACCTGGGATGTCCAGTGATCATTCCAGTAATATTCTTAAGTATATTTTAGGCCAATTAATTCTGAATTATGAGACAGTCCCAAAACATGCAGTTCTTCAAATGACCACTAGGTGCCCAAAGTGAGTTAATCCTTATATAGCCATAAATAAACATGTATACATGTGTACCAAAAAAAAAAAGAAAAAAAAAAAGATTTGGTCTCCGTAACTAGAGTTCCAATTCATGACAACTATATGGGGTGAATTTCTATGTAACTCATCAGTTAAAATTATATTAAGCCATAAAATTATGCATGATTTGAGTGACAGCTTCATTGAAGGTGTAAAAACCGCTAGCTATACATCACTGAAATCAGTGTACAGGAGTTCATCTTACCACAAGAAATGTCGGAGTGGACACGGGATGAGGTGTAGGGTACGGATGACACAGTTCTATCAAATGCAAAGTAATGTTAGCATTACATCAGTGTTAGCTACCTGCGCATTTTTGTTAAGTTAAATTCATATTTAAGCCCAATCATATATGCACTTACAGTGGGTGCCAAAATTATTAAGACAACATGTACAGTCTATTATAGTTCTCCCGGTGCACAAAACAGGTGACGTCACTAATTAGCCTATTTGCTAGAAGAGTTGTGCTAATTAAGTCAAAATCTAGCAAAAGACTGGTTATGTGACAATGCTGGTCAGCTCCTGGGTCAGTCATCTCCAGGCCTAATCCCAACAGAAGACTGTTGGATGATGGTGAAGAAGCCAGGAGCAGTCCAGAAACCATCTCCTGTATGATTACATTTAGGCATTTGAAAGACGGTCATACTAAATATTGATTGTTGTCTAGCAAATTCATTGCAGAAAATAACAAATTATTCTTATTATCATTGTCATTATGCTCAAACATGTAGGACTATCATTAAAACATTGAAGTCAATTTCAAAAGTCTCAATACTTTTGGCTACTACTGTAATTTTGGTTTACTAAAGTTAGCCACTTGTTATTATCATGATAATAAACAGTATTCCAAATGTTTCATTCATTCGACGGCCAACCGTACAACCGTCCTGAGTTTTATTATCCTTTACACCCCTTATTTATTTATATGCCATGTTCAGTTGATATAGGACATGTCCAACACCCAAAGTTCCTTTACAAGTACGTAACACAAATCAAAATGAATAAATAAATGAACAGAAGTTGCTTAGAGAGGAAAAGTTGGCAAGACACTTTTGAATAATTTCAGGGCACCAGCGCAAACAGACGTCTGGAAGAAACAGGCATGTTATTCAGTACTTACGGCAAATAAAGCACCTGAATAATCATGCCTAATTAAATATGGTCCATATTAATTCATTTCTTATAAGTGCAACGTAAACAGATTTTGACCGAGTATACAATTTACACAGAACATTTTTTAGACCGCGTTTGAAGAAGAGATTTCATATTAACCGGTTTTTGCTATGAAACCCTCTTGGCCAACACATCCATAAACACATTACCTCTAAGGTTTTCTTATACCACAGCACCAGCCAAGTCTCAAACAGGTCTGATTCGTTTTCTATTACAGAAGCTCTGATAGTAGCGCAGCTGCCAAACACAGATTTCCATCAATCCGCTTGATCTGAAAAGTTATCGCTTCTATACCACAGGCACGTTCTATATGGATATGATTTAACCATAGTCATAATCTGACCAAAATATGTCCTTTGTTATGGTGACGTTTTCTTTGCGGAGGAATTAATTGAACATTTATAGATGGAATTTCCAGAGTCAGCAATGTACAACATTTTGTTCTTTAATAAATACAACAATTTGCAATCGTTGGCAACTTTCTTCCTATCTCAGCATGGCCTGGAGTGTTTTTCTTCCTTATAATAAATAAAATAAGATGTGAACAAAAGACAGAACAAATGATGCGTCTTGAAATAATCTCCTGAGAGGCATAGTGGTAATATCTTTGTTTTGTCCTGCTGGATATTAGCTTTGAATCCCAGCAATGTCATTGTGGACTCACACACGTCCTTCACACTTTCATTTGGTAGTCTTTGTGTTTTAATAATACAATAATAATAATGTGTTCTTAAGAATCTCATAGCCTTTTGTAAACTACAAATTCGAATTTATTTCACTCATATTTATTAGTACAGATGTTTGAATATCTTTATTTCCTGCCACACGTTCTTAAGTCATGGCTACAACACGTACAGTAGTATATCATGGCCATGCTTTATGCAATTTTTTTTCCCCACAAAACATTTTCCCATTATAGTTTAATGTTACCTGTACCATGGTATATCGTGGTAGACAATATTTGCTGCGATTGTACTTGTACCAAGTACGTCCATAAATACGTACACTATATTGGCAGAAGTATTCAAATTCAGGTGTTCCAATCACTTCCATGGTAACAGGTGTATGAAATCAAGCACTCAGTGTGAATTCCAGCGTGGTACCGTGATAGGATGCCACCTTGTGCAATGAATCCAGTTGTAAAATTTCCTCAAAACTAAATAGTCTACAATCAACTGTTAGTGGTATTATAACAAATTGGAAGTGATTGGGAACGACAGCGACTCAGACACGGAGTGTTAGGCCACGTAAAATCACAGAGCGGGGTCAGCGGATGCTGAGCCAATAGCTACGGACCTCCAAACGTCATGTGGCGTTTAGATTAGCTCAAGCTCAAGGAGAGAGCTTCATGGAATGGGTTTCCCAAGCTGAGCAGCTGCATCCAAGCCTTACATCACTGAGTGCAATGCAAAGCACTGGACGCAGTGGTGTAAAGGACGCCACCACTGGACTCTAGAGCAGTGGAAACGTTAGGTTTAGTTAAGTTAGGCTTTTATTGGTCACATAGACATTACTGCTTAGTGAAATTCAGTCACTTGGTGCCTTAGCCCTCTGATCTACCGCTGCCCGTGTATGACATGTTTTCTAGAATGACGAATCACTCTTGTCTGTCTCGCAATCTGATGGGGTTGGTGGTTGGCAAGTTTGGTAGAGGAGGGATTATGATGTGGGGTTGTTTTTCAGGTGTTGAGCTCGGCCCCAATGAAAGCAACTGCTAATGCATCAGACGTTTTTGTCCAAGACATTTTTGGAAAATTTGGGGATGGCCCCTTCCTGTTCCAACATGACTGCGCACCGGTGCACAAACCAACGTCCATAAAGACATGGATGAGCGAGTTTAGTGTGGAAGAACTTGACTCTGGCCTGCACCCCAACCCGATAGAACACCTTGGGGATGAATTAGAGCGGAGACTGCGAGCCAGGCCTTCTTGTCCAACATCAGTGTCTGACCTCACAAATGCGCTTCTGGAAGAATGGTCAAAAAATTGAAGTTGTTATAGCTGCTAAGCGTGGGCCAACGTCATATTAAACTCTATGGATTAGGAATTGGATGTTACGCAAGTTCATATGCATGTGAAGGCAGGAGAGCGAATACTTTTGGCAATATAGGGTCATTTGGTATAATGGTACGTGTTCTACAGTATAATACATGAAATTTACCATGACCTGAAAGTAAGACTATTAAAATACCCAGCTGAGACAATACTTTAATAGATAATTGGCTTGTAAATCCAGCTAAATTTTTGGTTGGAGCGATATGACTTCAGAGGAACTTCTTTCTCTACAAACTTTATGACATGAGCATTTATAATCACTAGCAGTGACACTTGCCTTGGAGGACTGGTATTACTCGCTAGATGGATAATGTCCAGGGGAGAGGTGCTGGTTCTCAGTTCAGGATGTTCTAGCCACCATCCTTATCAGATAACCCCCTGGCCTCCTCCCCAACCACCTACATTTCTATTTATGACGTTTGGCAGACGTCTTTACCCAGGGCGACTTACAGAAGGGCTTTGTAGTCACTATCTAAAACATGTTCTCATTGATAGTTCAATAGGTCAGGGACTAATAGTGCATACAAGACAAGAATTATTTTAGAGAATAGCAAAGTGCTAATTTAAATACTTGGAGAAAAGGTAGGAGTTTAGTCTTTGTTAAAAAAAAAAAAATTCACTCTGCAGTCTAGACAGCAAGGGGAAGTATATTCTACCACCTGGGTGCCAGAACAAAAAATGCCTTTATACTGTATATGTCTTCCTTGTACCCTAAGAGATGGTGAGGCCATTTAAGCTAAAGGTTTGGCTCTTGTTTGTTTTAGCTTTCCAAAGGAAGCCAGTGGAGGAAGTGTGACAAATCTTAGAAATCCTGACATGGTGATGGATCTCCAGCTTTACACTGATTTAGTTTTGGCTGATGAGCTGCCGTTTGTGATAACTCAAGATATCTGTCAGAGGTCTGCAGAAACAAGAGCATCTCAGGGAGGGAAAGAGAGGATGAGTTGAGAGCCATCAGCCTTGCAGTCGCTCTGAAACCCATTTGACCTTGCAGAGAGAGCAGGTAGCAGAGGTTAAGGTTGAACAGATATTGACCCAGTACTGAGCCTTGTTGGACACCAGTGAAGAGTCAGATAAGAGGCTGATAGGAGGGCTTTAGCAGCAAGAAACCGCAGTGCCACGAGTTTCAAGACTCACAGGAATGGGCAGGGTAGTCTTAGGTCAGTTCATCTACTGTAGCATGATGTTCTGGAATCTTGCTTGAATCACGATGTTCTGGAGAGTTAGCTCTTTAGGTGGAGGTTTCTGTCAACAACCATACTTCTTATGTTCTTCAGCTCAACATTGAACAAACCTTGTGCATAAACCAAATTCCTTGTTCACAATCACCAGATTTTATCCAACTCTTCTAACACAGTTGTGTTCTCGCTTTACATAGTGACATCCCATGAGAAATTACATACAATTACAATATGTGGTTCTTCCTTGGTACACACTTATACACAGTATTATGTAAAATGTACTGCAGTATGGTGCTATAGAAATAAATCAAATTCAAATTCAAATTTGATTTGTCACATACACAATCATACACAGTGAAAGTATTTCATACACATATGCAGTGAAATGCTTAGGCAACTGCCCTGACCTTAGAACAAGAAAGAAACAAAAAAAACAAAAAAGTTACTTATCTAAGAAGGAATAAGAAAGAATATCTATATAGGAAATAAATATTAGAACAAAAGTAAATTTGAGAAAAACATATATAAGTAAAATTTGACTAAGAAGAATAGAATAAAATAAAATATAAAATGTCTGTATGGTACAAATATACATTAAAGGAAGATATAAGGAAATTATATTCCTTGGAATATTGGAATGGAGTGAACATAAGGAATGGAATGTCCAGGGGTGTGCAAATATGCAGTAAAGTGACATGTTAAAGTGGCTTGTGTACATATTTAAAGTGTCTTATGTGCATAATGTCCATGAGTGAAAATATGTTACATTTATATAGCATTGTACCATTGTCTGCATGTACCATTGATTAAATACCATAGTGTAAGTTGAAACTCTAAATATTGCATGGAACCAAGGTACATTTAAAGATACACATGTATTGTTGTACATGATATAATATTACAATTGTGTTCTATGAAGTGCCACAGTACACACCATGGTATTCACCAAAGTATGGTGGTATATTTTATAGCGATACCATGGTACCCAATCAAGTGCTGTACTACCTACCCTGATAATCTGTAAAGTCCTATGGTGCCTACCATGGTTTTGTCTGGAGTACCACAGTAATACTATGGTAGATTATGGTATGTAGTATAGTTTACCATAATAAAAAATTGGCTTGGACTATCCTTGCCCTTGGTATTGCTTTTGCTTGATCACCCAACCCTATGTACACTTAAAAATGCAGATAATTAAAATAAATGCTAATTGTAAGCTACTTGAAAGGCTAGCAAATGCCAAACCATTATTGAAGCATTGATTATAATGCTGAAATTGCATGCATTGTTTTTTTGTTTTGTTTTTTTGTCACACACTATATGCTTTGGTAAGGAGAAACCAAAATTCACATCTGGTCCAACAATGAACCTGCTTCTTGTGCATTCGAAGAAAACAAATAAAACAGCATATATTGTTCTATTATACAGCAATCCTAAGAAGTGTACGCGCACACACACACACACACACACACACACACACACACACACACACACACACACACACACACACAAGCACACAACAGAAGGTGATCCACAATGTAATTATGCGTCCACTGGCACAAAGGATCAAACAAGGCCATTTAAAGGTGAAGTCCAAGACCTTGGAGGCTCTTAAATGATCATGTTGAGCTCAAATTGACAGAGGGGCCTTTCAGAGGGACCGCCGTCTGGTTCAGGTATGTTAAACAAGCTTGTGTTTGTGTAGGCCGGGAGATTTTGCTGGGAAAAAAAGAAAAAACATCAAGTCCAAAAAGGTTGAGACTGTTCTGGATGTTGAAAATATCTTGGGTACACCGGGTGTTTTAATAGCGATAAATAGTTTACTTAGGTTTCAAGAAAAAAAAAGCTATTTCTTCTTTTTTTTTTCTTTTTTTTTTTAATCTCTACAAGTTTAAACAGCGCAAAGTTGAAGCCTGGAAATGGCCGTGCATGCTCTGGCAGTGTGTCTTCAGTGTGACAGCCTGTGATAGTCACTCATTCAGCGCCTCTCCAAGTCTCATAAAGAGCCTTTATGTTCCACATCAGTGACTGACAAGTCAAAAGCTCGGTTGCATTGCAGCTGCAGCGCTTGCAGGGTCATAACCTTTGTAACACACTGCTGCAAAAGCAACGTGGAAGCCGTAAAAGAAAGTTGACTGCATTAGACATGAACTAAGGGCATGAAAAGAATGAATTCTTATTGCACAAGCTACCCATGTGGGGGGTTACAGGCATCGCGTACATACGTATACACAATAGCCTCCGCCCGGCTCCTATAGGACAGGTGAATTTAGCATAGCACAGCAAGGGCTCAGGGTTATAACGCTGATTTCCGTCAGTGAAAGTGCTTTAAAGGGGAAGCCCCGGAGACTGCTAACCCTGAGTGGGTTGTGGTAAAGCCCCTCCGAAATGTACGCATTAAACCAGAGGGTGTCTAATAAATGTACAGAATACAAAATGCATTGAAAATCCATAAGAACTGTGGATATTGGATCGATCCTATACAAATATATCAGCTTATGTACCTGTGGTGTAAAACAGTCAAAGTACTACAGATACTGTATAAAACTTCTATTTAATAAAACAATAAATAAAATCTTAAGCAGTAGAAATGCTTAGTAGAATTTATGCATTGTTGAATACAGTCATGGTTTTAATAATTGCACATTCGTAGACATATTATGCTGCTTCAGGAAGCAACTTAGTAACTTTTATAGTTTTAAACATACAGGATTATTACATCATCGTCATACTATTATTATTATTATTATTATTATTATTATTATTATTATTATTAAGAGCTAAGCAAAACTCAGTAAAAAGAAAAAATCTACCTAAAAAAAACATTTCCTTGTTTTTTGTCCTTTCTTCCTTTTCATTAAATAAACCAGGTTTTTCCCCTTATTGTGACCTCATATAATAACAGATCCCCCTCCCCCGTGTTCTCACTCTGCTCTGGTGCTTTCTTGAGAAGATCTTTTAAAATCACTTAAAAATCTTGAAATCGCTTTTCTAATGTTAATGTCTAATAAATATTTGAGTAAATATATAAATATGTTATTAATGTTTAATAAAGATTATTTGAGTTTCTCTCTCTCTCTCTCTCTCTATATATATATATATAGTCCAGGGTTCGATTCCCCCTTTGGGGTCTTTGTGTGTGGCGTGTGCATGTTCTCTTCATACTCCCTGGGCTTGTTGGGTTTCCCCTGGGTACTCAGGTTTCCTCCCACAATCCTAAGACACATACAGATTAGGCGTAGTTGGCGTTCTCAAATTGCCCATAGTGTGTAAATTAGTGTATGCATTTGCTCCCTGTGATGGATGGATTGCCTTCCCTTCCCTGCCTAGTGCTGAAGTCCCTGGTATATATGCTAGTTCCCTTAACTCTGTACAGGATAGGACGAATAGAAAATAAATGAATAATGACTATTAATAAACAAATATCCTTATTCTGGTCACGGTCATTTGCATACACACGTGTAGGCACTGGTCTGTAACTGTTTGCATGTTTAAGGGGGTAAAACAATGCAAAAAAACAATGCAAACTTACTTTAGCTCAGGCTCACCTCCTCCTCCTCCTCCTCCTCCTCCTCCTCCATGGCTTTAGGATTTGTGTAACAGATGATCCACATTATTTCTTATACAGTATGTGTAGGCGGCCCTGAAGTGTAGAGGAAACCAAATACCACTTTGTACTACAATGATCTATACATGAAATCATAGACCCATACGAATCATGATTTATTTATATATATTTTTATTTTGTCAAGAGGCCAAAAAAGGAGTCAGACAATCACACATATCCTCTCCTTACTCCCCCCAGTGGTTCCTCAAACTCTAAATGGTGTAGTGTTGCACATTTCCTACCCCCATTCCTGTTCGGGAACAGCACGTAAAATAAACGCTAAAGTATCCCCCCCGCACACACACACATACAGTAATCCAATACTATAAATGCCACTATGTCAGATAAGCCTCTTGTAGTTCTTTGGCTTATTCTATTCTATTGTTTGCTTTTTATTAACGTGCATGATGTTTTTGTTCAGGTTGATGCTTAGATATTTCCTTATGTGTGGTTTTATTTTATTATTATTATTATTATTATTATTATTTTGGAACTGTACGTAGTATGGCAAGACAAACTCTTTTCTCCAGATAAAACTTTTTTTTTTTACGGTTATATATTGACTATATTTTAACAGCTAGGAAAAGCCTGCTCAGCAAGTTCAGGTTTCAACCTTTTCAACTATTTACGATTTATGTGAAAGGGTTGTAGTTTACTCGGACTAATCCGATTAATTATATTTCTTGTATATGCATGTACAGTCATTACCTTTTTTTCCCCCTTATACATTTATCCATATACTTTTGCACTCAAATTTTTGAACATTCTATATGCACGTTATTTTTGGAATAATTTAAATGTTTATAAATAGTAAGGTTGCTGAGCCATTAAAAGAGAAGACGATAAAAAAAAAAAAAAAAAAACAACAACAACAAGTGAGCAAAACTATACTCCACACCATGCATGCTCATTACAGTACAGCAAACAGCAAGTTCAGTTTTTGCCTTCATTTGGGCAGGAAACTCAGCGTTCCCATACCTCAGGCAGAGCACACAGTGCAGCCAAAGATTGTGAGCTGCAGAAAGCCTGCTAGGTAAGATAAGATCCTACATATGTGCTCCATATGACGTGCTTTGGCTGTTGTTAGCAGAAATGTAAATGACTCGAGGCCCCACGTTTACGTCACCATGCCAACCAGACATGCTGGAGTGTAGGAAAATAGATGTATGAAGATATATACGCCCATTCATAGCACAGATAACTGTTGAGTTCTTGCGTCTGATTGGTCAGAAGGTTTTGAGTAATTTTACTACCACAGCAACTTTGACAGTAGCGCACGGTGGTCAAGTCACAACTTTACTTACATAAATGTGAACTAAAAGGTTATTGTTTCCATAGTAACAGCTCTTTCAGAGAGATATGTGCAGTCCAGACCCGTAACAAACAGGTTCGTATACTGTATGTTGATATTTAACAAAATCCAAATACGGTCTCTAGTCGCAGCACTTATCAGTCTAGTGACTGTATATCAGTCAGTAGGTTTTTCGTCACATGGGAGGAGTTTATACTTTGCAGTTGCTAGGTCACGAGCTACATTTTTGAATTTTTCAAAATAGCGTGAGAAACAGATGCTGTTCAATGAATTATTGTTTATAGTTTCTATATTGCAAGCGATTACAGGATCTAACTGGTTTTATAGACATAACTATAAATGGATAAAGAACAGGAAGTCACGTACTTTACTATATACAAAAAAATCATTCGAATTAAAAAATATATATTCCTGTGGTACGGAAAGGGAATAAACACTTCAGGCCATGCTGCGATAGACAAATAATCAGCTTCTGGGTTATAAAAGTAACTCCATTTGACATTGGGTCACATCCCACCACACTGATTATTTTTCTACAACATCAAGCCCCTAAGTGTTATTATTCCTTTTCTCAAAAACCACAAGTATCTATAACATGGTGTCAAGGCATTTAACAGTGAAGTACAAAATTGTCAACTTCTGTCATCGATGTATTTATACTGAGTATTTAGGATAGAAAATATAAACCATAAAGATGTGTTTCACTAAGAAAAATGTCTTTCTTTTGTGTTACTATTGATTATAATTGCACATTTTACATATGAACAGAATGAGATAAATCCATTTTTGCAGTTCTGAGGTTTTTTTTTTTTAAGGTTGTCAGAGAATAATAATTGGCCAAATGAATTAAAGGAAAAAAAAAAAAAAAAAAGGTGCTTATCTCATTCTACACAGTATTTATAAAATATAAAACCTTTCTGGTCTATACAGTGCTGTGCAAACGTCCCGGGCCTCCTCATTTCTTCATATTAAATTAAATGAAACAATGTTGGCTAAATGGAAGAAATAGGAACGTTTTTACAAAAACGTTTTACAAAAAATGTTTCTCCAATTTAAAAATTGGTTGTTTATGTAACCACTCAGCATTCAGCATCACCTGACCATCTGTCATCATCTGCACCTGCTTCTCACTGGTTCATGCCTTAAGTTTGACGTTTTTTTGATGCTTGAATGATTCATAGGTCACCGTGTGGCTTAACAAATGAAAACATTCCTCTGAAACTGCCCAGGAACTGGGACTGGACTGAAAATGAGAGGCAAAATCTACCCCAAAATGAGAGCCAAATAAGTCATTCAGAACATCTGGAGAACTATTCCCAAAGATGACATCAAAAAAAAAATACTCATCGGAACAAACAAATCTCGTTTTTTTTTTTCTCTCCAAAAAAGCATTTTTCTAAGAGTTTCTCTTCCCATTTTAGTTTCCTAGCTTTAGACTTCTTGAACAGAAATGACATTTAAACAAACATAAAAGAAGAACCTGACCTTTCTCAATGGACAATATGATGCACAACTAGTTCATCATGTTCTGAAAAAAAAAAAAAAAAAAAAAAAACTGCACTCGCACACATCAAATTTGAGTCTCTGAGTATCCAGTAAAAAAAAAAAAAGCCTGATTTAATTTGGTCTAATATAACATAATTTTGTTATATAAACATAAAATGAAATCAATAACTAAATGAATGAATTAATGAAACACACATATAATCTCCATGTCACTCATGAGCGGGCTTGAGAGACAGTCAAATTAGGGACTACAGAGTTATTCCGTTTCAGTCTTCTGCATTGTTGGAATGAGAATATTTAATAAGCACATGAATGGAAATTGCACATGCTCAGACTGGGCAGATCGAGTTTATCTATCATTCTGGGAGACACGCTATACACACAACCACACACAGCCTGTACATCAGCCTTGTGCTGGGTCAGGAACCAGCATAGTACGAAAGGGTTCAACAGTAATTATGAGCATTATGGGAACTTCTGGGAATTGCCGCAGGGGGTTTCTATCGCTTCAATCACTACTGTCGCCTACTTATTTCTTAATTTATGCATATGCTCTGTGCATATGTCTTAACATGCACACTCACGTTTAATTCATTAGTCTGTGCTCATACCGTATATATTACAGGATAAATACATTATCTGCTATAAAACATTATTTTTTTTAGACATTTTTGCCAGAAATCTGTTTTAGGTTAGAGATGGAGGTTAGATACTGTAGTTTAGACTGGGGGTCTATAGGCTGCAGGTTTTTACCATTACATTGATGGCAGGACAGATATAAAGCTAACTGGCATAACTGAGCTGTGAAATATAAAGCTCGTGAGAAGAAAAGGTCATTATCATGTGGCATTCAAACTGGCCGACAGTTAGTGTAAGTAGTTTTAAATTCTTAAGGAGATAAGCTTCTCTTTATATTTAGATTTATTATAATTAAAAATAACAGCTCTGTTAACGTCCCTCTTCTGGGGTTGAATCCCAATTAGCGTAAAATGGAAAGCTAGTGCACTAGGGTGTACAATCACTTGTTATAAACACTAAGTAGTGCCCTTGATCAGGAGTTAGTGAGGGATTTAGGATTCAGCCTTGTGTTAGAAGCTATTAAGCTTTGTAGCTCACCTTAGGCACAAACTTGAACAACTAAGAAGCAATTATTAAGTTTATTAATAATTATTACATAATGTTATCAGATGTGTTTTCTTGCTGAAAGTGACTGGTTTTAAATGTGGGTTTTGGCAGGCAGTTGCTCTCTCCTCAGTACTGCGGACCATACAGACCTACATTCACCCATGCTAGCAACCAATATTTAGTGTAATTAACCGTTTAAGAACACCCGGGATGCGGAGTGATACATATGGTTAAATGTCCGAGTGCTGTTATGCTCTATTATCATCACTCGTGGAAAGTCCCTCATCCAGTCATTAATTGTGTTTTTGTTGGGATTTTCAGGGTAATTAGTAAGAGTTCGCCGTTTTTTGTAATTAGCATTTGAAACAGTTTGAAAGCAATGACTAGTGAAAAGACAAAGAGAACAATCTGCCAGTATTTACATACATTCTGCGTTTAGTTTAGTTTAACCAAACAGCATTGAAACAGCACTGAATTCTAATGTCACGTTAAACATGACTAATAAAGAAATTAGGATAACACCCTTTATAAATATTTACAACATTTCAATCATTGATTGTTGGAGAGTATCGAGTAACCAATCAGATTTCAGCATTGCTTCACTACCGGTTTGAAAGTGAAGCATGACTAGCAGAATATATCAGCATAAACGTTTGGGTTAGGTAAATGCTGTGGTCACCAGGGACGTGTTTCCAGTTCGGAAGACATTCTAAAACGCCATTTCCTGCATTTTTAAGCAACAATTTACTTAATTTGCTCAACTTAACACTTTCAATAATATACAAAAAAGCAAAATGAAGGAAAACCAACATGAAAAACCAAGCAAGACGAAATACAAAACAGCAATATAAAATAAGCGACTTACCATACAAAGTGCTTGTGTCGTTGCTTACTGACTGCATACAAGGCCATGCTGACTGGAAGTCTTTGACCACTCTCTGTTAATCTTTGCAGATAAGTCACTTTTTTTTCCCCCCTCGTGCAGTCAAGGCTGCATATGCTTCATCACTTGAGCTGCTTGAGGCATTCTGAGGGCCTGGGTGAAGACATTTTTGACAATAATATAACTGCAACTTGCATATATGACTAATGAATCTGAGTATTTAAACCTTTACGCAATGTAAAAGAAATATTTCCAGAGAAGAAGGAAGTTGTTTTCATTCAGCTTAATTGGGATTGTTTTCATTCACCTCACGAATTAACTTAAGTGATGAAATGTTACATTTTAGATGTGTGATTTAATCTCGAAAGCATGCGACAGCATCTGTAGAAAATTCTTTGCCGCAATGTGCATTGCTCTGGCTGATCTTGTTCGCTCTTATATGGAAGTCATTGCCCATATTCGGATATGGGATCATACTGATAGTGAATAATGTTTTTCTGTTTTCAAGTAAGAAAGGAAAAAAAAAATCATCCAAACTTACAGAGACAAAGCCATTTTGAATTTGTATACCAAATCCAGTTCCTCTCTGAAATATATTTTAGCGAAACCACTGGGGAAACCATTTCTGTTACTGAAAAGTAACAAATAATTTGAATACATTGTCAATTTTTATATTTCAATGGCCAAATTCTACATTCATAAATGTAAATTTTCTAGATCACATCCTAAACTATTGCCTTTCCTATATGAAATCCAAAACTTCTTGCATTCGTGAAATCTTATTGAAAAATTAACTCCATCCATCTAAGAACCTCTGTAGTGAAGCTAGGGTTGTTGGAGGCCAATGGTGATTACCATTGTATTGGTTTACATTTCACGATCATGTTGGGCCAACATTCACACGGACATTCACACTCTGCGGGCAACTTGTGAATGCCAATTAGCTTAACCCGGCGGAAACCCACCAAGCACGGGGGAAAACACTGACTGGAGGCGAGAATCGAACCCTGGAGGGGCGAGGTGACAGTGCCGCCAACATATGTATATATATGCTCCTCCAGGGTTGGGGTTTGAGTCTTGCCTCTGGTGTATGAGCATGGAGTTTGCATGATCTCCCAGTGCTTTGTGGGTTTCCTCTGGGTGCTCCGGTTTCCTCCCACCGTCCAAAGTCAATCGGGCGTGGAGCTGGCAACCTGACCCCTTAAGTAACCGCCACAGATATTATGGATATATCTCAAGGGTGGGGAGTATCCGTACCTGATGTGCTGGTTGGACTATGTACACATGAAAAAAAATAAACACACACACAAACACATTTTGTGTGTGTGTGTGTGTGTGTGTGTGTGTATGTGTATATCTATCTATCTATATGTATTTGTATTTGTTCTTGTATGTTTTAATTATATTCTTTTAATTATGTGATTATTATTCTTGTTATTAACCAAAACAAACAAAAAAACAATCGTGACTGCTATGAGAATGAATAAATTCAATCTCTGTCACCCATTGGCTGCTGGAGATTCCTTATTAACCAATCAGCGTTCAGAGTCGGTTTAACGTCACGAAACCAATTTGACAGTCATACGCTACATGACTTGCGATAAACACGACACAACCGTTTTTATAATATTTCCTCTCTATGTTTAAACTTTAAAATAACAACTAAGGTAAAGTTATACATTTATTACAACTTGTACACATTTATAGTCAATTATTATCTTACAAAAATATGATATATATATATATATATATATTTCAGCTTTTGTCCGGTTGTTTGGTTTGTTTTGGTTTGCTTTGGTTAGAATTAGCCTTAAAGCTAGCGAGGCGAATTAGCGTTAGCATTAGCGGCGTTTGAGAAGCGGCGCCATCTTTCGGCCGTTTGGGGTAAAACAAGATGGGAGAGGGGAGGGTCGAGTTTTACTGAGCTATAACGTGACAGACTGAGTGAAGCAGCAGAAAGCAGAAGGAGGGTGATCAGAGAGAGAAGCTAAACACACTTACACTGTGTTATTTATATTAGATTATGTTATATGATTTCACGGAGACGCGCGCGGGAGATACATTACAGCGCGTGCACGCAGACTGAGAGAGAAACACAGAGAGAGAGAGGAGTGTTGTGTATGTGTGTTTTTGTATAATATTCATCCGTCTTTCTTATTTTCATGACTCCAGATCGACTTGGTTTCTCCGTGGACATCATCCGGACTGGATTTAAACTCATTCGTGTAGCTTCTTGCCTATACGGAGAGCCTGAGAGGAGGCTGTGAGCATGCTGAAGCAGTAGCACCGGTGTTCTCGGATATTACCGTCTATTATTCTATATTTTTATTAACACCATACTGAAGAGACGCTGGCATTTGTTTTGCTTTGGACACCTAGAAGATTTCCACAAGGTCACAAGCCCTGCACGTTGTAGATAATATTGTTGTTATTGCTGATTTCTGGTACAGAGAGAGCTAGCCCTGGGGTTTTATTTTCCGCCTTCTACAACTGTATGAGGAGAAGCATGGACATGGTGATAGAAGAGGTAAGCTTTAATGTTAACTTGTATAATCACGAATAAACTGATGTGTGTGTATGCGTATGAGTTTTTTATATTCCCTGAAGCCTAAATTGAGTTTTAGGTGTGTGTTTAGAGAGATCAGCTGGTCATGGCATACTGACTGACACAGCTCTCTGTCGCACTATTGGCTCTTAACATTACCTCCAGAAACATTTTATTCACGCTGTCTAATCATATGCTCACATTGATGACGTTAACTGCGCCTTTCTAAACTTCTGACCATGATTTAGCACTTTATTCCTCCGAACGATAATTGCAATACACATATTGTGTATAAAACAAATAACTGTACCACTAATTAAACCACGTAAATGTTGCTAACCGGCGTGGACGAGGCCAACACACACCACATCTACGAAATGCAGCGTTATTACTATTTAATCCCATCCGCTTTCTGATAAAAACCCGCCTCCCTGTCGATGATTGGCTAGTTAGTGCGTTTCCTCGACTGCGATTGGTTAATCGTTGGCAGTACTGACCGCGCATCGGCTCGCTTCGTCAGGCAGGGTCGTTTCTTTTTGCTTCAAATCCCATCCGTTTAGGACAAATCCCGCCTCCTTAGCGATGATTGGTTGGGAAACGAGTATCCTGAGAGATGATTGGCTGGTCTTTTCGATGGCTGTGCACGCGTTGGGTCGTGAGAGTGAGCGAGAGAGTGAGTAACAGAACTGCAGGCTAGATAGCATAGTTGTAGAAAAATAACAATATTGATCATTAATAATAAAAGCTACTTAAAATAAATGTAATATATAAATATTAAACAAACTAAAATAATTAAAAACATTAACATCTTGTTGCATCTCATTTAGGACTAATCTATATAAAATCCATGATTGTTCGCTGTAATATACATTTAAACATTATATTACACATGAGAATTTGTTTAAATAATAATGATAAAAAATAAACGTTGAAATCCATTGATTTAAATCTATTCATTTAAATCTTTTTTAAAACCCATTTTTTAGTAATCTGTACTAACTCACCTAACAATATAATCTTACTCTTAAATATTAAAGTGCAAATTAAGACAAGCCTCAACAAATGAAAGTGCTTAACCCTAACCTTAGACTAGTTCAAGCATAAAATGTTTGTAGTATAGTTTTATATGCCTGTATATAATAAGAGTTATCAGTTATTCTGCAGGTTTACATCTGTGTAAGTCTGAAAGCCAGGGTCTAGACAGCTAGCTAGTTAAATACAAACAAATACATGAATAAATAAGTAAAATTACTTCTGTTTTCTTTACATGTTTGATGTGCATATTCATAAGTTCAGTGTTGTGTTGTCTGAGCTGTTTATACTTAATAAAGCCATTGCTCTTAAAGTGTTCTATCCCTCGCACCCTTATCTTAGAATTAACATTACGTTATAATGTCGATAAAATGAGGTGAAATCCAGCCAGTTAAGGCTCATCAGCTCTCGGACGAGGTCAACAAGAGACAAGAAACCTTAAATTCCCTCCCTGAAAAGAAAAAGCCCACATAAATCAAATGCACTGGGCCGCCTATGTGTGTGTGTGTGTGTGTGTGTGTGTGTGTGTGTGTTTGTATTTGTGCTTTGTCACAGGGGGGAAATTGTGAAGGATCTCCATAAATCTGCTAAAACAACTCCAGGTCACTGAGACTAATCAACCCCCCCCCCCCCCCTGTTTCCTCTTCCCTCTGCGTAGCTGCATGCCAAACCACTGAGTTGTTCGTGGATGTAACTGGGAGCGTGCTCTGCCAAAAATGTTTTAGGTTCAAGCACTGGGTGTGCATTTATTAAGAAGGAAGCTAACTCTGATTTAAAAAAAAAAAAATTTCCATCTCCGGAAATGTTTAGCTTGGGATTAAACACTGAGAAATTAAATATTTGATTTTGATGATTCGGTCCTGCACTTCAAAAGAGCTCGCTCTTTATTTACAGAATGTGTGTTTTTGCATCTGTGATCTGGCCACGGTATAAAAGCTAAAATAATACCTGTGTTGGAGGTTTTGGGAGTAAGGGTTGGAACCCTGCTTGTTTTATGGTCATGGTTCAGTTTTTACTAAATGCTTGCATTTCTCTTAAAGTACACTTTATGTAAAGTGCTTGTCTTGTCACTCGGTGAACAACCACAAATGTTCAACATCATATTAATGAGAAACCCAACATGGAAGTAGTAGAGAGCAAATGCTGGGCTTCCCAGAATGCACTGCAGCTGTACGGTGCAGAGTTAAGATTAGAGACTCGGCACAGTTGTGACGACGATGTGAAAGTTGAGCACAAGCCTACAGCTAAAAGAGCTGCGTAGGTTAAATGACTAAAGTGGTGCTGCTTCCGCCTATTTAAGTTGACATGAAGTGAAGGATGATAATGCACGCATCAGTAGTATAGCAGGTAGTCAGTTGGTAGGCATTGTGGGTAACGAAGTCCAGTATAAAGAAAATGTCCATCTGTCTATTTATTTATTATGCAATGTGTTTGAGTTCAGTTTTTTAACTAAAAGCCACACATATTATTACAAATATAATTGTAATTTAAAAAAAAAATTTTTTTTTTACATTTTCTCTGTTCTCTCTCTTTCAGTAACTTCAAACCTGAATTTGGCCGTTCATACAGTGAAGTGATTAAAAAGACAAAAAAAAAAACAAACAAACAAAAAAACAACCAGGCTCTTAGCCCGTCATTCTTGTGGTTCCTGATGCTCAGCGTGGACTCTTGCCGCTTCGCTGCAGGATGGATGGTGTGGATCTGACGCTTCTCGTCTGTCGCCATACGCGCTTGCTGATCTGTGACTGTATCCTGTTCTTTTACGTTTATAAAAGGACTCCTCCTCTTTTAGGCTCAGGCCCTACGGAGAGTCACTATAACTGTTTATAAGGACCACGCAAAATCATACAAGGCTCTTACACAGACATCCCCAGGACGTTTACATTTAGGATTCATTCGCGATATTGTAATTTATTTAATATATTTCAAGACTTTGCTTGTGTAACTGGAGTGAAGATGTCCGACAACCCAGACGATAGCAAGGAGTTTCTGGCTCCTCCACCTAAAAATGTGAATGCCCCTGGCTCGGACACGATGCTGGGCGAGAAGCTTGGCGTCGAGGTCCGTCACCGCTGCCACACCTTGGACAAAGATCTCAAAACTGCAGAGCACAGGTTTTTCCGCCGGAGCGTCATTTGCGACTCTAATGTCACGGCGCTTGACCTCCCGAGCAAAGCCTGCATCCCTACGTCTCTCCCAGACTACGAGTCGCCTGCGGGCTCTTCGGGCTTGAGTTCAGCTCCTGGTGGAGTTCTGGAGATCTGTGCCGCTGCTGTAGTGGAGGAGCACGTGGAGGAAGCAGTCGAAGCAGGCGGACCCGCTAGCAGCGATCACGCAGACAAGCCGATCCTGTGCGAGCACGATTCCGGTACTTGGATTCAGAGCGAGAGTCCCAGGAATATAGCCGCGCAGCCCGAAGTGACGAGCACGCCAGAGCGCGGGAACGAAGCGGCGGAAAAATGCGAGGAGGAAAAGGAGGCGGCGAAGGCTCGCGCGGAGAAGGAGGTGCAGGAGGACGAAGAGGTGGAGACCAAAGCCGTGGGGACGTCGCCGGACGGCCGCTTCCTGAAATTTGACATCGAGATCGGACGCGGCTCTTTCAAAACCGTCTACAAGGGCCTGGATACCGAGACGACGGTGGAAGTAGCGTGGTGCGAGCTTCAGGTAAGGATTCGGGACGAGCGTTAAAAACGGTAGCGGAGTAATTTGAGTCGGTCGCTGTGATGTGGTAGCTGCAAGGCATCTGAGTATCAAAAAGCCACAGATTAAGACAAACAGGTTTTGAAGTTGAGCAGCTCAGGAAGCAGGAAGTCTCATCGCTCGACTTGCTTTGCGGCTGAAATTCTCACGCTGAATCGTGAAGGTCAGCGAAATGACTAAGAAGGAAAGTCTGCTTCCCATACGATGCCGACCGTTGAATAGCTCATCGTGTTTGGCAGAATTTCTTTTTCTTTTTTTTTATTTATTGTGATTCTCAGGTTACTTTGGGTCATACAGGTAATCCTTGTAGTGTAGGAGTGCAACGCTGACTCACAGAGTAAAAACAAACTAAATTTCTGATGAGTGTTTCATAGCCTAAGTATTATAGCAAGGCCTTGTGGACGAGCAAGAGCAGCAGGAGGAGGCGACACCCTACAGCCCACGTCACATGGTTCAGCCTGAGGGGGGTCTAGATGGCAGTGACATGTTGAGCCGTGCGTGCAAGTTGGCACGTTTGTGCTCTCTCTCTCTCTCTTTCTCTCTCTCTCAGCCAGAGATGATGGGGGGGGGGGGGGGGGGGGTGCGTTCTTGGACAAATCAATCCTGTTGCTGTAGCAGAGCCCTAAGTGTCCCTGGGGGTCACAGGTCAAGCGGGTTCAGCAGGGGGTTTGGCCACCCCGAGTCAGAAGACTTTGTGTTTGAGAAATGGTGAGGCAGGAATGGAGGCCTGGTTTGTACAAAGCCTTAGAGAGAGAGAGAGAGAGAGAAAGATCTGCAGGGTAATTGCTCTGAAATCATACATGAGGTGAAAGATTTAAACCAGACAGGTTTATTCGTTTATTGTAAAAAAAAAAAAAAGGGGAAGAAAAAAAATGTGGAGGGACTTTCCACTCTAGAAAACTCCAAAACTGGATTTTAGCTTGTCCTAACTATGGGACTTTTGTTGCCTTTTCATGGTCAATCCTATGATATTGACCCCTGTTAGATAGTTCTGTCCAGTCCAGGTCTGTTCTGTTTTTCTCTTTTAGCTCTTTCCACCCACAGCGCCAACCCACGTTGACGAACCATCTCGAACCAACCACAAAAAAAAACAGAACTGTTTTTTGGGCAGTTTGCTTCCAGAACCAAAGATTTCCAGATTATATTACCACAACCATGACCCATTGATGCGTGAAAGAAACGACACGAAACAGCGAATTTGGAGCAAATTGGAAATCCATTCTGGGAAATTGCGTTTTTCTTTTCTCCACTGACTGAAGAAAAAAAAAAAAAACGTCGGCTTTCCTGGAATTGGACTATTTATGGTGCTATTAACAAATGTCTTTTCCAAGGAGTGTTCTTGCAGAATCTCATTCTTAAATTTTTTTGCAGAAAGAAACTAATAGTTTTTTTTTTTTTTTGGTGGTGGTGGTGGTGGTGGTGGGGGTTAATGTAATGCAACACAATTTATAACGCAGACGTGGACAAGCAGATTTTGTGTTTAGGATTAAATTTTATTTTTCTTGAAAGTGAGCAAATCTGTGAGGAAAACCTTTCGTTTAGTGTATAGGCTGATTTAGACTCTTAACCTGGATCTGTTATATCGCGAAACAACTCTGAGCTGAAACTAAAGCCGCATTCTGTGTAACTCCTCGTCTTTTACAAAACCAGAACAATTAGAGCAGTTTTAAGCAGCTCTAATTAGCATGCAGGGTAATCTCGACCCGCAAGAGTGCGGATAGACAGAGCTAAATACGGTCCAGTGTAGAGCTACTGTGAGGAGAGAAAATTAAGATTGCAGTCTGGATCAAGTTCATGTATCCTGTGTGTACAGTGGAACAACACAACTCGGTGCTGAAATGTCGACCGTCTGGTTTTTAGTCGAAGGTGCTGACACAATTTGCTGCATCGGAAAACTTTCTTAGAAATATGTAAAACTTGTTTGTTTCCCTTAGTTTGTATGAGTGCACTTATGTAGCTGACTACTTGTACACTATGCCTAGTTAATTTTTCTGACCTTCCAAAAAAAAACAACAACACTGACATTTAGTGGAACAGCTACTAATTAGGGTCAGGAATCACCAGAAACGACCCAATACGATGTCATCACGATACCTAGGTGCAGATTCAATTCATATTGTGATTCTTTAAGTATCATGATTTTATAAATATCTCGATTTGATATTAAATTTTTTTCCTGATCTTTGGACCTTTAAAAAAAAAAGTTTATAACTTGAAAGTTTTATACCTTAGCTTTATCTTAGTCATTCAAACGAGCTTATCTCGAAGATGAGTCATGTCAACTGGACTTCTTTCTTGTTAGCCAGAAACGTTTCACTACTCATATCCAAGTAGATTCTTCAGTCTGTCATCTTCTTTGTCTCCCAGATATTCCAGCTTTATGCACAGCTTCACAACCGAGTTGAACACGAGTAATTAAACCCATTCCTTATAACATTAGTTTTCTTACTTAAAAACCAAGGGCAGTATTTTCACACTCACTTATTCTCATTCTATATATCACTGATCTTGTAAAATTCGCTGTTTCGTGTCGTTTCCTTCACTGGAGCTCTGAAGCCTATTCCAGGGGTGCTTGTTAGGGAACACTCATAAAGTTATTGCATGTTTTTGGACTGTAGAGTGAAACCGGGAGTCCCCGGAGGAAACCCACCACTCACAGGGAGATCCGAGGTGGGAATCGAGCCCTTGACTCTGGACGTGCGGGGCGACAGTGCTAAACACCACGCCACTGTGCCGCCAGGCAGCATTTAAGCAATACAAAAATAACTTCAACACAAGAGTACAAAAAAAGCTGCGTTTTTACCGAGCAGCACATATCACACAGGACGCGAATGTGTGAATAGTTTAGAGCGTACCAAAAAAATTCGACAATGCGCGCATGTTCAGTAGTAGTGCAACTCATGCGCACGGCCTCTTAAGCATGCGAGTCTCAAGACTAATTTGCACTCACTGTGTTTTGACACTAAGAGCGTGTAATGAGTGGGTTTTGAGACTAATTCCTCAGCAGGGTTTAAAGAAAAAGCTGATCGGACACTTTTTAAGACACACAACTTTCAATAACGTAAAACATAATCGGGTTATATCCGAGGATGCACATCCGATCTCCAGTCATGGTGAATCAGACTGAATTGCGATACATATCTGAATCTGTGTCCCCCCCCCCCCCAATCTGTAATAGCTTGTGAAGAACTGCTTAGTTGATAGTTTTAATAATACTGCCCTCGCCTTGACTTGACTCAGAAGCGGTAATTTTGAGCCGTTGTCACCTTTTTTGTGCTCATCTTAGCAACTTCACAATCTAACAGCTATCATTTTTCCTTTTGTGACGTAAGCAGCCATTCTGGTCCATCATCACTTTCTGAGAAGTCCGGACTTTGCAAGTCAGAATTCCTGGTGGTGTCCTTCTATGTTTGTCAGGTCTGGAATTCCGAGTTACATGTTTGAGTCCAAAGCAGCATACCATTATGATCGTGCCACGCAGTCGATTTGTGCCCGTTCTCATCACTTGTCATTCCGTGTTTCTATTTTAAGAGGAAGGTTTGGACCGCGTGGTCGGTAAAGTGCACTCGAGTGCCGGTTATCGTACTCCCGCCTCTCCTCTAACGCTATCTTCTATTTTTTTATTTTTTTTCCTTTGGAGCTCTGCCAGTTACATAATTGTAAAGAGTGAGACTACGTCTAGGATTTTCTCACTTCATCTCCATCATCCATGACTGGCGCACGCACATGCGCATACACATACGAATGCTGTTTATAGATGTGCTAGATGCTCTGTCTTTTGTTGCTATTTAAAAATGTCAGTGCGATACCGTAAGCCAGCGTAGGTAGAGCAGGAGATCAGCACGTGTGAGGGGATTTAAGGGTTTTGTCCAAGCGGGAGTTATAAAGTTGAGTCATGTGTGAATAACGTAAAGGATGTGAATCGAACGGACGAGGATGAAGAAACACAAGCTCTTTGGATCTCTCTGGCCCTCAACTGTTTCCTGTTTAATTGTTTTTTTTTTTTTTTCCCCTCCAGAAAAGGAAGACAATTGGAATGACAGCATTTCCGTCATTGACATGATGATTCCTAGTAGTGTGTGTGTGTGTGTGTGTGGGGTTGCCAGAACTGGAAGTCGTAACCTTTTCAACTCGACCCTCTTATAAAATCTAACCATTATTCATACTTTCTAGCCCGAAGGAAACGAGTGTGTTAGGTGTCAAAGATGACTAAAGTCGGGGCGAACGAGATAGTTTATATCCTTCGCCGTTCTGTGAAAAAATTTTTGCACCCCTTACGACAAACCGAAGATTATTTCAGAGATGTTTGCGCCACATTGGATTGATGCTCATATCAGTTTAAAGCTACAGATTCTGAAACAGATCATTTGGAGCAGGAGTGACGCAGAGAGATTAAAATTTTTTTTTAGTCATCCCACAATGCAGGATGTTGTGGAGTGCTATTTCAGCTGGAGCATTAGCACACTTTTTAGGAGTCTCTGAACTCCAGGTCCCATACATACGACCGGGTTCTGTCCCGAGAGCTCGTTCGTAAGTCCATTATGTTCGTAAGTCCAACAAACATCGTCTAGGTACTAGGATACTAACACAATTGGCTATCGACAGTAAAAAAAACTAACATGTTCCATGATCTTGTCTTTGTTCGATCGATGTCAGGCATCTTTTTACCTCGCTCCATTCTCTCAATTATTTTCGCTTTTGTTTCCATCGTTATCGCTTGCCACTTCTTAGCAGTACCATCTTCATCGCCGATGCTTTTATGCTCGCCTCTGGACATCCTGGGATGCACGTTGTAACTCGAATGTTCGTATGTAGGGGACTTACTGTAAACGTAAAAAAAAAGAGAGAGAGAATAATGTATGACCTTTTAAATCTTCAAACTAATCTCCACTAATGTAAAGCAGCCCCCTTCTCCCTTGAAGAGAATGTCTTTTTGTAGCTGTCTCTGAAATCCGGAGTGTGTTGACTTGCCACGACTTGTTTCCTTCATCTCTCGCGACTATCAAGCTTGACTCCTCTCCTCTTCTTCTCCTATCCTTTCAGATATCTGGCCTATAGCGTATAAACAAAGTGCCGCACATGCTTTTTTATTTATTTATTTATTTTTATACTACTTCAGGGACTCCAGTATGCGAGCGAAAACAGGTTTAGATCCTTCGTTCATTTTGCTGTTGAGTTATTAATTTTCTCCAGCAACGTTCTTTCAGTGTAGAGTTGCACAGGTAAATGAAGTGTGTCAGGGGTCGTAATGGGAGGTTAGTAAATTCCTCACGCAGTCACATTCCTCATGCTTCTCGTCTACCCAACTCCCCACCCCACCCCCGCAACCTACACTAGTCTCTGGTTTTACTCATACATGCAGATGTGTAAGCTTAATCTTAATTAAGTTAAGCCTCTTGCTTGATCACACCAGTTATTCTTACATTTCAGATTACACTTTATTTCCAATGGATATTTCAACAGAAAACAAACACCAACTTCATTGCTTCATTCTGACCTTTTTCTGTGAGATCTTTAGTTTAAATCCGGTCTTGACACGCAGCCAATACGATTTAAACACAGGATTGATAGCTCATGGACCTTTCAGTTCTGCAACCACAGACCAGTTGGAAATTTGCATAAAAAAAGCCGTGCGACTTGTCGCAAAGCCATTTACCGTTCTAAATTCAGAGGTTTCTGAGCTATTCGAAGCACGATTATTTTAGTTGCAAAGGCCTAAACAAGCACTTAGGGTTGAAAGTGGCTCGCAGATCGGCTTGGCCCGTTGCCTTTGGGTTTTGGGTGCTGTTTTGTGTTGCTTGTGCATTCCCGGGATTCCTGCGGCAGGACGTCAATCATTTATAAGTGCCAAGGCTCACTAACTAGACAAAAAAAAACAAAAAAAAAACAAGAACAAGAGAGGGTACCGGGGTCACCGGGGTGAACCAGACAATCCAAAGCAAAGCAGTAACTGCAATCTATCTCACTGCTGCCGTCGAGTCAGATCACGACTAGCTTAAGTTATTTCTGAAGTTACGCTGAACAGATCGTTCGATGCTGAGAAAAATGAATCAGTCACAAGGTGGGACGCTCGATCTGAATCCGCTGATGCTGAGATTATACACGGCATGATTTGATTCTCAGAATCAAAGATTTCACTTCCTCTAAGTGACACTCTTGCTCTCTTTCACACTCTCTTTAACACACACACACACACACACACACACACACACACACACACACACACTCTGAACCGTACAGACTTCCTTGCATTATCATTCTTCTTATCAAGTCTCTTTCTCATATTTCCCCAAAACGTCACATCCCATAATGCCTCAGTTCTAAAACCAATCTTATCAGATTGACTTTGTCAATTTGTTGTCTTCGTCATTTCATTCTATTGTCCGTACTTTTTTTTTTTTGGTTGTTGTTGTTGTTAAATCCCACATTTGATGCGCACTCAGCATAAAGGAATGTGTCCCGTCTAATCGGATCTGCGGCAGTCCTTTTATGCTAAATGTCAAGTCTGTTTTAGTAAAGTCACACATTTATAAACAACGCCACACAGTCCCAGTCTGGCCCGTGCATCGAGCAAGCCTGGCACGAGACGAGCTCGGAGTTCGCCGCGCTGTCACAAAACTGTTACATCACACAGATGATCGTTTCACACAAAGCTACGAAGGAGCAAAACTAGGACACTCGCGTTCCCAAAAGTAACTTGCGATGGAGTCGGAGGTAGAGACTCAGACAAGGACACATTCTCATCTGGTTTCATTTCACTAACTGTTTAAATCCTCTCGTCAATAGTTATGGATAACCGCAAGTATATTTATTTTTATAACGCCATTCAAAGTGCTTTATATAAGCAGAAATGTCCAGTTCGAATATGGTGAAGTGGGGTCACGTCCGCGTTACGGGTGCATCTCCGAGAGTTTGGTACTGTACAAATGTGCCGTCTCAGTCGCTTTTTTTTTTTTACACACTGCATTTACATGCGTCTGGAAATTACCTTCTGCAAAATCACCTGTAAGAACATCCCCAGGTTATAGTCATCCAGTCCAAACTGACACGTTGGCCTGGAGCAACTCCAGGAAGAGCTCGCTCTTCTCGTTCACCTCCTGTCAAAACCAAACTGAAAGCATCGATCATGAGGTTAAAGCACACAACAATAAAATACAGAAGTTGTGTAAAGTGAGTTGTCAGAGAAGCGACGCCTCCGGGGGGTTTAAAGCGTTCCTAGTTATGTATAGTTCTTGTCATGTGACCTACTCAGGATCGGATGCTAATACAAGCGGTTGGTTATAAACTTTACAGGTTTTAAAGTTGACAAGACCAGACGAGTACGCGATACAGATAAAAGTGACATTTATCTCTCAATCTTAATGATCGATGACTCTTGGGTGGTCGCTTCTCCTGTAGACAAATTCAGCGTAGTAACCAAAGTTACAACAAGTGTAATGTCTGTCCAGAAATTGTACCCTGTGCAATTACTAGTCTGTTAAACTCACATAATAAATTAATAGAAATGTCAAAAAAAATCTGTTCAATAAAAACAATTTAAGGAGGGTTGTTTTTTCTAAAGCAATAGCTTTCGTTTAAATTTTTTAAATCTAATAATATCTAAACTCTTCTGGTATTTTCTAGAACGAGATGTTTTACACAGCGTCTTAATCTGAAGTGAAATGAAGAAGTGGTTTGATTTTCTCTTTAAACAGCTTTGTTTCTCAGGTCAACACTTTGCTAGGTTAGAATAACTGTTTCATTTGGATATTCATTAACTGAGATCTTTAACTCGGCACGTTTACTCGTGGTTGCTTAATGTGTGTCGTTTTTATACGCTTAAAGACACTATATATAAAGATGTATATAATTTTTTTAAATTCCATTTATAATGTAAGGAAAACTTGTGTGAAAGTTCAAACTGAAGATAATATGTAATGGATTTAAAAAAAAAAAAATTTTTGCAAGTGGAAATTATGATGTCGAATAATAAATGTAGTTTATTTTTAATCGAGGCTAATCAGATCACTCAAAGTAAAGGCAGTACGGTGGCGTAGTGGTTAGCTGTTCCTATACTCACAGAATAATGAATTTGATTATTATATCTGTCCCAGTATTATATCTGTACATTTTGTCCCATGTGTACAGTTTAATCGTGGGCCGTTTTAAATGAAATGTAAAGAAGTTAGTGATATTTTTGCCCCCTTGCATGTGTTTCGACCTTACTAGAATACACACACACATGCACACACGCGCACACACTCTATCTGAGAGCTGTTTCCTTTCCCTTTTAGCCCCAACGAGCCAAAAATATCATCGCCTCATCAGCTATAGCTGTTGAAGTGTGTATAATCAGATTCGGAGCAGAGTGTACAGTACGAGTTGGCGATGTGAGCCAGGCAGAATCATCAGGAATGTATCCGTCATACAGAGCCACCGTCATCGGCAGCTGCGCCCGTCTCTACCCTCATGACCAGGCGCATGCCTGTCGGTCACGTCGACCTGCTGGGTCAGCATTAACCCCCCCCACACAAGTGCTCGCAAAGTCAAGGGCAGCAGCAGCAGTAGGACCTTAAAAAGTAAGCCAGCGCCTGCTGCTGACTATTTTCAGGAAGGTTGTGTCGTCCCGGATAAAGTGTGCATGAACACGGTCACACCTCTGAAAACCAACACCTCTCCGGTTTCACCTTCATCTTTTTTTGTTGTAGTTGTTTTTGTTTCTTTTTACTTTTGAATCTTCAATTTATCATGTTCTTCTTTAATTTAGACTCGGTGGTCTAACTCGAGCGGAGATGTCATTTTTGCCCCGGGTAAGAAATGAAGAAATGATGCTGGTGATCCCTAGCAGGTGGCTGATGATCTCGTCAGTGTCGGCATGGCGACACGAACATGGGGCAGATGTGATGCAACCTGGGCGCTTATTCATGTACTTATTTATTTGTAAACATGTAATCCTCTGTAATGTAATGGAAGGTGACCTCTTTTTACAAGTGCTGCTCTCGGCTTCTTTTTCGAAACGAGAACTTCCAAAGTTGAAGCAAGTTCTCAGAAACTTGCATCAAATATTTTTTATTTATTTTTAATTTTTTTAACCTCTCGTCTGAATCAGGTTGCATCATTGAGTGTGAAGTGAGCAAAAGAACCAAAGTGCTTGTGTTTTTATTATGAATTATATATTGGGATTAGTTACAAAATGTTGCCCTCCGTTAGAGTGCAACTAGAAAGATCGGCGTGCCCATCTGTGAGACGTTCACCGATACGTGATGTATCAATACGTCTCACTTCCAGTCAGCTCAAATTCTCTTGAACTTGTTTAAGATTTGATTATTTGTCACATGCATATTAAATTTTTTTTTGAAAATCCCAGTTAAGAAGCTTGGGTTAGAGCACAGGCAGTGGAGATACCGTATAAATGATGGCTTTGCTCAAGGGCTCAGCAGTGAAAGAATGGTAGAACTAGGGCTTGTGCAATCGAGAGCCTTAACCATTTGACCCACTACCGCTCTCGTATACCATGAATGTACCGCCGTCTTCACATCTTCCAAGCGCATCTCCGTTCTTCTAGGGTTGCTTTCAGAGGACCGAACAGGTGAAAGTCTGACGGAGCGAGATCACAACTATAGGGAGAATGATCATCACCTCAAAACAAAGTTTTTGCAGAGTGCGGACAGTGTACGGACATGCGTCATGAGCCGGGCGTTCAGCTACTTCTCGATGGCTAACACTTGCACGACCTTAATTGACCTTCTATGTACATTCATACACACTTACTTCATTCTTTGCAACACTTTCTCCATACAGCACACAAATAATGACACCGGGTACACCCTCAGACCACAAAAAATAAAACAAATCACTGCACGCTGCTCTTCTTTTGTGCAAATCACATCCATTTTTGCTCTCAGCGCAGTTACAAATGAACCGATGTAACACATTCACAGCAGTGACTTGGGGAGACAGTCGGCTTGAACGGGAAGCGCTGATGAGACGGTGCATCCAACAGAAGTTTTAATATAACCCGAGTTCTTTTTGATTCGCCCTCATATTTTTATTTTGTCTTGTCCGTAGCATAAGGTTAAAAAAAAAAAAAAAAACCTCACGCTGTGATTTATGTGAAAATGACCGCACTGTGAGCGTTATTGTTATTACCATACCACGATATCTCATCGAGAATCATTTTAGACTCCTGAGTACTAGTGTCAAAATTTGACCATCAGTGATACAGGATAATCTTAGCTCTTTACAAAACCCTGAGTGAATTTCGGCTTTCATGAATAGTAAAATCCCAACCAGTGTAACGGGCTTGATCGTATCCGTCACAAAGTGATATTCCTACGAAACCTTGCAGCATTTCAAGCCAAGTTGTTAACTTTCTTTCATCACGCAAACAAACGTACACCAGCGTGTGTGCCAAAAAGGCGTAAACGTTCTGCAGTGTTTTCTATCACTAGTAACACGACATATGTTTGGGGGGGCGGGGAGCGGGGGGGAATTGACAACTCGATAAATAACATTAAAATAAGTTGGAACAAGATCAACAATTCCGACGTGCTCGATAGTTCCACGGTAGCTCTTTAGGCTATTTTGTTAACCAGGTTTTCCGTAGAAAACCGTAGAGTGTTTACTGTGAAGATAAGATCGTGTAAGTTATTTTAGCTTTTGTGATGATGTCGTTTGCAATATTTGTCACTGTGTCAAAATGGCCTGCATGGCTCAAGCAAAGACAACAACTAAGGAGATTAATAAGAAGGTTAAGAAGTGTCCAACACTATTAAAACTCGGAAGGATAGTGGAGAACCAGTGAGACCTAATGAGAAGTGAGACTAATTAAAGGCTAAAGATTTGACTTTGGAGCAATATAAAAAGGTCATGCGATCTGATGAATTCAGATCAAACCTATTCCCAAGCGAAGGGCGTGTCAGGGTAAGAAAGGAAAAAGCGCATAAAGCGATGCACAAGCCTCTGGAGACAGTGTTATGATCTGGGGTTGCTTCAGTCGCTCAGGTCTAGGCTCAGCAACGCTATGTGGCAATAAAATGAAGTCAGCTGACGACCTGAATGTACTGAACGACCAGTACATCACATCTATGGAGGTTTTCTCTGAATTTCAGGACTCGGGTGACCCTGGGAGCATGAAGAGGTTCGTTCCCCCACCGTGAGATTGCTATCTGATCGTTATCTCACCACTGACTTTCAAAAGCGCATATCTGACGTTTACCACCTACCTGATAAGGGTCCTTACTCTACTGGTTCTCAGTCGTATATATTGTATATGCGAAGTGCCTGGATGGTAATTTTTCACGTGTTGGAAACAAATACACGTAAAATAACAGCCTGTGGAATTCGTGTAAATAAGCAACATATTCACAAAATGGGAAAAGGTTAACAATTCGTTCCCGACTGTTCAAATAATTAGTTTATATTCTGCCTGAGAATAATTTTTTAACCCCGACACCCCTACCCATTATAGACAGAGATGAGGAAGCTTTCTATGTGCCGGTGTTTTATTATAGGAGCAGATCTTCCTCTTTCTACTTCACTCGGAAGCGATGGTCAGATACGAGCCGCGTTGCAGATCTGCTGATACAACTGCATGGCAGATGAGTCATTTTTAGACGCATAACAACAGGCTTTGACACATCCGGACGTTTTTTTTTCTTTTTCTTTTTTTTTCTTCCGATCATGCAGAAAAACGTGGCGTATCAGTTGTGAGCGTCAGGTGTTGCCTGTGAGTTTGGATGAATGCGATGCCATGATTAAGAGATGTCTGTGCCACTTCCTGTCACGTAATAGGTCATTAAAGTTAATTACTTAATGGTTAAAAAGAAAACAAAAACTATTAAAGTGGTGAGGGTGGTGACTTTCTAAAGTCAACCAAGCTGGTTAAACAATGCCTCATTAACACTCATTGTTCCTCCACCCATATGTAGGAATTTAATGACAATTAAGCAGCATGGGGTTACGGTGATGTGATGACCTGTCAGTGGGGGGGAGGAAGCAGATCAGTAGAAGCCGATACAGTAGGAAGGCACGCAAGAGCGTCGCTCTTAATGTTTTTCCTGAAATATCAATAATAATAGGCACAGCGCAAATGTCAACTTCTTTGTTCTCATCTTCTCTTGTGTTTAATGGCGGCTCACAAAACCACGTAGATGCATACTGCCAGAGTGTAAATACGCAAAGTGTACCCGAGAACGGAGATCAAAAATAATGTGAACGCTGGCCAGCAGAGGAGTTTGGGCGGGGCCAATCGTTCCTGGGCACGGCACAAATCAATCGTGCCTAGTGTGCAAGCGCCCTAAGGCACAGCTGGTGTAACACATTAGCACCAAGAGGCAGTCAACAGGGGAGCTTCAAGAAATTCGAGCCATTAGCCATTTGTGTCAGATGAGGTTATTGGTCAAATCAGCAGCACAGTAAAGTTCACGATGAGTGTCGGTAATGATCCAAACCCCCAGCGGACTCTGACCTCACAGTCTTCTACAGCCCTGGAGCAGGGAGCGAGGGAGAGACAGAAACAGTGTCCATTAAACTTGTGTAACGTCCATTGATTTCGTTCTACATCACATCTGGTGTAACAGCTTTCCTGGCAAGTGTAAACGTGATTAACCCGTTTTCCCGTCTCAGGATCCCGTGAGAAAGCCGACACATCGGGATCGTTGTGAGCGTGCTGGAATGTCTCGGGTTTAAGTGTGAACATGACTTTAAAGTGTAACGCAGAAGGTCTGAGCGGGGTGTTCAAGCACGAGTTTAATCCTGTAAAGTCTCAGAAATCAGCAGCAGTAACGACTTCTCTCTTTTTTTCCATTTCCAACACCATAAGTGTCCTTTCTCTTTTTCTTTTTGTCTCTCCATCCGTGTTTTTCGCCACCTTCCCTTTCTGATTGATTCTCTCTTTCCGCCTTTCTTTTCAAGTTTTAGTCAACTTCTGGTATATTTTTTTCTTTCTCCCCCCCCATATTTTGCCCATACTTTTTTTTTTTACTTCCTTTTATTCTGTCCCCCTCTCTCTCTTTCTCTCTCTCTTATTCCCCCCCCTCCACCATGTCTTTGTAAAAAAAAATTTTTTTTTTTTTTTTTTACTTCCTTTCATTTGGTCTCTCTTCCTAGGTCAGTCAGTGTCCGTCTATCTTGCGCTCTTTCGATCTTTATCTCTCTCTCACTTTTTTTTCTTCTCTTTTTTCATTTTTCTTCCTTTCATTCCATCGCTCTCATTTCAACAATCTCTCTCTTTTTTTTTCTCCTCTTGATTTCTTTTTTTGAAAACTTAATTGTTTCTGTTTATTTATTTATTTATTTTTTGGTTTTCAGTGTCAAAAAGAAAAAATTGCCACATTTTCTCAAGTGATCTTTGATTGAACCAAAAAGGAGGGCTGTCCCAATCCCCCTCATTCTCTCTCTCTCTCTCTCACTATGTTTTTTTTCTCGCTCTTTTTTTAACTATTTCGTTTCCTGTAAGCAAGCAGTGAGTTAGATGTGTAGATCGTTTATAAAGGAGGAGGATGTGGTTGTGGTGTCGGTCTGTCTGAGTGTGTTTGTGAGGGAGAGAGACAGTTGTTCAGGTTTGCAGTGATGATGAAGCACTGACTCATGCTGTCAGACAGGTGTGTAGATGAGGTCACATGTTGAGCAGGTACGTTGTTGTGGTGGCTACACTGTGCCCTGATCAGGCTCCACAGGTTCACAGATCAAAATGCTCGAGAACAGCTGACTGTCTTCTTCAGAGCCCAAACCTCCCAGGTGCAGTTTGTTTGATTGACACGTGGTTGTGTGTGAAACAGTAAGAGTGCGTTTGAATGCTCAGAGTGTAAAGAAACTATCAGGACCGTCTTGTGCCAGGTGAAGTCTGAACACAAGCAGGGAGGATACATGTTTGTGAATGATGATCACTCAGGAACTGTGTGTGTGTGTGTGTGTGTGTCCACATTGAGGACAGATTGAAGCCTGTCATGGTGTGCTCTACCTCATGGCAGCTCTCCCCAGATCAAATAAATAGAACATTAAAGTGCTTCTTTCTCAGCAGGATGGTTTCCAGATGCCTGGATCACCGTCTCCTGCCTGAAGTCCCGCATTCTCCCGCCGCCACTGTGTGTGTGTGTGTGTGTGTGTGTGTGTGTGTGTGTGTGTGTGTGTGTGTGTGTGAATTCGAGCAGCTTCCTCTCAGTGTCCTGCGATGTTCTGGGTCACACCATCGAGCGGTCTCGGCTTTACTGACTGATTTAGCCTGTCTATCTGTCTGTCTCTTTCTCTCTCTTTATTTCTCTCTGTCCACCTTTATTGTCCACACAACTACCCAGACCTGTTTACTCTGGCACAGCAACACCCTCATTAGTGTGTGTGTGTGTGTGTGTTTTCTTCCTGAGAAATGCCTGTTTTCTGCCTGGGTTTTAAACTTAAAGAGGCTTATTCTTATTCTTGTAAAAATCTTCTTTCTTTCTCTCTCTGTTTCTCTTGCTTTTTCAGGGTCAAGTCAAGTCAATTTTATTTATATAGCGCTTTTAAGAATTGACATTGTCGCAAAGCAGCTTTACACAATAAAAGAAGTAAGTTTGTATGCAATGTGTATGAATCAAAATGATAAGATTGTCCCTGATGAGAAAGCCGAGGGCGATGGTGGCAAGGAAAAACTCCCTGAGATGGTAATAGGAAGAAACCTTGAGAGGAACCAGACTCAACAGGGAACCCATCCTCATCTGGGTGATAACGGATAGCAGGGATTGATCAGCATAATAATGTGTACTGGAAGTTCAGTGTAACAGGAGATGTGTTTAAAATTAAAATTAAAAGGAGTCCAGTTTGTTCCTGGAGGCTCAGGTAGACTGTAGGGGATTCCAGTCCTGAGCTATAGAACAACTGAAGTCACACGTCCCCAGAGCATCAATCGATGACGGGACAGTCTTCATGGAAACCATCCCCAGCCACCATACGAATCCAGGCAGACCACACGGGGCATCCATGCGACGAGATCTCCAACCAGAAGCAGGACTCCAGGACGGGTTAGACGGCTCCAGAGGGCAGAGGGGTCTGGATCACTGGCAACTCAGGAGCGAAACATGTATAGCTCGACAGAGAGACAGAGAGAGGGAAAGAAGAGAGAGAGAGGGAAAGAAGAGAGAGAGAGGGAAGGGAGAGAGAGAGAGGAGAAGAGGAGAGAACAGAAAATAAGGAGAGATGGCAGTTAGGTATGGTCACAGTCAACATGTATAAGGTGAATGTATATTTAGTGCAAAGTGCAAGCAGGGACTTCGGCAGGACTAACTATAACAGCTTGACTAAAAGGGAGAGCCAGAAGGAAACACAGACATGAGGGCTCCCTGTGATGTAAAGCAACCAATCACCTCACCGTCAACAAACCTGAGTGAACAATGAGAGTGGGGAGGACAGCATCTAAACATACCAGTTCACCAGAATACTCTACGTCTATGAGTCCCCCAGATCTGCTCCTTTACCTAAGGTTAATCTATTTACAAAAATGCTTGGCTAAATAAATAGGTTTTTAGCCTAGACTTAAACACTGAGACTGTGTCTGAGTCCCGAACATTAATAGGAAGATTATTCCATAACTTCGGGGCTTTGTAAGAAAAAGCTCTGCCCCCTGCTGTAGTTTTAATAATACGTGGTACTGACAGGCAGCCTGCATTCTTTGATCGAAGTAGGCGTGGCGGATCGTAAGACACTAACAGTTCACTCAAATACTGCGGCGCGAGACCATTTAGTGCTTTAAATGTCAAAAGTAGTATCTTAAAATCGATGCGAAATTTCACGGGGAGCCAATGCAGTGTAGATAAGATAGGGGTGATGTGCTCGTATCTTCTGGTTTTAGTGAGGACCCTCGCTGCTGCATTCTGTACTAACTGAAGCTTGTTTATACACCTAGTTGAACAACCAGACAGTAAGGCGTTACAATAGTCCAACCTAGACGTGATAAAAGCATGAATTAGTTTTTCTAATCTTGGCAATATTTCTAAGGTGAAAGAAAGCTATCCTGGTAATATTATCTACATGTGCTTCAAACGAAAGGCTGGAATCTATAATCACACCGAGGTCTTTTACTGTTGCATTTGATGGAACAGAAAGGCCATCTAAAGTCACAGTGTGTTTGTCTTATTTTGTCTTTCTTTCATCCTTTCTTTATTTTTCTCTCTGTTTCTGACTGTTTTATTTGTCTCTTTTCAGGTATCTGCTGTACATTATATTTGACTCTTTATATTGGTCTTTCTCTTTGTCTCTGTCTCTTGCTGTCTCTTTATCTCTCTTACAGAGTATCTCTCCCTCTCTCTCTCTGCATCTCTTCTCCTCTTTTTTATGCCTTTTTTTGTCTGGTTCTCTCTCTATCTCTCTCTCCGTGACTTTCTATCGGTCTTTCTTTTTTCTTGTGTCTCTATTTCTGACTGTATTTATTTCTCTCTTTCCTGGTATCCTTCATTGCCTCCTTATATCAGGTTTTCTTTATCTCTGTCTGTATCCGTCATTCTGCATATCTCACTTACAGAGTATCTCTCCATTTCTTTTTCTGTTTTGTTTCTCTCTCTCTCTCTCTCTCTCTCTCTCTCTCTCTCTCTCTCTCTCTCTAAACAGAAGTCATGTGAGAGTGAGCGAGGTGTTTGCAGAGCATTTACTTTGTGAGCAGGGTTTATTTACCTCAGCAGAGCCCAGTGCTGCTCTCCTAATAAAGGAACGCAGGATGGAATTAATAAACAGACGACAAGCGCTCGCTCTGTTCTCTCCCTCTTACATTAGGCCATCAAAGTCGTGCCGTGATCATGTTAAAACATTTTCTCATATTTGTCGTCTCGCTTCGTATTATCTTGTCAGATTCAGAGGAAAAAAAATTGTATGTTACAGCTTGTGTGTGTTTAGGAAGATGCCGTCTGACACCTCAGTCTCGGCAGGAGGCTAAACCGAGGTGTTAAGTATGCTTAACCAAGCAGCTCCGGGAGTCTCACGGCTGTTGGGTTTCCACCGCGGTTGATTTCGGGACTCGCCGTCGGTGCGTGCCTGCGGAGAAGCTTGTGATCGGTTTAATAAGACAGGAAGAGCGTTAATGAGGCCAGGCCGGGCACAGAGTCAGTGCCGCTTGTTTCATGACGCAATGGTTGTGTGTGTGTGTGTGTGTGGGTTTCAAGGTATTTGCCCCAGCAGTGATGGTATGTCTGATAAGAATCTTTCACACACTCGCACAACAATCAACACACACGCACGTCCAGCTCTTGGCACTTCATGTGACGTGTCCAGCTTGGCATTCCTGAGTGTAAATGACTGAAATGTGTTCTGTTATACAGGCATGTAGAAAATCACCACAAACGTCATGTTTCATTCACAAGGAAGGTGTAGAAACAGGAATCCTGGCACTGGTAAAGTAAAGTAAAGCCTTTATTTTGTCACATATGTGTGTGTGCGCTTGTGTGTACATCCATCCATCAGAGGTGATTAATTAGGGCAGCAAGAATAATCATAGGTGGTACCGATGCCATACCCAGGGTCGGCGGATCGAATATTAGATTCGCATTTGATTTGGAGAAGAAATCAAATTGAAAACGGAATTGTTCACATTAAAAAAAACACACACACAAAAAAAAACAAGATTTGATTGTACAGGGGAAGCCATTAGTTTCCATACAACCCTGTATTTAACTTTAATATTTTTATTCTATTTATAATGTAAGGAAAACGTACATCATGGCAAATCACATTTACACAAAGTAAAGGAGGTACAGTAGCGTAGAGACTAGCAGTTCACATGTTCTCTCCCGTGATTGGTGGGTTTCCTCCAGGTTGTCTGATTTCACTCCACAGTGCAAAGACGTGCAGATTGATAGCCTGTGGTGTTTGAGTGTGAGTGCATGCTTGTGCCCTGTGATGGACCAGGTTGTATCAGACCTCGTGTCCTGAATCCCCAGTGCATGAGAAGTAGTGAATCTCACCATTGCTTATTTTATCCACTAAAATGAAACCTAGTACGTACTTCGACCTGGCGTTTTTCCGATCTCAATTTCCCCGGATGATTCTTTTCCTTTATTCTTTATTAATAAACCCCACAGCCAGCTTCGTCTCTTCAGTCCGTGCTCCGCGTGCTCGGCGCAGAGAAACTAATGTTATCTCGGCTCAACAGGGAGAAAGCCTGACCCAATCTCACACCATGAGAGAATGCATGGCGCACGGTCATCTTAACCTCAAAGAGCCTTTTATTTGTGTCCAGCTGAAAGAAACTCAACCCTCTCAGCTCTCTGAACCACTCCACTCCAGCTCAAGATGTACGGAGCACAGCAGGGAAGCCTGGGAGATCAGCGCTGCTGATAATCCTGTAAAAGACGTACACAGGATGAGAGTGTGGTTCTTTGCTTCTGAGCAGAAAGAGAGGAAAAGCCTCTTTTTATTAAAACCTTAATGTATAAACATTTACTCTTCTCTAAATAAAGTCTAGGTGTCAGTGCAGTGAGTCAGTTTATTCATAACAAAGCTAATGGTCTTCAGTTGAGTCTGTTAATAAAACACATCAGAGCATGGTGTTGTGGGAAAATAAACATCATCGACATGGTGTCATGAAGCGGAGTAACGGTTCCCGACACAAACCCGCTTATTGTTTTAAGAGCAGCGCATCCCGAAGTGTTTTGTTCCTCTTATACGACAGCAAATCGCCAACAGTTACATGCATTGATTGATTCAAGTTTTAGTTTTATTTTAGATGTTGCGAAACATCTGAGAAACAAGTTATCTTACAGCCATGCAAATGCGTTTATTATGCAGTTTAATCAGTCTTTTTGTCGGTCGATTCGATTAATTGAATCTATGCTGAGGAACAGGAAAACGTAAACTCCTCCCATCCGGAAGCATTTCCCCTGATGAAAGACACCTTCCATAAACGTTTAACTACATTTTTTACTTTTGTGTTTATTATTAGTAATAAACAGATTAAGAAAAGCATCATTTTACACGTCCCTGTGTACGTTCTGTTACTATAGAAACGGTAACGCCAGAACGAGTCAAAACAAGGTCAGTCATAAATGATTTTTGCAGCACAGAATTTAGATGACACTCGTACTGTTTTTCGCAGCGCGTAGTAAATTAGCTAGCTGCACGTTTCCTATTTACAGTCCGTTTTAGACAAAGCGCCTCAAACGGTCCTTTTTATCCTCCTCAGAAGTCGAACCTGTTTTGACTGATAATCCTGTAATTACTCACAACACTACAGTTAACCCGATGTTTATTGTTCACATCAGCCTGAATCGAAGACTCAGAAGAGTCTCCCCTGACTTCTCTCTGAGGGTGACCTCCACCGCGCACAATCCTCTAACCGGTATCATGTGTGCAGCAGCTCTGGAGTTTGAGTACACAAATTCGAAAAAGAAGCAGAGATTCATGTGGTTGTGAATATAATCGCAAAAAAAAAGAAAAAAAAGAAAATGTCTTCTAACCCATGCGGGTCCCCAGTCCCGCTCAGTGAGGTGCCCTTTGACCTCTGTAATGCTGCTCTGGAATGTCGAACCACTTTAATTTATTTGTTTTAGCCCTCATTAGTCTCGGGATGGGGGGGGAAAAAAAAGAACCTGCTCTGAGCACATAATCTGAGCAGATAATACTCATTTGTCTAAAGTGTTGTATAATTTGAGGTTAAAGGATTTATAGTGTTAATTTCCCTTGTATAAAACAAAACAAATAAAAACTCAAAGAAATGTATATAAACTGTTTCAATTACAACAATTCAGGACAACTTGTAACACCAGATATGTTGGGTTAAAGAATGGAGAGAGAGAGAGAGCTGTGATAAATCAGACAAGTGTATAGTGATTTTGTGTGATTTAAGTAGATACCTTTTTACTTTTTAATTGAATTTCTCTTCATTTAATCTAGGTATTAGATGAGTCTAGGGTTAGAGTCTAGGGTATATTAAGGTTATAAGCGTAATACTTTTTTTTTATCTAAACGTTTTCTGACATTTCCAGTAATTGAGTGAAGTGCAGAGATATAAAATGTACCGTACTCATCTTGCAAGTCCTGTGCTCCTAAAAGAAAGAGAAGGGGTGCCAACATTTATGGTTTAGTCAGGACTGACCATCTTTAATCTCATGTTAATGGAAATGCATCAAAAAACAAAACGTCTTTTCCAGTTTAAAGTTTGGAAATGCCAAAAAAACATTGTTGCTTGGGACACGAGGAACAAACATTTGCATCTCTAAAGTAGGATGTTTTTAAAATTTGTGTTTTTTTTGTTTGTTTTTTTTTGGTCCATAATGCCCGCCAAAGCAAACAGATATCACTTATCGTGTAAGTGAGGTTGTTATTCTTGTTAATAAATGATCTCATGGCAGACGTGGCAGAATAGACAGTGCTTTCTCATCTATTAGCCTTTTGTCAAAAATAAGTCTGAATCTCAGGATAATTAAACAGATCGATAAAAAACAATGGTTTGTGTATATCCTTTAAACTTCTGAATTTGTTTGAATTTGTTGTTCAGTAGTATGATGACCGAAAATGCGATGGCAAATAAATCCGAGAGCACTAAGAACACAAGGCATTCGTTAGGTAAGCGTTTAAATGATTATCTAATTGCCTGGAAAAAACATCAATTTAGGAACAGTGCCCATATTTATTTATTCATTTGTTTTTGCATTTTGTCTTCTGGCTCAGTTTTCACCCACAATACACCATGGTCTTTCGACGTTTGCTTCACGTTCTGCGGCAGAGTTTTTTAGGATCATGTTATATTCCTGCTGCAATCCAAGCTCACGTGCGGCGTCTTGAAAAACCCAGGGTTCGAGTCGAATGCCGTGTGTTACTCGGTGTGTTAGCGCCTCGAGGAAGTGAGTCAGATGAACCTTCTTGTTTGCTTCTCTAAAATCTCGAGTGTTTTTTCTGCAGGATCGTATCATATGCGCGGACATTTCTTAACAGAAACCGGATACGAACGTGAGACTACTGCTTAGCTAATACGACGATGAATCACGTCCTGTAGGAAGCAGGCTGTCAGCACAGGTAGTGCCTGCTATCAGATTTACCATGTGATCCACTTCAGTTCTCCTTATGACCGAGCTTCTGATCCGCAGAGGGCAAAAAGTCAATCCATGTTCACCAGAGGCTCAGAAATCGCACATCGGAGAATATCATTCAGGGGAAAAGAAATAGGTTTAACACTAATACGTTTAACACTCAGAAAAGGAGAATTCACATGAAATGAGTCAAGTTCACAAAACCATTGTCTGCCTAAAGGCAATGCCTGTATAAGCAGGAAAGGACAGGGGACTCTGAGACTGGGTCATAAACTCATAACCATACAATAACATTTGAGTCATAAACCTCCAGCGGTTTGATTATAGAGATGTCACATTTCCTTCGAGCCTTTATCAAACCAGGCCATGAGAATCTCTTGAAGTCCCACGTCACACTTTGAGCTTCAGTGTAGAACTGGGTGATGTGAAAGAATATAAAATCAATACCGCAATATAATAAGAGCCAGATAATGTTCTTTGGAAGTAATAAAGATTATTCTTCATTTTCACGACTGGATTTAAAAAAAGATTTTTATATATATATTTTATATATATATATATATATATATATATATATATATATATATATATAAAATATATATATAAATACAAACAAACAAACAAATATATATATACACATACAGAATCAGCCACACATACACACTTCAGAAACAGAAAAGTTGTATTAATATTTTAATATATAACTTGAAGCAATAAATTTAGTATTAAAATATTAATACAAGTTTTTTTTTTTCCCTGAAGTGTGTTTGTGTGTGCGCGCATGTGTGCGCGTGTGTATATGTACGTGTGTGTGTATATTTTTTTAACTTTCTGGTCACTGTAAACACTTGTTGTGAAACTTACTCTGAGTCAGACAGATTATATCACCATTATGTGTCAGGTTTGCTTCATAAAATAAACACAACCCACCCAGGTAAATATCAGCTGAATAAATACCTGCATACAAATCTGTACAGTGTGTGTATGTGTGCAGCTTAGTAAGTAAATGTAAAAAAATTAATAAATAAATAAAAGTTTTGGTGTGTTTCCTGTGCTGGTGACACACCAAAACTTTTATTTTATTTTATTTTTTTAGTGTAGTCTCTGATTATCTAAGGAGCGTTTATCTAGTTTTTCTAGTACAACTAATAGTGTCTTTTTTTAATTTTTTTTTTTTTTGCATGTGAGAATTTACATGTGTAAATGCTGTTGCAGTGATGTGGCTCATGTAAATGTTCATTCCCACTTTGTATCATTGTGTCCCAAATCAGTCGGTTTTAGTATCAGAGAAACAAGCAACAATCAAGTACAATGTTTGAAGCATACAGTCAAAGCAAATGGGAGAACTACCTGGATGAATTATTGACCGCTTTTAAAGAAAATAAATCAGAAAGATTATTAAGTCATGAGTCTGATAAAGATGTACCGATTTCCTGTCACTGGGTATTTCAGTTAAACGTTTCACAATTAAACAGGAAATGCAAAGTAATTCCTTTTTTTTTTTTTTTTTTTAACCACTTAAACTACTGTACAGTCTTGTTAAGATCCCGAAGTTGATATATAATGGAGCAATACCCGAAAGGTCACGGCTGAATGACCTCTTAAACCATGTTTACGTTTAAATATCAAAATATAGTGCTGAAACCTCCCCTGTTTATTTAGAAAACCTGTTTCCGTCAGTCGGGCTTATATCGCGCTTTATCGACGGATCGACCGTTCCACCTCAGCACCTCAGCTTAAAAGACATGTTTAACGCATTTTCCTTGTGTTTGCGTGTTTCGAAATTTGCATAGAAGTGCTGTGTGTGTGAGTGTGTGGAAAAACCCTACATTATCAGAATGTGATATTTGGCCTTTCTGACCGTGTCTTGAAGCAGTATTGGTTTTATTTCCAGATTTAGCCGAGACGGTACGACCATGAACATGACGCACCACAATGTGTAGTGACTTATTTATGTTTTTTACATGTAGTCCTTTTAGTTTTTCAGAACGTTTTGAAAATGAACGAACGTGATGCATGGGATTCACATAGAGAGAGATTATTTAAATTCCTTCCCTCTGTACGGTTATTATCGATGGGATAGTCAGCGATTATAGTCGATGATCAGTTGATTTCAAACAATCTGTTATGAAAAATGGTGATAACTTTTAAGTGTTAAACGGTCCTAAAACACACTATAATCCTTTTTTCTGTAAACCCCAGACAAGTGCTGTGAAGCAGAAACGTGCATGCTCACGTGCATGCTCGCGTCATAGCCGTATTACTAACCAGGAAAGAGAAGAGTTAAATTGGATCAGTGGAAATCGGTTTAGCTCAGTGTGATTCCAGAATGCATGTATTTAGTAATTTTTTTGGGGGAATGCATTTTTGCATGGAACGAAGAGCTGACAATGGAGACTCATTCCATAAAATGTTAAATAAATATATATTTTTCTTTGTTCTTTTTTTATGCAGTTATGACTTAGAGTAAGCAGTACATTTCAGAAACTGCTAAATGGAGCAGTTTGTGGTTTATCATGACGTGACACAACCATATCTTATTAACCAATCGGTCCCAGTTAAAGCTTATAGCTTTGTAACAATAATCAGATAAAAAATACCTTTTCTTTCAATACCATTGGCAAATTGCTGTGGTGTAAGGGGAAATAAAACGCTTCAGGATGCAGCATTACAGAAAAGTTAATCAACTTTATGGTGGATATAGTAACCCTGCTTTATCATAGCATTTCATCGTTGATTATTTTCCTATAACAGCACTCTCCTGAGCGTTTCCATTCCTTGCATAACTGAAACAAAACATCGGTTTGTAGCGAGAGAAAGGAGAGCTTAATGTATTTCTTCCATACTAACTCCTCTTTCTGTTGTTGTAAGCGTTTGCCAAGTGCGCCACCGAAAGACAAAGGGATATTGTACGCCTCTTTTTCAGCCATTAGTGAAAAAGAAAATCTGTATATTTCATTGTGTATGGTTTCATAAAAATAATCGTTCCAGGTCTGTTTTATTATAATTATAGGCTTAGCTCTCGGATAAAAGTGCACAGTCGGTTAAATCGACGCTTTTACACATAATAGGTACTTATTAGTGTCTGATCTGCCACCAGGCTGTAAAATTACACATGCACTCTTTGCACATTCGCATGACGTCGTAAGGATCACAGACTTTGACTCTTCACACCCGTCTCTTTGCCAACAGCGGCTCCATCATCAAACTCGTCGACCACAAAGCTGTTAGACTTTCTGCACTAGTCCAGGTCAGATATTGCACCACGTCCAGGAAAAAGGTGACTCCGAAATACAGATAAGGGCAGAGCAGGTACGAGCAGAGCTACCTGTGCTACAGATGAGCTCATGCCCATGAGCCGCTCTGATCTCGCACTTCCTTCGGGCAAACTGGGGTTTGGGGTAATTATCGTCATTATGTATAATAAACGGATTTAAATAAACAGAGTCGAGTCTTTTTATAATTACCTGAAGTGATAATCAAATAATATTCAAATCATTAGTTTGAAATGTAGCGGGTGACGATGCCTGTACGCTCATCCTTCATTTCAGTTAAGTTTTAAGGTTTTAGTTTCTATACGTTTATAAAAATGGGTCTTATTTTCTATGATTTTTAGATCGCACGTGACCACGGCGTGAACTCTTTCTATAAAATTAGGCCTGAGCAGAAAGGGTTGTTGCGCAACACCATGAATCAGTTGCGCAAGCATAGCTGTCGTTACGATGAATGAGCCGCTGACGTGCGCAGCGGAGTCTTGCATTATTTCCTTTCTATCTCACCACGTGGAAATTACACCCAGCTTTATATGACTCTGAGTGACAACGCCATTCAGGGATCACCATCATCATAAAACGGATTCAACCACACATCCAGCCGCATTCTTATCACCTGACAAGCAATCTATCCCTGATTAATTAGCCTGCTTGCTGAAAAAAAAATGGGTTTACAGCATCTTACCCTGATCTTCCAGTTGCTGTTTATTTAAAACATAACAAAGCTTTGGGAGTAACCCTAGTCCGATTCATTAAGATCTGCGCTGCTTTTTTCTTTTATAGTGCACAATTGTAACATGTTCGCATTTAAACTCTGCATTCATTCTTGATTCATTGCTTGTCTTGTTTTTTTTTTTTTTTTTTTCATCCAACGTCTTTTATACAAGCAGTACGACTACATTCCACTCCTTATGACCTACATTTTTTTGTAAGAATTATGAGTTTACACCCAAATAAAAGCTTTCAGCTGGAACGATTTAGCACCGCTGTTAGCATGTTGCAGGGTTTCATTAGGATTTCTGGGTGTGTTTCGTGTCGACGTGGGAGCAATGTTGCAACGTCGGGCTTGAGTCTCAAAGTGGCAGATTTCACAACTGAAGTGTTTCTCTGTTAAATAAAACTTTTGACTGATGATATTTCGTCAAACGCGTTCATTAAATGTTTCTTTTTTCTTTTTTCAGTGTAAAACGTTTCCTAGTTAACCCAGAAAAAACACTTCTGTCGTCCATCAACGACGATACTAGTCACATGATCTCCAACTCTGCTCGGGATCCAGCTCCTTTAACTCCCCAGAGTGACACTGCAGAGGTCAGGTCCGGGTCCCAGTGTGCATCCGGCTCCCCGCTGTGACATCACAGACACTTTCTACTTCCTGGTTTTTACACACAGCTGTTCTACTACTTACAGGAGACTTGAGCTCAGTTCCTCAAGAGAGCTTGGGTCCTAACCTGCTTGTTTTTGTAAAAGGGGCGGTGACATACCAGTACCAGGGTTACTCCTGGCGTAATCGTTTGTCATATGTACATATCCCAGTTATAAAGCTGGGGTCGGAGCACAGGGTCAGTGAGTATACAGCGCCCCTGGAGCAGACGGGGTTAAGGTCCTTGCTCAAAAGCTCAACTTGTACCCCTTTTCCACGGAGGTAGTTCGGGAGCTAGTTTCGGGGCAGGGCCCAATTTCGAACTAGCCGAAGCACCGCCCCTCAGACAGAACAAACTGTTCGATGGCAGCACCAACAGTTCACCGGGCTAGAACAAAGAACCGCTTACTTCTGGGGACTTTGTGATCGCCATCTTTTTAAACCGTAGTACTGTAGTGACGTGTAGCGTAGTGTTGTGTCTCCTACGAAAGATAAGATAACAAAAATGGACTCAAAATGCAACGGGCAGCACAAATGCTTTCTAGTAATGGTGGTTTGACCACAAAGTAGACTTGCAAAGCCAGGAGATCTGCTCGCTAAGCCATGTTAAAGTAGCAGCTAGCATTGCTGGGAAAGTAGAGACATGAACACAGAAGTACACAATAGCCCATGGAAAAACAAAGCCAGTTCTTAGGAGGTTCACTATTGAAGCAGCACTAGCACCTGGTTCACGTTGGTGGAAAACCCTTTCTGAACCGTTTGAGCCATCCTTTGCACCCACTCTTACCACCTTTAAATGGCATTCTGGTAGACAGAGTCAGGAAAGCATTTAGAAAGCACTTTTTAAAACACCAAGCTATTGCAGGCTTGAGAAAAGGTTAGATGAAAATGATTTCTACCGAGAAAGCTAGCTAAAGAAACATCATGCGCACCCAGATTCCTAGCGAGCTGCTTGCTTCCCACCTTGCGGTAGTTCAGCTACAGCTGCCCATCTTTAATTATTTCCTGATTACATTATCTCTATCGCTTAGCACTTGTCCGCTTCTGCTTTTCCACTTCTTGTTTTCTCTTTGCTTTCTTTCCGCTTTTCAGACGGTCAAGTTCTCATCGTTGTGAAACAATTATGCTGTGCAAATTGGCATTAAGCCCTCATAAGGCTAAGCTAGGGTCATATTAACACGGAAGGTTCTTGGTGTAGTGTGTCCTATTACTCTGAGTTCACATTTTCACAGTCAGAAACACACTCAAAACATGCAGCACCAAACACAACTGCCTTCTTCGATTGTCCTGTAGCAAGATTTACTTAAAATAAATCCACCAGCGTATACATTCCTTCCAGTGCATTTTAGCGATATAATTAGGTGTTCTCTTGAAGGCAAATCGCCAGAGCATAATTCGAAGCGAGATTAATTTTATCGATCAATTAGCGTCATCACAGAGGAGAGGCTCGGACTGAGTCAGACACGCTTTCGATCAGGAATGCTCTCCAGCTTCATAGTTTTATTTCCGATGACAAACAAGTTGTTTCTGTTTCTCTCTCTGGGGTGACTGACGACACCCGGACAGCCTCGGCATCACAATGTAGTCAGCCTCTTGAAACAGAGTCATCTCTAAACCACCACTTCTCATAAAACTTTGTGTGCATTTCCCTCCACTGCTTTGTCTTTTCACTGCGCTTTTTTCACTGTGGAAGACTGGCTGACTCCTTGTAAATATCGCCACATCCTAGCTAGATGCTTAGTTGGCCTGAGCAAACAGAAGCGACTGACGCAAATACACGAACACACTAAAACGCCACTGTCTATTTGCGTGTGTCTGTCTCGTCCCAGCGAAGCTCCAACACGCAGACTGCAGGGGAGAGGGAGAAAGTAGCAGCAGATTCACCAAAATGAAGACTTATTAAAAAAACAAAAACAATAATTATATGACTGTTTTGGTACAAATGGTACTTACCCCCCCATGTGGAGAATGGTCCTCTAAAATCTTTAAACCCCCTAATCGATCCTTTAATCCCACCTAATTGTTTCATACTCCAAATACTTATACCTCTATCTTTACTGAAATGAGTGTGGTCTAAACTGGAAATTTTATTTTTTCTGGGGGGAAGAATTTTTTATTTATTTATTTTTCCCCACTAAGGTTGTCCGGCACTTGCTTTTCTTTCCGAGTGTATGTGAGTGTGAATGTGAATGCCACTATGGACATTAAAGTCACACAGTCTGTTCTGCTTTTTTCTACTTTTTTGGATGACCCCACTGTGGGACGAATAAAGGTATCTTATCTTATCTTAAACATAAGTAGTAGTGCAAATTAAAGGTCCACTATTGTACTATTCCTTCAAGAAGTTAGCACAGGTTTTCAGAGCTCACAAAAGTGTGTTTTAATACTCCAGCTCATTTTTTTTTCTCCACGCCTCAAACTCTTTTTTTTTTTTTTATTTTACTCCTCTTTCAAATGCATCATTTTAGAGTTTGTGTAAATGAGCTATTCCTGAGTCACACCCTGTCAGAAAACACTAGAGGTGAGCAACAAGCTGGGGGAGGGGCTCTGCTTATATGAGGTCACATTAGGGCAGGGGAGGATTAATTGCCTTTTTTTTTTTTTTTTAACAGTAAAATTTTTGTTTTAATGTTTTTTTTTGTTTGTTTTTGTTTGGACAAACACAAACACACACAAATAAAACACTAAAACAAACTGAAAATGAACACAAATCAAATTTTACATAATAGGTCTCCTTTTCACCCATGTGACCCTGACCAGGCAGTTACTGAGGATGAATGAAAGTGCAGTGCATTCTCAGTGGTTAAGATGTTCGGCTATTTATCAGTTCAAACTGCCAAACACTCTGATGTATAAATCAGTTAATTTGAATTTTGAATTTGAATTTGTCAGTTGCATTATTCCAGTTCACGTGAACCGATGCAGTCTTTCTTTGTATTCTTGAGCTACCCACCGTTTATGATTTTATAAATTTTTCGTAAGTAATCTCGTTATTTCTCGCAGACACGGAGCGGGAACAAGTTGCAGCATCACATGTCCCTCTCTCCATGGGTATTAGGCCCCCCAAATGTTTATCATACCGCAGTCTACTTTAAGCTATTGTTAGCTGTTGCTATTTGGCTTCCCTCTGATGTATTAGGTAAGGAAGGGGGAAAATGTAAAAAAAAAAAAGAAATTCCTGTTTGAATCTAAATAGGAAGAAGTGGCGGAATCTGAATGTTTTTTTTTTTTTTTTTTTTTGGCGCAGCGTTAATCCCTGTGTGACTGAGTGAGTGCTGAGGCTTTTCTCATGGAGGTGTGTGAACACAAAGACAAGGCCTACATTACCCCCAGTTTATCTCTCTCAGGCTTGCAGAAGATTAGGTCTGCTCTGTGTACCGCACGAGACACACGGGTGAGCTTTAAATCAAATCGGCTCTAAAGGATAGGAAACTCAAAGTGGGCTCTGTGTCCAAGCTGGCACTTTATAGGAACACTACACATGCTCCTGGAATCAGATCCAGATTCTGCGAGGGTTTAATATAAAAATAAGCAGAATGTGGTTAGACCAGACCTTATTCACAGCATGGGTTTAGTTTGGACTCGAGAAGAAGCGATCATTATCAGGAATTTTGCTTTAACAGCATTCTTGTGGCTTTCAGAAGCAACACGACCCTGGTGGTGAGATGTCTAAATGTTCTGCTCTGATGAAACCAGGCGCAAGTTGTAGTCTTGCGGAGTGGATTTGTAAAGAATTATGAAGTCATCTTATTCACAATTCTTTAAACACGATGCTGGTGTGTTTTTTCCTTAACTTTTTTACACTTCCTGCACCTGTATACTGTAATGATTTACAATTCCACTACACTCAGGAACTCGTTCTCTTGTCAGCTTGGAGGTTTTCCTCATCAATCTGCATCTGGATTTGACCTTAAAAGGCATCGTCACATTAAAATCTCTTTACATTTCCTCCTTTTATCTTTTGCAGAAAAACTTCAAATTCTTTCTCTGTTAGTCTCTACCAAGTGTTTTTTTTTGTTGCTGATTATTTTGTTCCCCCATTCCCTTCTCTTGCTTGTGCCTGAAGTGTAAATTTTACCGTATTTTTTTTTCTCTAAATTATGTATGATGAGCACATTTTGTTTTTGTTTTTTTCCCCCCATTCTCAGAGCGACTGCAGGAGTTTGGTGAGCAGATCAGCTGCAGTCCTCTGGAGCTCATGGGATTATGGGATTAGAAAAGAGCCGAGTAAAATCCCGGAAATCTGTCATTTGCGATATTTAACTAAGAACAACTGTTCATAAATCCCGAACTAGGCTTTACCATCATTTTATAAACTGTTTTTTTTTTTAATGGTTTAAAATTACCTTTTAAAAGTGAGATTGATTTTTTTTCTTTCTTTTCCAAAAAACAGCTTCTCTCAGATAGGTCTTTCTACTTCTGTGTACTTGAGTGGTTTGTTTTTAAAGTAGCCTTTGCTTTTTCTGGCTGTTTTCTGGCTTCCTGATTTATCTCCCTAACATCCAGCATGTTTGATTTTGGACTTGGGAGCCTAAATCACTGCTTTCCACTACATAGGCTTGTGCAATAATAAATTTTCCCCTGCTTGCAATTTACCATTCAGAAAATATCTTGATCAGCAGTTTGATCATCCAGACAAGAGCAGGCAAATGAAACTTTGTCATGGAATGGTATAGTGTGAGGACTACATGTAAGGGATCTTGTAGAAACGTACACTTGATGGTGTTTTATTTATAACGTGATCTTGAATTTTCGGAAGCCGCCAGGGTCAAAATAAAATTAAAAAAAAAAAGAAAATTCCATCTAACTCGTACCAAAGGATTAAATGGTTGTTAACAAAAAGGAATAAAAAGTACAGCGATCTACCCTTACACCATAATTAATTAAAACTAAAAGGAAACGTGTATAACTCAAGTAGCAACTTCCTAAAAACCATTACTCTCAAGGGCAAAAAGAGCTCACTAGGGATTGGGTGGGATTCACCAGGGATCATCTGCTACGATTTTATCTTCATATCTGGGTGTCGATTCGAAAAATGGCTGTCCTGTAATGCTGTACCGATGGTGAATATTCAATACAGAGACAAAATGCGTCTGGGATTCCCCTTACGATTTAAAGGCGCAGAAACAACACAGTTACATTTTCTTAGGCGCGATTAAGTTTTTTGGCCGCATGATGATAGTGTGGGGAAATGGGACAGAGATTTAGTCAAGTGGATTGGTATGCTTTACATTGTATATTCGCATCAAAGGCGTATAAGACTCACTTTGTCGGACTTAAGAGCAAATCAGACTTACGAACATGCTCCTGGAACAGAACTCGTTCGTAAGTCGGGGATTTACTGTGGTCAGAAATAGTATAATATCCAAGTAGAGAATCGAGCATATACAGCAGAAGGGGTTCGTAAAGTCTTTTTCCGTTCTTCCATCCAACCAATCACGGAGCAGAATTCAGGAGCAATGAGTCTAAGTAGATAGATCAATAGATTCTTTATTGATCCTGAAGGTAATTTCAAAGAATGATTATTCAGTAGATACCAGGAAGCAGGGAGATGGCATGCCGAAGTGGGCATGACCAGAAAATGGAGGAAATGTCACGCACATCTCACTACCAGCATAAACACACGTGGCACAAAATACAGATTAAAAACACACATTTTTGAGAGAAATTGGGAGCTCGGATTCTGATGATAAATTGGCTGTCTGTAGCCTTGAGTCTTGAGGGTAATTACTCGTGCTCTCTGGGTGGGAGGAACGGTGGACTCCTGTTACTCAGGCATACACAGTGACTCAGGCCAATCACACGTGTCTGAGCTAACAGACAGTATGAGGAAGATGGCAGATAGCAGTTTTTTTTTTCCCTCTGACATTTTAATTTCATGCATGAGTAAATGGTGGAAGTAAAAACTTGGGCACTTGGTAAACCAACCAGATTCATCTTTGGTACGGTTGTGTTTGGATTATTAAATATTGTCTAGATTGTGATCAAGGTTTAAACTGGGCGAGAGGGAACGAGTGTGTGGTTGTTGCGGTAAACTGCAGGTCTGTAGTCATCCTCGGCCCATCTGTCCACACAAAGGAGCTTGTCTCTCACTGACACTGGAGCGCAGTGTGCCGGTCCCCGATGCTGAGCTCGTCCGACCTCCTGACCCAGCCTGTCCGCGACCGACGATAGGAAGACGACAAAAGGGCCTTGTCTCCCGGCCGAGCTTCCAGATTACAGCACTCTCGCATTAACCCGAATCATGTGTGCTCTCCTTTGTTCAGGTTTTTTCGAGTTATTTTTGTGTTTATTGTTTTCAGTGTTTATTAATAGTCTCATGTGGCTTCCATGTGCAGTGCTGCGGGGGTTCATTTATTTGTTTTCCAGCTGAATGAGGACACGGTTGCTCAGCATGTGGAAATCCGCTCGGCTGTAATAGTCTGTGATTCGTGTAGGAGCTCCTGCATGCGAGCGAGACCTTAGAAACCAGGACACACTGTGATCTTGGCTGTGGGTGGCTTTGGAAATGATGTGCAAAAAAAAAAAAATTAGGAGACACATGGGATAAAATAAATCTAATTTGTATTCGTTTATATAGTTTCTACTCTAGCTGCTGGTGATTGATTTTGTCTGTAAAACCTATTGTAGAAAAAATTAATTTATAGATTAAAATATATAAACTATTAGTGAACACATAAACCCAGAAAAAAAATCACAATATAGTTGTACTTTCAATCATAGCAGTATTAGATAAATTGACTATAAATCGGGAGTGCATTTCATCTAAATTAACACTTTGGCGACTACTCAAAGCTAGTTGAACTTGTACACATAAAATTCATTCATAGTACGAGTGCGAGTCAAAAACTATCCTCACTCTGGCTGTAGAATTTATTTTAGAAAAGACAAATATATAATTTTTTGGACACTGATCTCTTTGCTTTTGAACATACTCTGCTGTTTACTCTCCGGCTCGTGGTGATGAATCGGTGTGTCATCACCAGTAATGATTCTTTAAAAAAAAAAAAAATTACCTTCTTTAGAGTATTTCTCCAAGTCTAGTTTGCAGATATCCAAACGTTTCTGTTTACGCCCTTCCGTGAGATGTTTAAGCACCGGGTACCCCCTCAGACCACCAAAAAAACACAAATCTCTGCACACCGCTCTTCCTTTTTTGCAAATCACAAGTGGAGTCGTCCATTTTAAACCACAGTTAGAAATGAACTGATTTAACACATTCACACCAAGTTTTAATATAACTGGAGTGCGGGTCATTTTTGACCTTGTGCATAAAACTGTCTCAGGGTCTTCAAGTTCACAAAATATGAACAGTAAAACCATAGTGTTTTTTTTTTCCCCCTCTAAAAAACAGCTAAAAACTGAGTTGAGATTTTAATTTACAGTCACGAAACAAACTGTTCAGCTCTGAAAACAAGGAGGAACATTCTGTTGTACAAACATTATTAAAATACAATAAATCAATATTTAACATTTAAATCAGCTTCTTCCAATTAAACTTTTAAATGTTACCAAAAATGGTCTTATAAATGCATTCCAATAATCATGACATCCTAGAAGTGTTGATGATGAGTTTATTTATTTATTTTTTAATTACAATTCAATAGATTTTTTCCAAGCTGACATTTAGTATTTTTTTTTATCTTAAAATAAAAAACAGAATTTGTTCAGTATGAATGTCGTCATTTAATTTGCACTTTAACTCCATCAGTGGTCTGGATTTCGGACTCCGCTGAGCCGATGCTCGGGTCTCCTTACAGCAGGAGCTCTTTATTGACTCAGCCGGTGAAAATGAGGATCAGATGGAAACCCTCTCGAGTCTTAATTGATGCAAATGGAGGCAGCTGATGGAAGCACTTAAATATAGATATATATATATATAGATAATAAACAGTGTCATATCTTAGAGGTATTACGTATGGCTGAAGTGCAGTTGTCATTACTTAGAAGGCTTCCATGGTGACATGTTTGGTCTACATGTTTGGGTCAGACATGTGTCAGGCAGTGTGATTTCACGATGATGTCAGGTCAATAGAGAAAGTATAAAATACAATTTGTAAGGAAATACTTTAAAAAGAGAACTAAAATGTCTCAAATGTCTATGAGAATATATATATATTTTTTCTGAAAACAAAAAGAAATGTGCAGACATTAATAATTGAAAGAAGCAAGCAACTAAAATATATAAAGGAAAATGTCACCAGTCAAACAAAGCTCACTTCCATACTTCCTGTTTGTGTGGCATCACATGACGGCATCAGGAGGCAGTGTGGTTTAATCCTCAGCACCGTCGCCTCATGTGTCTCTCTCTCTTTCCTGGGTTGTGGGTTCGAATCCCACCTCTCGAATCCTGCTTGCAAGTTGGGTTTCGTCTGGGTACTCTTTTGCAAAAGCATGCACTGCAGTCTGATCGGTGTTTCCAAACTGTCTAGTGTATGGTTGTGTGAGTGTGCGCTCAGCTCATCCCCTGAGCTACATAGGAGATCCTCCAATCCCTACATGATCCTACACAGGATAAGCAGTACAGGTAGCCCCCGACTTATGAACATTCGAGTTACGAGTTTCCGCAGATACGAACGGTGGTTCCACAAACAATCATAGATGCGAACAAATCACGGGAAACCTGATGAGTGCGTGATACTTGTCAGATCGGACCAAACTCAATACGACTAACTTTCCTGTTGAACATCATAGATCTGATTAATAAATTCAGTCCTCGTGATTTGTGGATCTCCGGTGATCTCTTAGGGTCTAGAAGACCACAGCATGACCTGATTCATCGGTAAGATTCCTGAGAATTATAGAAGGATTATCGGGTTAACGATCGTACTTGCTCTTATTCCTAGCGCTTTATTGAAGCCATATGCTCCGAGTTGAACTTTAAAAGAGGCCCTGGATCGTTTTTTTTGCTGTTACACTTGGTTTTTTATTTGCCGTCTGCTTGAAGTGGGAGCTCTTTACTTTACTCAAAGCAGATGCCTTTCTTGTTTTTTTTTTTTCCGGGTTTCCTCACTTCGGTCACGTGCCTCACTTTTGAAAGCCCCTCAGAATTGGGCGATGTGATTTACTGCTCTCAGGTCTACGGGGAAATTAGTCATCTGTAGGTAGATAATCAGCAGCAAAACACACACGCACACCCACACATTTGATTTTTTTATTTTAGCACCCTTGTGTCGGTTGTGATCAGGAATAGGCCTCATGTAAATGGAAAGGTTCACTTCCGGGCAAGCCCTGCGAGTGTTTTCAGGGTCATCTGAAACTCCTCATCTAAGAAGCATGAGATGCAGCGAATGGGGAGGGGGGAAATGTGAACTGATGACCCAGGCTTCATGTGACCAAAGACAACGGGGAGAAAGAGCACCAATACTCACTTTGTTTTTTTTTTGTTTTTTTTTTCCCTCATTAAACAAGTCAGCACCCGGGTCACGCTCTTTACCCGGTAGATGAGAAGTGCAACAAGCTCGGGTCAGGCGTGTGGCTCACAGTACACGTCTTCAGTCTGTTTAACTCTTAAACATCAAGAATTTCTAATTCATGATGAACAATTTAAAATATTATGATGTTTCCAATGCATCAGATGGGAATCTTATGATGTTTTTCTCTGAGAGAGAGAGAGAGAGAGCGGTCATGAGAAGGCACATCGCCTCCCTCTGTACTAGAGACTGAATCTAACCTCATGATCGCCCTGTCTTTCCTCACACCGCTAGAGGACTTATGGGGTTGTCTGTTGTTGTTTTAACACGCGCCTGCATTTCCTTCTTCATCAATGCACCGTGCAACACACAAAGCGACGTGTTCATCCCTGCAGGGTGATGGATTAATCTCTCGTCATACCCATTACGTAACCTGGCCAGAAGACCGCAGTCATATGATGACCTGACTCGCATCAGGACATTTCATCAGCATGTTTCTGGATGGCTTAAGACCTGTTTCTTTTTTTTTTTCTTTTTCTTTTTTACCACATGCACTTGTGTTCTTTCGTCCTCTTCTTTAGCTTATTGTGAGCGTTAGGTATCTAGCGCACTGTGTGAGTATCAGGGGTTAGGTTTATTTTTAGCAAAAGGGGCGTATCGGGTGAAATATGAATCCGGAGCCGTTCTCCGGATGATGGACTCCCCTGTCTATCCGTTAACTCGGAAACGCTCACTAACGCTTTTCACTCCCGATTACGGGGCGGATAACGCGTGTTCAATTCATGTCTATTCTTTTCTGCAAGAGGCCAAACAAGATTTTCCTATTTGCATTGTTTTATTATGGAAAAGTACTGTCACCATTACAGAGCGGTGTTCCTAGAAACCAGGGCGTAGAGCCAGGTTTTTTTTTTTTTTTTCTCTCCCCCTTTTGGCTCTCTGCTTTGCACAGATGTCATTACAGTTCAAGCAGAAGAGAATACACAGCCTCTCTTCATTACAGAGACCTCAGTCTTAAATGTGTTAACTGAAAGGACTCTGTGAGAATGAAATGTGGGCGTGTAGGTACTGTAAAGATTAGCGTGAATCAGAATAGGTGCTCAGGCTTTCTGGTTTAACCACGTTATCCACATCGCTGTTTCTTTGCTAGAAGGCTAAAGGACCATGGGTAGCTCAGTGGTTAAGATGTAGGACGGCAGATCACGAAGCCGTCGCAGAATAACTGCACGCAACAGCCCAGTCCAGAGTCATCCTCATAGTCACGGAGTGGAACTATCCTCAGTCACCACACACATCCCAGTCAGATCATTAACCTTTTATTCATTGAATGGTTTAATAGATTTTTAAAATCCGTTTAGAATTACTTTTAAAGCTGTGGAACGCCCCAGAAACAAAATGTTATAAACAGTCATTCCTTAAGTGTTTCTTGACAAAACTAACAAAAACAAAAGTTAAAAAGCAAGAAAAATCTCTTCTGTAGTGTATTTATTTATTTTTTGTTATTTGCAAGCTTCGAGAGTAGAGACTCCTTCCATAACATTTCCTTTTAGAGAAACCTTATCATAAAAATGTATTTCTCAGAAATAAAGACGTTTAAACATGATTTCCTGTGTGTGCACAAGGGCAGATTGTTCCTGCTGGAGGAAAGATGCATAAGCACTACTGATGAACTCGGTGTTACGTCACCTATTGAAAAAAGAGAGAACGCGATAAATAAAGCCCTGGGGTTTATCACTGGGTTAATGCCCCCTTTGTTTGCTGCCAGCCTGTTGATCTGTCGCTTGCACCGTTCACTGCTGCCGTGTTCTACTGTGATGCAAACGACACACAACAACAACAACAACAAAAAAAATCTTCAGCACCTTCAGTGCTGCGAACGTCGCTATCTGCATTTATAGTGCAGGGGTGTTAGGGCGAGTCTCACCAAGACGTTGTACTGCCTCCTCCTCTTCTTCTTCTTCCTCTTTACAGATCGCATCCTAAGATGGCATTGATTTTTTTTTCTCTCTTTTTTTTTTTTCTTCCTTCCTTCCTCCTGCCCCCCAACTGACTTTCCGCTAATGGTGTGATCAGACTCCATCTATAGCCATGGACCTAATGGGGTTTGTGCTGCTCTGTTGAACGCCTCCTAATGCAATCCCTCTACTGAGTTCCAGTAAAAAAAAAAAAAAAATAACAGATAGCTTTTATACCTGAGAGAGCTTTTCTTGCTTCTGTGGAACGAGCTCACTCTCTCTCTCTCTCTTTATTTTTTATTTTTTTTGTATTTTCAGACTTGAATATTTCAGAAACTCTAAGGTGTAAATACTCATAACGTTCAGTCAGCTGATTGATTAAAAGGTGGATGATTAAAAAAAAACTGTTCGCTTTATGCTCTGATGATATGCATTAAAGAAGTGTAACGAAACACACGTCCGCTCGCGGTCGTTATTTTAAGCAGCGGGGTGTTAAAAAGGATGCTTGTGGTTTGCCAAGACAAGCGTTTACCTCGTTAAAGACGTGTACATGCGCTCCCCCCCCCCCCACGCCCCCCATCATCGCTACCTCTCTGCAGGCCGTGTCGAGCCTCCAGCCTCAGCCCCGCGTTGTGGTGTGCCGAGGAAGCAGGCTGTAGAGGAGTAAGCACGGAGGAGCAGTGTGAGATTATCTCATGGTTGTATGGAGCTCTCAGGAGTGAGGAGGTGGCTCTGGTAATGTACAAGCAGGTCACAGGAAGCCCAGTGAGTTATAACCAATACTGGAACGGCGTATATGAAATCGAACAAATATCTCCATTTGAAAATAGTTTGTATTAAATATAAGTCCTGATTTGGTGCCTCCTTAACACGTGCACATGCAGATGATGGTCACAGATCTTTTACTTTCTCTTGGATTATTATTTTTTTTTTTTCTTTTTATACACTCTGTTTTGATCTCTCTCAGACCTTTCTCAATCCCTGTCTTTGTCATCTCTCTCTCTCTCTCTCTCTCTCTCTCTCTCTCTCTCTCTCTCTCTCACACATACACACACACACTCATTTCTGTCTGTTTCTCTCTCTCTTGCAATCTATCAATCGTTCTCTTGATCTCTTACTCACTCTTGGGTTATCTCTGTCTGCCTTTTATACACCACACACACACACCCTCTCTCTCTCTCTCTCTCTCTCTCTCTCTCTCTCTCTCTCCCTCTCTCTATTCTGATCTTTCTCTCATGTGCTCACCTTTTCTTCATACCTGTCTGTGTCTCTCTCTCTCTCTCTCTCTCTCTCTCTCTCTCTCACACACACAAACATTTTTGTCTGTCTGTCTCTCTATCGATCTCTCTCTTGATCTCTTACTCTCTCTTGGATTCCCCCTGTCTGCCTTTTATACACACACGATCGTTCTCTCATGTTCTCTCACTTTTTTGTCTTTCTCCATATTGATCTGTCTCGTCCTCTTGATCTCTTACTTTCTCTTGGATTCTGTTTTTCTATCTGTTTCTCTCTCTTATACACCCTCCCTATTTTGATCTTTCTCTCATAGACTCCCGTTTTCTCTATTACTGTATGTGTCATCTCTCTCTGTCTCACTCGCATTACTGTTCTGTCTGTCTCGCTCTTGATCTCTTTCTCTCTCTTGAATATTCCCTCTGTTTTCCTTTTACACACACTGTCTATTCTGATCCTTCTCTCATGTGCTTCACCTTTTTCTCCATCTCTGTCTTTGTTGTTCTCTCTCACTATTTAATCTGTCTGTCTGTCTCTCTTTTTAATTTATCTACAGTATCGGTTTCTAATCTCTAGCTTTCTGTCTAATGGGCTGTCTCTCACTTTAACTCTCTCTCTCATTTATTCTTGCTCTCTGTCTGCTTCTCTTTCTGTCTCTTTCCTTTTATTCTTGTTCCCGCTCTCTGTTGTTACACACTTTTCCTTTATATTCTCTCTCTCTCATGTGGGTTAGTAGTTGCTAATGGTTTGCAGATGCCGGTGTTGGAAAAGCACTGCGTGTGCATTAATGTGGTGATGAGACTCAGCTTTATACACCGGCAGCTCTCCAAGTGTCCAGACACTAAAAACTAAAAACACACTATTAATGTCGACACGAGCTTCGTACGACTGTCTGGGATCCGCTCGTGGGTTTCGCACTAATACCGTATTTATTTATATTTTGCTGCTGTATGTGCTGAATGTCCATAATAAGAGTGTAATAATCATGCTCAGTGTCTAACGCGTCTCTCTCTGTCCTCTTCGGATACAGGACCGGAAGCTGTCCAAGTCCGAGCGTCAGCGCTTCAAAGAAGAGGCCGGCATGCTGAAGGGCCTGCAGCACCCCAACATCGTGCGCTTCTACGACTCGTGGGAGTCTCCCTCGAAAGGCCGCAAGTGCATCGTACTGGTGACGGAGCTCATGACATCGGGCACGCTGAAAACGTGAGTGATGACGTCACACCGAACCCTTACCACGGTGCCGTCAGGTTCTCCTTTCCGATCGGTTGATTTCTGATTTTCCATTTTGTCAGCAGCCCTGGCAGACTTTCCATCTGTGAGTTTATTTTAACACGCTTGTTGTAAAGCGTTATCGTTTCTATGGTAACCGCGCATTTCAGGAATTCCACATTTACAGAAGGAGTCTCCTCCCAACATACCGCTGTTGTACAAGAGGAATAAAACACTTTATCGGAAAATATTCAAGTTAGAACCAATTGTCGTCGATTATTTTCCTGTAACAGCATCCATCCCAAGCGTAAAGTTCTTTACTCTTTCGAGCAACCTTGCGTCACATTTTGCAGCGGAACGAGTTGTGTTTTTTAGCGCGTTGTCCTTGTTATGATTTATAAACCTCTAAGGACGCACGTATACCTTAACTTCTGTCCCTGGTTTATACAGAAAGTGTCAAGGACATCGTTCAGCCCCTGCAGGGAGGCTCCTCTTTACCGAAATGCCACTCACAGGTCGTTCCGCTTCAAAGAAAGCAGAAGAGCAGAAAGAGTTTTTAATAGAGCTGAATCACAACAGAGTGGATTCAAAAAAAAAAAAAGAGAGAGAGAGCGAGAGAGAGAGAGGTTGGGGGGAGGGGGGTGATTAGAGGAGGGGAGCGGCGTGCCACTTCCATGTGAGAGGCGCGGTGTGGGCCGCTTTCCTCTCGCCAGCTGCTGCTGTTACAGATTCCACACATTCCTAAAAGGGGTGAGCGAAAGAGACGTAGCGCTCCTGACCAGAGTGAACAAGACATACACATACAAGTGTAGGCTGGAGTCCAGGCTGAGCAGCTCCCTCATGTGGTGTAGACACACACACGCGCGCACACACAGACACACGCACACACACACACTGTTTAAAGTTAACTGTTATAAGTCATGTTGTACATCATGTTACAGTTCAGGGAGAGGAGGAATATAATTAAGATTAAAAAGTTCATACAGATTTTGCACAGAGGAGTTCGTCTGCACTTTTTTGTACCGTATCAGTCATCGGCACTTTAAAGGTCACATGTATTACCATTTCTTTAACAAGTTAACACAGGTCTCAGAATCTTTTAATGCTCCAGATGAAATACCCCTCAGATGCTCTGAACAAGCTAGGGAAGCGGCTCTTCTAATATGAGGTCACAATAGGGGGACAAAAAAAATCTACACTGACCAAGAACAAGGACTTTTTTTTTTTTTTACATTACAATTTGTATGTTTGTACACACATTTAGAGTTTTTTTTTTGTAAGAGATCCAAACAGGCCAAAATCTAGAGAAACCAGGGCAGTCAGTTGTGTTTTCTTTTTTTTTTTCAATCCTTTGAACATGCTGTGTTCCAGTTAAATGCTCAGCTTATCACATGCTACAGTACGTTCTAATAAACGAATGTTGCGTTAAAACTCTTGAATGTGTATTTAGTACAATACATCTAACCTGATAAAACATAGTATTGTCTATCCTACCTTAAACATGCTGAAGCATGCACTTGAGCAAAATTATCTAATTGGCGTACTAGATCTAAGTGTAAGATATATAAGCGTAATAATCTAAATAAAGCTGGCAGCACAGTAAACTGCAAACCATCGGTTATTTACCAAGATCATGATCGTGTGACTGCTCAGGAGTGGCATCTCACTGCTGCCACCTATCACCAGTAAAGAGTATTGTAGCGATTATTGCTAACCCAGGAGAATTCAGGGTATCGTAAGGACAAATCACAAACCGAACTATTTTTACGGGGTGTGTGCTACATCTTCACTGTTACACTCACTGTACATGTTTTATAAAGGGGGGGGGGGGCAGTGGTTCCTCTCTAGTGTTGATGTGCTTACAGTCAGTGGTAAGGTGGCAATCAGGGAGAGTGTCGAATTAGAGCCGCAGCTCCTGAGAAAGCAGAACTGGTCGAGGTGGTTTAAGGAGCGTGCTCAGCTTCTGCTTCTTCAGAAAAACTGGATGTTTTTATCATTATCAACCTTATTATCTAGACGCAGTATTCAAAGGAAAACCCAGAACTGATTGAGAGATTTCTATCATACAGTTGTGTTGGGAAGATTCCAGATGAGGTGGTGTCTGGGGTTACAGGGACTGTACAGCTAGCCTTCTCAGGAAATTTGAAGGAAAATAAAAAACCTGAGAGTAAAACAATCTGCACAATGTAATGTACAACTAGCTGTTTGATTTGCCTTTTTTTCCTTTTTTTTTTTGTGCTTGAGCATGGTTTTGTACCTCATTGCATAGAATCAGGAATATAAACAGTCACCGGCTGAAAAAGTGGCGATTTAAACATAATGTAGGAGAAATTCGAACTTTGTTGAGTGATTAAAGAGTGTGTGATGTTTAAGGCCGGACTACAAGGTCCTTCTTGATTCGAAGCGTCAAGCTCGTGGTTAGGGTTCGAGTGTGTTCGTCTGCACTTTTTGTACCTCATCCATCATTTGGCAATTTGGTCAATTTATCTTTATCAAGTTAACACAGAATCTCTTAATGCTCCTAGGGAAGGGGCACTTCTAAAGTGAGGTCACAGTCTGGGGAAAAAATTTACTTGGATGGTTTAAACCTTGACCAAGAACAAGAATTTTTTTTCATGACTAGTTGTCTAATGGTACACACATTTTAATTAATTCTACGTAAGACGTCCACTTTAATATTTGATTGTGACCTAATCATACATAAAACAAGCGCATTATCATCATCGTTAAAGATCAGGAAGAAGGAGAATGAACAAAAAAGGAAGAAAAACCAGGGCAGTCAGTTGTGGTTTTTTGTTTGTTTGTTTGTTTGTTTGTTTTTTTCAATCCCTTGAACATGCTGTGTTCCAGTTAAATGCTCAGCTATTGGCAGACTGATGTTAAACCCCTTTAAGACAGGCTTTTATTCAGCATAATAACATCAATTTTGAGTTGACTGTCAGCACAAGAATCGTCATCACATAACAGTTGACGTGCTTTTCCCAAGAAACCACCAGGAGGGCATTTATGGGTGAAAAAAAATAATCAGTTGACCTGCTTATTCTGTGACTCACTGTTTCTTTTCAAAATGACAGATTTATTTGGAAAATAAAACATAAATACAGAACCGTTAAGCGTCAAACTCTGAAATCAGAGAGGAAGCAGAACAGGAGCTGATTTCATGAAGAGCATTATTAAAATTCTTTATCACATGGATTTACATGATGCGTCACTGACGAGCAGATGCCAAGGACATGGCTTATGGATAAACAAAATGTACATCTGTTCGTAATAGATGTCGTAAAAATCCCTATTTACAGGAAATTCGAGAAACGCATGAAAACTGAACATAACTCAGATTGTGGAAAAGCATGAGAACTTTTTTTCTCTTACAGTAAAGAATTTTTTTTATTTTTTTTTAAAGGTACATAAAAGTAGTATTCACTAGGAACAGGGATCACCAGTCATTTCCCGATACGATATCATCACGATACCCAGATGCTGATTCGATTAAAATTGCGTTTCTATAGATTTTATAAATATCCCGATTCCGTATTTACATTTTTCCCTGCTTTTTTTTTTTTTTACAATTTTAAACTTTTAAAATTCTTACTGATTTAATCAAATGTAGACATTTACAAAATATTTAAACCTTAGTTTTCTCACTTAAAAACCAAGAGCAGCATTTAAACACTACAAACTAACTTTAAATACAAACTATAAAAAAATAGTTTAACATTTAACTGAACTTAAAATCATGCTACACTGTTACTGAGCAGCACGTATCTCTGTCAAACTTGGCAAATAAATCACTCCTACAACACGGGATGAAAATGTCTAAATGGCTCAGAGAGCGCCACCTGCAGGATTATAAAGAAACGACAATGTTTTGCCACCTCAAACGCCTCCAAAGTCTCAAAACCGAGCGCACGGGTTGAGTTGTTGCCAGAATGCGGGGCTGCTAATGCAAGTGATTTTCTGCTAATTAGCGCGGGGTGTGTAAGTGTGTGTAATGAGTGGGTTTGAGATTGATTTGCTCACAGAGTTTGGAGAAAGAGGGATAGCGGAGGCTTTTAACATGTGCAATTTTTGATGATGTAAAACCGTAAAAAAGTGTTTCTGTTGTGCCACACGGAAGCTTCTGCGATCTGAGGCTAATTGTCCGATCACCGGTCACGGCAAATCAAGCTGAAAACCAGATTATTCTGGTCACTGGCCGATTGACCGATTCATCTTTATTATAAACGTAAAAATAGTTTTTTTAAAAATCACTTTTGTAGTCGTAAGTGAATCGCCACACAAAAGAACCGTGATTCATGTTTTTTTTTTGATATCTTTATCATTTAATAGATTTAAAAATCTTTATTATTTAATAGTTCCAAATCTTTGAGAACTATAGCTGAGTGCACAGAACTTTCTAGAAAGTTTGATGTAATTGTTTAAAGTTGTTTTAATGAATTCATCCAATTTATTTCCACAGAAAGAAAGTGTTAAAAGGGTAAACTGGACAGCAGGACACCCGATCGCGCTCCGTAAATCTCCTGTCTGTCTGTCTGCGTAAAGTCATTTACTTACTTTCTGTGTGAAATTCTAAAGGGTTTTATTATGCCAGGCCCCTAAAGGAAACTGGTAACATACACTTTAAGGAGCTTACCTGTCTCCTCTCTGCCAGCACCAAACAAACACACGTACAAACATATGCCAAACAGGTAGCTCTCCCAGGCTGTGGCATTGTTAAGGAAATTGCTCTACTTTGTTCTCAGCAGTTTCTGCTCTTCACAACACCTTAGGAAACATGAGTACAGCTCTTCAGGCTGCGCTCAAGTCGGTGAATGATGGGACATTTACAGAGTCAGCTTTCTTTCGTTTCGCCTCCGGGTCTTTACTTCTTAGCTCAAGTTTGGGCCACTCGCCGAAACGTCAATCAGATTCTGCCTTTGAAAACAGCCTCGCCCTTTTTATCTGCAATAAAGCTTTACAAGTTGGACACCACCCATAAAAGAATGTCACCATCTAACGTGTTATTATAAAGTTAGTGTAATATATATATATATTTATTTTTACGATCAAAGGCTTTGACTGCGCTCGTATCTGGAGCAGAGCCGAGGTGTAGTTTCTAGTAAAAAAAAAATAAATAAATAAAAAAGACTAAGGTTCTTAACTTGAGGCAGTTTAATGAATTGGCCATGTTTACATAACCGTAAATGCCAACTTGGTATGATTGAATTCTTATTTCTTATCAGGACTTTTTTTGCAGTATTTTGATACAAATGTTGTACGAAATGTTTTTCTTCCCCATTTGGTCTCGTAATTTAACATGTTATTTTGGAAGCAGCGAGTAAAAATGTAGCAATTAATGAAATCTATTTTCGCATTTCTATTAGCAGCCTGTTTAGTCTTGATACCACGTTTTCCTGCAAATTATTCAATGATCCCAATTGACCTAAATGCGGTTCAAGCTACTTTCTAGATCAACCAAAGATGCCAATTACGCTGGCCAACCCAGACATAAGAAATGGTTACCTTGATCATTACGTTTGGTACAACCCGTCACTATGTGGTATGTACACGAATGTAAGGTGGCATTGAATTGATTTTTGTGCACCGAACCTTTAGCTGTAAAGAGGCCTTTTGTAGTATTTTGACATATTAGCATTCACTACTGGGACAAACACATCAATCATATAAAAAAAAATAATACACAAGGAACCCTGAACAAAATAGAAGAGCACAATAAAAATACGGATTAAAAATGTCAGATTAATTTTGTGAGCTCATAATCATGTTGAAAAAACAAGCAAACAAAAAAAACATGAAACCACCTAAAGCTGTAAAGTGTTGTGTAAATAGGACAAACCTGACCCATTTATACACAACAGGGCACAAAAGCTTCATGTAAACAAGTTGGGTAAACTACCAGCATCTTATCTGATTCCTTTTTCTTCTTCTTCTTTTTTTTTTTTTTTTTTTAACTATAAACCGGTTGAGCCAGAGCACAGGCAATAATTTATCATCTCATTTAACCCATGTGTGTCTTGTTCTGTCGTTAAAAACAAATAACTACACCTAGAGTTATTACATTCCTGCTAACTGCCTGCTATAGATATTTACCTATTCAATTATTTTAACTTTAATTATTTGATGTCCCAAAAGTTGATCACGTAATTCTAGGAGTCTGATGATTTGATTCGAGTACGTTTCTCAGAATATTTTGTTTCTAGATTATAAATTGCAAAACAAAGTGTATTTTGTCAATGTAAATCACACCATGTATGTACTACAGAAACACAATAATGGATCTAGAGCTCCAAAGTGGCTAAACTGTCTGATTTCCAAAGCCTTTGGTGGTGTTTCAAAGCTACAAACTTTGTGACCATGATGAAGTGGGCGTGTAATAACGTATGAAGCACGTTGTTACCACAGTCCGGAGCTATTGGGCTGTTGGACTTCAGATCGTTCCCCTATTGTAGGATGTCATGAAAGAGCACAGAGCAAGTTCGCCATGTAGGAATAATGGTGTGCGTGTGTGTACAGTAAGTCGTCGACTTACGAACATTTGAGATACGATTTTCCGCAGATACGAATGGACTACAGCTCTACGAACATTCGTAGACGTGGAAGTAGCTCATGTGTATTGTACAAAAAATAGACACTGCAGTGGACACTGACTTCATGTATGTGAGATAGGGGGTGCAAGACTCACTTTGTCACACTTGCGAACGAATCCAACTTACTAACGGATTGTTCATAAGTCGGGGAATTACTATATACCTTATCACAGTGCTGCTGTATTTATTTCATAACAGTAACCAATTTAATATATAATAGTATTTTTTTTTAGCAATACTATGTAGCTGAACTTCAGAATTCTCGTTAAGATTAATACTCCTCCTATTACTACAGTTGCTACTACTAACAACTGTATAATAGCTAAAAACGTGCTTGGCGTCGGAGAAAGCAGAGATACATTTTATAGTGACATTAGTGACATAAATATCATATCCCTCTATGTGTGAGTGCACACAATTTGTTTTTTTGTTTTTTAGATCAAATGTTCCAAGATGATCCGAGCTTGTTGGCCTTGTGTCATTGGTCCTCATTAGGAAAATTGCTTCTTTTTTATTTTTAGAAACTACAGATTTTATTTATTTATTTAAAAAAAAGAAAACAGCTATGTGTTTCCTTTTGGTTAGTGAGATTAAAGTCAGGGTTAGAGTTAGGTGTAGCATAACATCAATGCAGCAGTAATTAATGTCATTAGAAGCTCCTAATTAGGATAAGTAGGTGTGTGTGTTTCATTCGTCTTGAATGACAAGTATGTCTTCACTTCCTTATGTCACTAAACCCCTGGCTTTGGTGCAACTCCAACAAATTCGATTAGGGATAATCTGACGAAAGTACAGGGATGGGGGTCGTGGATGCCCCTTTTCCATACAGAGAGCTGCGAAGTATTAATGTCCTCTGATGAAACACACATTACACACTGCCCCAGTACCATCTGTTCCTGTTTACTAATGATTTAAAACATTTAAAAAGGCTACTGAACGGTCGTCTTTTTATTAGAGTAAGTAAAAATAAATACAAATTGAATTATAGTTTAATTATAGCAGCATAACCCCGCCCCCTTCCACATTAAATAATATCACAGCTGCTCTCTCTCTCTCTCTCTTTCCCTCTCTCTGCACTTATCTCTTATCCCATGTGTGTACACTGATTAGCTACAGGCTTTTGAAATGGTTTAAATGGGTTTTACAGGGTATTTAACAAGCATGCTATAAAGCTCTCAGAGATTATTTTAACCCCTTCAGCATCAACCTGTGCAAAGTGTGAGGTTTGTGAAGGGAAAATAACAAGAAAAAGGACAGCATAGCTCCAAATACCTGCAAAATTAACACTTGTATGAGTCATTTTAGTGCTTTAAGTTGCACAAACGGTACCAATCAAAAGTCCGGACACACCTAATCCTGTGTTTTTTGTGTAGTGATTTATTTTTTTACATTCTAGAACAAGACTGGGAATTACAGACCTATGAGCTATATGAAACACCTATGGCCTCGGGTAGTTAAGTAACAACAACAACAGTCAGATGTTATTTTAAGACATAAAGGTCAGCTGTTCTGGAGCAGGATTTATAAAATCCATCAAGCACCATGATGAAACCGAAACTCATGAAGACCTTCCCAGGAAAGCAAGACCAAAATTTACCTCTGCTTCAGAGGAGAAGTTCATTTAGAGTTACTAGCCTCAGAAATCACCAATTAACAACTATATATATATATATATATATATATAATATATAAATATTATATATTATAATATTATTTAATATTTTATATATATATATATATATATATATATATATATATATATATATATATATATATAATATATATATATATATATATATATATATATATATAAAATATTAAATAATATTATAATATATAATATTTATTTAGACACAGGACGATCCAGTTATCCCTTGTAATTGAATTTTCAAAAGGCCTCTTTAAATCAGCTAATTCTGTCCATCATCTTCTGTCTGCTTCCCTCCAGTGGATGTCTGTCAAAGCCAAAACCACACATTTTTTTTAAACCACCAAAGCTATAGGTATAATTAACCTAACTGCACACTAGTCTAAAATGATTTTACTCATCACTGGATTATAATAAATATTTTTCACAGTGAAAACCTCAATACACAACCACTTGAGGATCTGTAGTTCTGTTTTCAGTCCTCTTTTCATTCATTACGTTATAATGTAATGATTTGTGCAATTGTTCGCCCTGTTAGTGGCTCACTGACGATGGTTATGTGCAAAGTAGATTTGGTAATGTTTCAACAGTGAAAAGCACAACCTTTGCTGTATCATTCTCACATCACATGTAAACAATCATGTAAATCCTTTTAAAACAAAAAATACAAATCAAGCTTCCTTTTTTCTTTTTTTCTTTTTTGCACTGTCCATGATTTAGAACCTTGCCATCACTACACATGTTTACATGCACTATAATATTCTACTGATGATGAGAATAATCACCCAATCAGAATAAAAAACGCATGATGTAAACACCTCAATCGGAACAGACTGACGCGATACAGATTAAACGGATCTGGATGCATTTCCAATCAGAGCTTGAAACGCAGGGTGATGTCACAATGATCTTTACAATACGTAAATATTAGTCACATAAAGACTCAATCTGATAGTTTCTTTCTTGTCGGAATAAATATATAATTCTTTCCATGCATTTTGAACTCTCTCACGCAAGTCTGTCTTTTTATCCACCGGGTCTCTGGCAGATGAAAGGGCACTTGATAGGATTCGCTCCCCATTTCACATGATCTAACCAATCGTAGATGAGACTGAATTTCGCAACCAATCATTACACAGAAGGCGGGATTTGTCATCAAAGATAAGAGGCCTGCCCTAACCTCAAATTTAGCGGTGGAACAAAAGAAAGAAGGGGTTTTCTTTGTTTATATTTCCAGCAGATTAATGCTGTCAGTGCAGGCAGAGTCACTTTGTGCATGTCACAAAAGTTATATTCTGATTAAATGCCTTGAGCATGTAAACATGCATCGTATAAGATCTGCTTCCATGTAAACAGTCTAATTGAAATTATTTCAGTATGGTCGAAGAATTACTGTCCATGTAAACGTAGCTAGTGTTTCTTATATCACATAAAGGAGTACACCCCTCACATTTCAGCAACCACTTTATTATATATTCTCACTGGACAATACTGTAGAAATGAAAATTGGATATACAGTACTTTCCTCTAACAATAACTCAGCATGCAGACTTTTGTTGCCAGCTATTTTGACAGTAATGGCAGTATGTACAGTATGTTATGTTATTTTGAGAGGACAGTAAATCTGTACTGTTATACAAGCTGGACATTGACTACTTTTTTTTTTTTTTTTTTTTTGGATTTTTCCCCGATTTTCTCCCTAATTTAGTCGTGTCCAATTCCTCCCCGTCACTAGGGGGCTCCCATATTAAGGCTACTACTACCACTCAGCCGGGAGGGCCGAAGACTATCACGTGTTTCCTCCGAACCACGTGACGCCAGCCGACCGCATCTTTTCGAACTGCTCGCTCGCGCCCCGTTCGGGGTGGCGTAACACACTTGGAGGACAGCGCTATCCGCTCCCTCTGTTGCGCGATCTCACAGACGCCCCTGACTGGCTGTAGAGCCGTGATTAATGTGGGAGCACTAAGTACCTCTCATCCCTCCCCTCTGAGAGAGCTCGGCCAATCAGCTCTCTCTAGACCTCCGGCTGCGAGAGGTTACAGCATCACCCGGGAATCGAACTAGCGATCTCCGGATGATAGGGCATCCGGAGATGCCGGAGATGTCGGAGTGATTTAACCACTGCGCCACTCGGAGGCCCGGACATTGACTACTTTAAAATATATCCAAGTTTTATTGGAGGGGTGTACTCAGCGATCAGTTAATCTGCACTTTAATATCGATTAAAGCTCCACTCATACCCGTTATGTGTTCTTGGGATGTGTGCAGATACCTAAAGCGGTTCAAGGTGATGAAGATCAAGGTCCTGAGGAGCTGGTGCCGTCAGATCCTGAAGGGCCTCCACTTCCTCCACACCAGGACTCCTCCCATCATCCACCGAGACCTGAAGTGCGACAACATCTTCATCACGGGTCCCACCGGCTCCGTGAAGATCGGCGACCTGGGCCTGGCCACTCTGAAGTGCTCTTCTTTTGCCAAAAGCGTTATAGGTACGGCCAAGGATTAACCTCTTTAATGACTCGATTGAGGTTAGAACGTTGAAACATCCGAGTGTAATAGTGAACGAGGGTTTTTTTTTTTTTTTTGTAACGGCACCACAGTTTTCCTGGCAGCCGAGGAGAGTCTAGAGGGTTTATTGAAATCTTGTAAATGCAGGGAAAACACCTCTGTGTTCTGCTGGAAGCAATAACAAGCCCAACAAACAGCTAACTGGCTTGTAAATGAAAGCACTTCAAAATTAATATGAAAAGGTGGCATGTTTAAGTTTATAATTTCGGTGTTTAGTATTTCAGCCGCATTGGAATTTCTCCCGTGGCTTATCAGGAGCCTCTTTAGAAAACCGTGGACGCTAACGGATAAAATGTCCTTGTTGTTCAAGAGCTTTTCTCTCCGCCTCCTCACGTTTGTTCTCCTTCCCTCTCAGCTCTGTTTTTTTTCTCCCTTTAAAGATACCTGAATTTCATGTCTCTTTTACTTTATTCCTCTCTTGAGAATGTGTTCTGCTTTGAAATTGTAGGAAATTGTAGGCACAAGTGCTCGTCACTGTGCTCTATGGATAATTTAATGTGCAGCAGTTCAGACAGTAAGTATGCTCTAACGTGGTACTGGTAAGTTAACGAGCCTACAATAAAAAAGGTTTGAAACATTTGAATTAAATAAATTAAAACAATTTTTACCCCCTTCTGTGTGAGACATTTTCTTTTATCAAACTTAATTAGTTTGCAAAGTCTAGATCAAAGGTGAGTAGCTTTCTTTAACATCCATATTTTATGGAAAGCATGAAGCTCGTATGACTGTTTTGGTGCTACGCTCTTTCTCTGTACACCAGCATCTCTATGTTAAAAGCATAAAAAAAGTCTAGCACATGGGGGGTAAAAACAAAAAACGAGATGTTTCCTTCTTTAATAACTGAGACTGATTTATCCCCACCTTCTGTTTTTTTTATATAATTTTTTTTTCTTTTTCATTGTTTTCCTCCCATCTGCTCCCTTCTCTCTGTCCTCTCAGGGTGATCGCAAGCAGGAAACGGGGGCACTCGGACTCCTCTCCCTTTCGTGGCCCTGCTTGGGTGAGTGAAAGTGCCCGTTTCAGAGTTCTGAATGGTTCTTTTGCTTTAAGGTACCCCTGAGTTCATGGCACCTGAGATGTATGAGGAGAAGTATGACGAATCTGTGGATGTGTATGCCTTTGGGATGTGCATGTTGGAGATGGCTACGTCAGAGTACCCGTACTCCGAGTGCCAGAACCCGGCGCAAATCTACCGGAGGGTCACCAGCGTGAGTATCTCACCTTTAACACACGACCCTTATTTGTATAGCGTTTTTAACAACTGCCATTGTCGCAAAGCAGCTTTACTGATAAAAATCAATAAACACAAAAATTAACACTAAAATCCCTTGGTTTATCAAGCTTTTGGCATCTTCCCTTGTTTTTTAGTTCATGAGTGGTTAAAGGTGCAATACTGACACCTTCTGCACTGGAGTGTGGACCAGAAGACTGGCAATTGAATTATCGCTTTGTAGAAGACATAATATTTAAACAATCCTTAACACAAGTTATACAGCGTATTAGAGTTGCATATTTTTAGTAGTTAGTAATAAAACCTAGAAAATATGTAGCAGGTTTAAATATTATAGACGTTAACAAGATCGAATCAGCAATATCAAAGCAAGAATATAATATAACTATTATTGTATCATTTCTAACTACATCTCTCACTTGTAATAAATTAAATATTTTTTTATTATAAGAAGCTATGCAAGTAGCATAGCTACAGTTAAAAGACAAGCATTTAGTTTTTTCTTGAGTGAAATATACACGGTTAGCTAAATTAAATGGCAAAAACCAACACTACAGGATTTTTTCAGCAAGGGCCAAATAGAGAAATTCTAAGTATATTATATGGTATAGTTCTGCTTTCTGCATTAGTCGAGTACCGGATCCTTAGCTAGTGTCCTTGTCCAGGTCATTCAGCAGCAGAACTCATTCTGCATGGACATTTAGCTATTTGTGTTCTCATATACCAACGCCATACAATTTTGAGCTGAACTGTTAAACACTGCAGTACTGGTAGGAAAAAAAACACATCTGATTAACCATCCAGAAAGTGCTGGAAAAGATTTCACTTCAAAAAAAAAAAAAAACTCTGCATGAACTCTCATTCTTCTAAATGCGCTTGGGATCTTTTCATAAAATGAGGTCACTTTGTACTGAAAGCTCCGAACTCTCAAAAACTGCATTAACACACTCCAGCACACACAAAAAATAAAAACATCAAAGTTTTCTTGGTTTAAGATTGGCTCCTGTTGTTCCATTTAGGTCTCTTATAAATGAAATGTGAAAAAAAGCTCTCGTGTAACATCTGGTTTGATCTATATAATATGGTTTGTTTTTATGTAACATGACATTAGTACTTTTAATATAACTTTAGCCCCTTGTGCGATCCAATCTCAGTGTGCGATACCTAACACATCCACGTTTGTCCTTAAAGGGCATTTATTGACATGCAGTGGCTATTTAATCCCAGTTTACCATGGAGCTTGTTCACCATGGAGCTGAGTGTGTGTGTGTGTGTGTGTGTCTGTGTGTGTCTGTGTGTGTGTGTGTCTGTGTGTGTGTGTGTCTGTGTGTGTGTGTGTCTGTGTGTGTGTGTGTCTGTGTGTGTGTGTGTCTGTGTGTGTGTGTCTGTGTGTGTGTGTGTGTGTGTGTGTGTGTGTGTGTGTGTGTGTCTGTGTGTGTGTGTGTCTGTGTGTGTGTGTCTGTGTGTGTGTGTCTGTGTGTGTTCAGACCATTGTTAGAATTTGTTTGGAAGTTCTACCCTCTTGTCCTAAATAAACCCAGTCTAAATGTAGGCCTTAATAGGTGGCCTTTCATTTCCTTCCCCATAAATGCTTGTTTTGCTGCTGGAAGATAACACAGCAGTCATGAGCTTGCAGGAGGACGGGCTGATCAGTTGACTAATCATATGATTTCCATGTTCTTGAATGATGATGATAGTTTTTTTTTTTCTTCTTAAGGCTTGAATTTTATAAACACAACAATCCTAATCATTAACTATATAAATTCAGAATTAATCCATACTTTAATGAATTTAGAACAAATATCACACATGTGATGTTAAACTTGAGCTTGGAACCGGTCAGGTTGCACTTTTTGACTATGGGTTAGTGCAGGATATGTTACCAGGTTGGGGCAGCACTGAGTCATGGTGTTTTGTATTCCCTGACTGCTCAGCTGCTTCCGAACAAGGCAATGTCGGAACTTGAAATTTCAGAACAAGGCAACGTCGGAACTTGAAATTTCAGAACAAGGCAACGTCGGAACTTGAAATTTCAGAACAAGGCAACGTCGGAACTTGAAATTTCAGAACAAGGCAACGTCGGAACTTGAAATTTCAGAACAAGGCAACGTCGGAACTTGAAATTTCAGAACAAGGCAACGTCGGAACTTGAAATTTCAGAACAAGGCAACGTCGGAACTTGAAATTTCAGAACAAGGCAACGTCGGAACTTGAAATTTCAGAACAAGGTACATTCAGATAAAGGGAGTTTCATATCTACGGATATTTGGAGCTTGTGTGTGTGTGTGTGTGTGTGTTTTTTTTTTTTTTTTTTTTTTTTTTTTTGGAACCTCAGAACTTGGAAGTTTGGATCTTTTGTCTATGGATCTTGGAAAGCCAGGATTTGTTTTGGAATTTGTAACCTGGTAGTTAGTATGAAATTTATTCTCCTAAATAGTTTAAATAATGTCCAAACTTGTACGTGTATTTCTAACTCTGAGCCTTTTGATCTTGTAACTCTGGATCTTCAGGATTTATCGAGCTTTGTAACTTGGAAGTTGGAACTTTGTAATCCATACACATACAATATGTAATTTGGTGTACAGTACCAGTCAAAAGTTTGGATTTAGTTTCTACAATTTAGGACAATCGTTTTCAAAACTATGAAATAACGTATCTGGCATTAGGTAATTAATTAACAACAACAACAACTTTTAAGACATGAAGGTCAGCTGTTGTAGAACAGCTCTTGCAAGAATAGTATTGTGTTTTGTGGCTTTTTTAAGCTACTAAAGCTTTATTGAAAGTTCAGATAGGAAGTTATGTTATTCATATTACCCCTAATAAAACCTTTGCTAAAGCCTTCATCAAACATTTATAAACATGAAAGCAAGTAAACACTCATAGATACATGTTTCCTGTTTGTACAGATTCTGGGACCACTTGGGTTAAAGGATAACATTGTTTCTCCCGAAACAAAAGAACAACCTAAATCACTTCAAAGTGAGAAATTCTTTAATAGAACTACTGTAGTCTCTGAGAGAACAGATATGTAGTCAAGATCACAGATTTTTAAATGGCCTCTGACTGCACAAGGTTTCATTGGCTTCTTTTAAAAGCCTGTTAGTTCTGCGCTGTTGGGTGGGCGCAGATTGAAAAGCCTGGCGGCCGAGAGTGCGTCTGAAAGCCTCTGAAAGAGCGAGGCAGAGTGAGCAGCAGATTGCAAGCAGCATCTCAAGCTTCCTGTATGTGCCAACAGGTGCAGAACCATAACCGATCTCGTCACCCGTCCTCTTCTAGAACCTTCTGCTGTCTCACCCTCTGTCTGGCTCAGTGTGAGCTCACAGGGGCTTAGAGCCAAGATTCAGAAACTGAAACGTTACTGTTCTTCGGCATTCAGAGAGAGAGAGAGAGAGGGAGCTCTAGCCTGAGTTTCAACCAGGTACAGCAGAGAAGTAGTAAATGATATCGATATGAATTAAATATATATAAAGTTATTCTGAGCACTCGTGCTTAGTTGCTGCTTTCCGTGCACGCTGATGGAGATGCAGACGAAGCGCCATACAGTAAAAGCAGTTGAATGACACCCTTTCCAAGCACCTTCAAACGTTTTGTCCTCCGCGTCCCTCAGATCTTCACACGTTCACACTTCGTGGCTGAAAATTTCCTGCAATCCTCTCTCTCGACTTCATCGCTTTAAATTTGTTTTTAATGACACTTAAAGACAGCAGTTTTAATAAGTCGGATCTGACAGCTCATCCTGAACTCGGATGAGTCAATCGGAGATAACGTCCGAGTTATTCTCGTCTCTCGTTCTCATGGAAACGGTTTAATCCAGCAGACCCTTAAGCACAATTACGGCGTGCGCTCCTCGAACAAACCCGAGCGGAAAATAAGACCATTACACAGAAAGCATAAAGCGAGATATGCGGCTCGTAATTGCTTTTCGTGGGTTTTCTTTTTTTTCTCACTCATCAGTCAGCCTCCACCTTTGAGTTCATCTGAAACTTTCTCGCTCGCTCTCCTCAATGTACTTTCAGAAGTAGAAAAAATTGATTAGCTGTGATTTGTCTTTTACAGTATTTTGTCGGACTATGAAAGAGCACAAAGCAGCATGCGTTCAGATTAAAGGGTCCTGTTCTCTGCAAGCGTCCTTTTTAATCACCCTGTTATTGCAATTCTTGGGCCTTTCTGGTTTAATTGTGTTAAATCACAGTCATTTTTAACTTTGTTTGGCGTTGGAATCTGACCGAGTGGACATGCTTCCAGTATATAAGCGAGAGACTTGTCAGATTCATAAATAGTGCAGCCGGCTAGAAAAATGCAGCGTATAGCCATCGGCACTTTGCGTGCAGGGTTATCTCTGGTAAGTTCCTTAGATCCTTTTTTTTAATATATATATTTTTTTATTGTTTTCTTTTGATTTATCTATTTTCTGCTTTGATATTGGAGGATTCAGAGCACTGCTCTCAAACCTGCTCACTGGGATAAAATGACAATAAAAACAATTTACTAAAATGGAACAAAATCCTTGTTTTTTTTTTTAAATATATATATATATTTTATTTAATTTTCAGATAGTGAGTTTGTAATCCTTTACTGCTTCAGGGTGTACTAATGTGCAGTTCATTGCCCTGAACCAAACTCAATTACACTAGACAGCTCCACTAATCGCCATCACCGGCAGCTCTAAACAGCTGTCGTCCGTCCACATCCTGTGCCCTGGGCACCTAATCCTTAACGCTGAGACCAAATCAGTTTGTAAAGAGGGAACAAAATGCATCTTTATGTTTCTACATCAAATTAGAGCGATCTCTTGGTCTCTCTCTCTGTATTTATTTATATTCTCTAAGTGCTAGTGCATACCTGTGGGTGTTGGTTATAATGTCACACAAATACTAAAGTACAAACCTGCCCAATTGTGAGACTAATGAGAAAATAACACTGTGCTGATGCCATTCCTTTTTTTTTTTTTTGTATCTCTACAGTCTGTATACGATACGTTTATTTTTATTATTTTTTTCATTATTTATTTCTCCCCAGCATCTGACCAAAAACTAGTGCTGCACTAGTTTTTTTTATTATTATAAAAAAAAAAAACTTATTTTTGAAGCAAAGCCTGTTTTTGAGCAAGACCACCTCTTCTTAAGTGCCTCGACCTCCTTTTTTTCCTGCTTACGGCAGATTCAGCGGTCGTTCTTATTTAGAGTGAGCATGATTTGTGGACTAAAAGTAAAGCAGATCATCAGGACAGTGCAGATAGAACTATGAAGCTAAAACATATTAATTCCTAGATGTTAAAGTGGTTAGTGACTCATCTGTTTGGACAGACAGCACAGGTTACCATCTCTGAGATCTCTTTAGGACATTAATTATTAGACATGATTACCATGTTAGTATTGTATTTAACGGGTTTTTTTTTTTTTTAAAGAAAGGTTTGTATAAATTTCCCCTTCTTACAGGGTCTCAACTCAATTCCGTTCAAGTAGCACAATGATATTATTTAATATTAATATGAAGCACTTGTGTAAATTGCTTTGTTCTCTAAGAATGACTACTAAACACTATAAATGTTAATGTAATGAGTTTTAAACCCCTTAAGCAATAAAACGCTTCCTCTGTAAGTCTAGGTTTAAAATCTCTCTCTCTCTCTCTCTCTCTCTCTCTCTCTCTCTCACTTCACATACACACACTTTTGGATTAATATAGTCACTGAATAATTCATAGCAGTGACTGCATTCCCTGCCTTATAAAACGAAACGCTGATTCGAAAGCGTTACATATTGGTGTTTTAAGCGTTTGTATTTGTAGATAAGGTTTCGCTGATGGATGAAATGTTAAATCTTTTCAGGTGGGAGAAGGAAATAAGCAGGTAGAGTGGACAAGCACGTAGCATTATATCTGTAGTATTGACAATTAGGTGTTGTATTAGTCCTGGGCGATATGATATAATAGGGAGATTGTAATGAATTCTGGTACAGTATACTTTTTGGGTGGATTGCAGGTATTGTGATGTGATCAAATTTCTTCATGAATGATTTTATTGCTGGAAATACATTAGGATGTCTGCTTTTCATTGCTATTAGATTATTAGTATTTTTTTAATAGTTCTTCCAAAATGCAACTTTGAAAACAAATATAGGACGATAACGTCTCGAAGTATCACAATCTGATATGTTTGTCATATCATTCCTAGTGTTGCTGTTATTACTAACACACAGTGATTCAGGCGTCTTATCTCCGTTTTTCACTGCGCAGGGCGTGAAACCGAGCAGCTTCGATAAGGTGGCCATACCCGAGGTGAAAGAGATCATCGAAGGTTGCATTCGACAGAACAAAGATGAAAGGTAAGCAGAGTTTTCTTGATTTTTGGAGACCTAAAATAACTGCGTGAGAGAGGTGGAAGCAGCAAGGTTCATGATTGCAGGAGTGTGTTAGAGTGTGCGGCGGTGTGCTCATTTGAGCTTATGATCAGAACCCACACACACACTCATGCTTGGGCTGCGACTTGGGCTGAAAATTTTTTTCTAGTAACACAATCAAAGCATAAAAACCATCAAAAGACAAAAATGTGACTAATCTGGGGATTTATACAGTATAGATTAAAAAATAAACATAAGAATTTCCTTACACAGATACATGGATGTTTGTCTCTCAGGTTCATGTTTTCTTTCGCCATTCGTTCCAATCATATACATTTTTTAAAATATAAGATTAATATCTTCAACAGTGTTAACTTGCAGAAAGTCTGAACTTTTCTCCCAGGTGATAAAGGCTTTTCAGTTCTCATCTGAAACTTTTTGTCCAGCGTAGTCTCCCCTTATCGAGTTGCACACAGACTTGAGGCACATTAGTATTAGATTTGTCAGTGCTGTGTTGTCTTAAAGCAATTATTTCTCATCTCAGTCCAAGTTCAGGCACTGTGCTGATTGCATTTCGAAGCCCATGTGGTTAGGCTTTACTAAAAAGCCACCTCGGCTCAGCGAGCCTTCGTCATTCATGCTTTGTGAAAGGGTTACGAGTGTGGAAACGGATGATAAAGAAATGAAAGGAAAAATGTTCTGCTCTGTTCTGAGTGTAAAACTTCGTTCGCACACTCTTATTTCAAAAAATGAGTCACATTCTAAAACAATAGGCTCATGTCTTTTTGTATTTCTAAACAATTTTAGGTAAGAATTTACGTATTACTCAACCTTTCAGTTTCACATCACGTCTCACACAACAAACTGTTTCACCTGTTTACTTTGTCATTAGACACCTCAATGAGGCGCATTAAATAAATCACCTGGAGCGTGTCAAGAGGGATTCGAGCGTAGGAGCTCGCTAATGAATATAATTGCTGACTTGGACTGAGTTCCTGTAAAGTTTTGGCAGTATGTCGTAAATGACTGCAGAATGTTTAAAAAAAAAAATAATAATAATAAAAAAAGATTTATACATGTACTCCACTACATGGAATTTGTTTTCCGTCAGAAGTTAAAGTAAATAAATAAAACAAATATTAGAGTTTGTGTTTTTGTTTAATCAGTAGCTTTTACTTGAATGTTTCCCAAAATGACTAGTTTTCATGTAGATCTTTCATGTTGACTCAGTGAGGAGCTCGAAGCCAGTTAAGAAGATTGTGACTGTGTACAAACCTTTATCAAAAATAGGTTTCGATGGTAGGTTCTCTAACATATGATAGGATTTATCGATTTATTATTTATTATTGTTGTTATATATAACATATATAATATATAATGTATAATATTGTTGTTCCTTAATGTTGCTATATTCATACTGGAGGATTTTTTTTTGTTATAAATTTAAAATGGTGATTATGAATAAAAGCATCCTGCGAGCAGGTGTGCGTCTCAACATACTGTACGATGTCGTTTATACAGATTCATTTCTGTGGCTAGTCCAAGTCATGTGACTTTTACTTTTGCTTATTAAGCCGTTCGGTGTAACGTTATTGAAATTGATCCTTCCGTATCATCTGAATCTCTCCCTCTCTCTTTCTTTACTTCACAGATATGCCATCAAAGTCCTGCTGAACCATGCCTTCTTCCAAGAGGAGACAGGAGTGCGAGTGGAGCTGGCTGAGGAGGACGATGGGGAACTGATCGCCATCAAGCTCTGGCTGCGCATCGAAGACGCCAAAAAGCTGAAAGGCAAATATAAAGACAACGAAGCTATCGAGTTCTCCTTCGACCTGCATAAGGATGTCCCTGAAGATGTGGCCCAAGAAATGGTGGGTGGTTCCTCAAAGGTTCCTCTAGATCTAACCATATAACGCTGTTTATACGTCGATCGAACTTTCTGACGCGCGCTCTGCCGATTCACAGGTCGAGTCGGGATACGTGTGCGAGGCCGACCACAAGACCATGGCCAAGGCCATCAAAGACCGCGTGTCGCTGATCTGCCGTAAACGAGAACAGATAAAGTTGGTGCGAGAGGAGCAGGAGAAGCGTAAACAGGAAGCCGATCAGGCTCAACTGCTGAGCGAGTCTCAGAAGGCCTTGCATTTCGGACCTCCGGGAACGCCAGGAGCCACTCAGACTCCGTGCAGCCTCCAGCCGCCCACTCCCGGCCCTGGACAGCTCGAACCAGAGGAGTTTGAAACAGACCAACTCCAACAGCTGCAGTACCAGCAAGGTGCAGTCTCCTGTATGTACTAGTAGTAACCAATTCTCAGGCACCTAGCTGTGGGATTCGAATTCGCTTTATTTTATTTATTTATTTATTTTTTTAATATAAGGTATTTACATTCAAAGAGTCCATTGTTTACATTTTGTTAAAATTGAATCCCGCTGTTTAGGTATTATTGGGATTTCATTCAAAAGTACAGTTATACCATCTAATGTCCAGGCAAATTTGTGTCTAAAAGTAAGATTTAATCCCCAACAAGCATTTATTGAAATTCTTTTGATGTTGAATCTTAAGTACATTTCTGAATCTTGTGAAAAAAATGTCCCAGTTTTCCTTGAACACCTGTTGAGATTACTTAAAAACAAATGCCATTTTAAAAGGAATTTAATTGGGCTTAACGTATGGAAATTCTGATTTCTGCCCAGTGTGCGTCACTCTGCACTTTCTCTCCCCAGCTGAAGCTACGATGGACAGCGGCCAGGGTTCCTCCATCTTCTCAGAGTGTCAGCTCACCATGTCTTATAGTTCTCCTGCGGCATCTCATCAGACCCCCCAGCACCACCAGCAGCAGCAGCAGCCCTCCTACCCCACTGGCTCACAAACGACCCAGCAGCACCCTGCATTCCCCCCACAGCCCATGGTAAGACCTAACACTCGTAATGACGGAGAGGCAGCAGAGAGAGGGTAGCGTAGAGGAGAGCTCTTATTTCCCACCATGCAGCCTGTTCGAGTTAGGCTTTAGAGCAGCGCACCCTGTAATTAATCACCTCGCAAGCAGTTTCTCTGACAAAACAGCGATTTAAGGATTTGATTTAGCTCATAGCCCATGCGTTAACCCCTTAAACTCCCTCCTTACTAGTCAGCTTATTGAACTTAAAGTATATTTGTAATAGCTCCTACTGATAGGAATAAATATAGCAAAAACAGTTAGGAATATAAATGCTTCTAACCTATTATTATTATGTTTAAGTCTAAACGATTATATTTGGACCTAAATTATACCCAGTGCAAAAGATAAACAGAGCACTTTAAAGATCAGCTGGCGGTTAAGATGTGATGTAATGTGATAGTCGTGCTGTAATTAAGGCCACTTCACACCTTTTCTCTCGTTGATTATTTGTCCTATAGCAGCACTCCAGCGAGTGTTTTATTACCCTTCTTTCACCCCAATGATTTGTTAATGATAATCGATTAATGGTGTTTTTTATTTATGACATCATAACAGATCATATCCTTATTTGTTTACAATGTGTTTACATTGTAATACATAAACAAAACAGTTATCATGTTTAATTTAATGTATCACAAAGCAAGTGCAACTGTAATGTATTTTAATGTATTACAAAGCAGGTGTAAACAGCAAGAGTTACAGCTTTAAATGCTTACTGCAGCCGATTACTGTCAGAGCTACTGTGATATAAAACATCAGTACCGTCAGCCCAATCAGCAAGGACCAATCGTAAGCCTCGTGGTGTAAAAGCGTCTAAACAACCAAGCTTTAAAAATGATACTAGACAAGGTGCTAAGTCGTAATACGGCAGTAAACAGTGCACAAGTTGAATGTAAACAGCTCAATTTTGCCTAGTCACATCCACTACTTGTTGACTGTTTTATTTCTGAATCTATCTTATGAATATCAGGGTGACTGTCCCTTTAAACTCCCAATTGAAAGTCTAGCCAGAGATAAAATTATATTAAAAAAGCCAGAATTAGCCGTCACAGCCAGGAGATGTTAAAGATACAGATGGAGATAAGATGATAGACTTGGGATTAGACGAGCTCCGTGTCCATCCTGAATGCTGCTAGTTTGGGTGTGTGAATGTTTTGCGATGCATGTCTTAACCAGTTTTCTTTTTACACCGTGGTCATGTGGTTTGTGTGAGCTTATGGTTTGTTTTAAGGAATGATGCCTGTGACAGCAAGACAACAAATCTACTGACAAAAACACAAAACAAAACAGCACTCCAGGGTTTGCATTGACACACGCACAGACACACACACAAACAGACAGACAGACCAGACGGTATCATTATCTACTGTATAACTGCTTCTGTGCACTCTCACGCTGGCTCTCTTCCACATTCCCACACGCTTATTGTTATGTCGTTTATGAGTTCCTTATTTGTGTCATGTTCGGTTTATTGCTCCACATTGAGTTTGGTCCCTTTGCGAGATACAGCAGTGCGGTGCCGAGTGCCAGACTCCCATCAGCTCATCACTCCAGTGTGCTCTCTCTCTCTCCCTGTCTCTGTCTCTCTCTCTCTCTCCCTAAAATGTCATTCGCATATTTTATTCTTACCCTGGCGTTCTGACTGAAATTTAACCACTCATGCAGTTCCCATGAGCTTTGGGGCTTCATTAAGCATCCCATGTTTTTGTCATCCATAATTATTTTTGAAAATTACAACCATTTTTTTTATATATATAAAAGGAACACTAGTATTGAATTTGTTAGGTTGGTCAAATATTCTAAAATATATCTTTAGTGTCTCATTCCTTCTCTTGCTTTTCTTTAGTTTTTTTTAAAAAACATTTATTTTAGACTTTTTTTCCGAAATAATGAATCTAGTTTCCTTGAATTTTTCTTTTTTGTTCTGATAATCTGAAGACACTTGATGCTGACTTGTTTCTTTCCGAAATTAATGATGACGATGATGATGAGTCTGGAGTCTGCACAGCACTGATGTTTTTCAAGTTGTTATTCATTTGTTCAAATTATTTCACTGACGTGTTATTTGTTGTATTTATTTCTTATTGTCCCTCTGTTCAGATGTGTTCTTCCTAATTTATAGTTTTGTTTTGTGTTATAAAATATCTTTACAGCCCTTAAATGTAAAAAAAAAAATAATAATAATAATCAATGTGTAATATATATAATACTTTTAATATTTAAACAAATACCATTAAGTGCTTTAGAAATATGATAGTGTTCCTGTTCAGTGGTCTTTGTCTACAATGTTTAAATTTATTTATTTATTGATTGATCGATCTGGATAAACATCCAGAACATTTCCTAAATCAAGCTTACTTTAGCACAAACTATTCTTCATAATTTGAATAGCTTCAGACTGACATACAGTATATGTGTGTGTGAGAGGATTTATATTCTGTTCATCTTGCTTTCTCTCTCTCTCTCTTTCTGTTTAAAGTTTCTGTGCTGATGTTTTTGTCTTCTGTTATTCATTTATTTTTTCTTCTTTGGTTCCTGTTATTTATCCGTTGTCCTCCGTTGCATCAGTTTACATTTCTACCCCCCCCCCCCTTCGCCCGCAGCACTCTCCACCTCCCGCCGTGCGTCGTGGTCGTAGCATGTCCGTTTGCGTGCCCTGCTTTCCCTGCGCTCCTTCTCCATCGTACCCTTCCAAGCTTCCCTCCACTCCTCCTCCGGTGCTCTCCCCCAGACCGGGGACGTCAGACGGCGAGACGTTCGCGGGACGTCTGTCCAAGGCGCTGGAGAGTGTGTTGCCCCGGCGCCGCTCCAGCCTCCCAGCACTCTTTGCCAGCCCTGTATGTTCGTGTGTTTGGGTGAAGCAGGAGCGTCCTGATGGGTCTGGTCTCATCGGCACACACAGGCACGCGGCGTTCAAAACTCCTTGGGGGGGAGAAAAAAAGTCCATCTCAAAATTCAACAGATGGTGCTGTATATTTTTAATATGCGCTTGAGTGTGCAATTGAAATCTACCTGATCTCATACCTTCATTCCGCGCACTTCACAGAACCGCTGTACGTTTTTTAAAACGCACTCATTCCACGCCAACAATGTTGCGTGCACATCTTGTCTTACATAGAATGAAGAGTTGTTGTTGTTATTATTATTATTATTAATAATATTATCATCTCAACATACTGAAGAGAAGCAAGGCCAGATGCTGAAGATTGTTACATTTCTGATAAAACAGGTTTAAAAAAAAACAAATTTAATAGCCTTTTGACATACAGTAGTCAACCTCTGTGTCATAAAAAGCTACCAGTAGCATAGTATAGAAGCAACGCTGTACCTAATTCACTCACAATCAACGTTCCTGTCTGTGTTACTTTGTGCTAGAGCATCGTGTCAAACTCTTCCCTCAGACGTAGCGTCTGTCCCTTTAATGCCGCAGCCACTGCCACTTTTTCAGATTAAGACACACCTCGGTGGCTGCCTACTTCAGTGACACAGCACATTCAGTAACAATAACTGAATAGTTTTAACCCGCAGCAGCGTTATCTCTCACTCGCACACTTGCATAAAATATGTCCATTTTAAACTTCCTCATACAACATTTCTCCCCTGATATCTGGAACGAGTAGAAAAATGAGACAGGAAATGTATGAGACACTTTAATGTTATCTTTTTGGTTTAAAGCTGTATACATTTTGTATTTCACTTTTAAACGGCAGGGAGAAAATAAACCGGAAAAATATTATAAAGAGAGATTTGCGTTATGAAATGTGTTATTTCCATTCCAGGAGACCCTAAGCATTAATAAGCATTGTAACATAAGTGGGTCATGGTGAAGAGAGCTGCTGTGTGTTTCATACCTCAATCACCAAACATCCTTAATCTTTTGACTTTTTACTTTAATTGACCAGGAAGCATACTTGTTATATTTCTCAGAATAAAAGCCTGAATGCTGGAAAACATTTTTCATCACACATTAAAGCTAAGCAGTATGTGTGATCAAAAGGGTAAAAAAATTTTTTTAAAGAAAATCCTGCATTTTGATGATGAGGTAAACGCTTTTGAACGCCCGCGTGCCTTACGTTCCCAAGGCCGGCCCATCATGAGCGCTCCTTTTCACATTAAATACAGATGCTTTAGGGTTCTTGCGGCCTTCTAAAAACTAGGACTGACTGCTGCTCCACTGGAAGATATATTTTTATCACCAGCGCATCAGCAATCAGTCAGAACATGGAGCTACGAACCCTTCACCCTGTCTGTATTTAATTCCACACCTATATGCTGCTAAAGTATGTTTTTGCTTTTATGCCCCATTCTTGAGGTTTCTTTGCTTTGTGATGATGATATTATTTGTCTTATTCTCTTTCTCTCTTGCTCTTTGTGCATATTTATGATGCTGCGTTTTTTGCTACCTCACGACAATGCCATGTGTTGTTGTTGTTATTATCGTCACTTTAGCCTCAGTCTCTGGCTCAGCCGTTTGGCGCTGGAGGGGGCTCGGGCGTGTACGACCCGCCGCTCTCTTTCCCCTCCATCCCCGAGCGGCCGGTCTCCTTCTCCCCGCCGCCGTCCTGCACACCTAAAGGCTTCAACGTGCAGCGCCGCAGGAGCACCTCCATCTTAGAGGCCCATACGCGGCACTTTCAGCCCGCATACCGCAGCTACGGGAGCAGCCTCCACCCGTTCTCTAGCATGGACGCTCACGAGCCGTCGCACTTCCAGCTGCCGAACATAGCGGCTCATAGACTGGCCGAGAACATGCAGGCTTCGACCGAGTCCTTACACGGCTACAAGGACATCCGAATGGAGCAGGAGGAAGTTGTGCGTAGACTGAGTCTCAACCAGGCCGTTCTGCTGGATCACCTGGAAGCCATGGCGTACAGTGGATACCCGATAACGGCACAACAGCTGAACCAGATCACCCTCCACCAGCAAATGCAGGCGGCTGCTGCTGCAAACCTGGCATACGAGAGCCCTCAGCCCAGCCCGGGCTACCTGCACCCACACGTCTCGAGCCTGATGCGACGGAACCACAGTCCTGTCCCTCAGACAGCACCCGTTAGCATGCCACAAGATCCCTGCTACCCGCCTCACCCGTCATTTCCTCATTCGGCCCCGCCAGTACTGGCGCACACGCCCGACCCTGCCACCGCTTTCGAATTCCAGACGCACAACATCCAAGCAGAACCAGGAGTGCTGTCTGCTGCGAGACTGTACCGAGCCCGGCGTGGCTCCATGGAGCTCGCGCTCGACGAGGCATCGGGAAACACGGGTCCGTGTAGTCGGCTGCAGCCCGTCACCGAGGAGCTGGGGAGCTACACGAGCCCGGAGATGCCGCTGCCTCCGGGAAGTCTGCTGTTGCTCCACGCTCAAAAAGAGCGCAGCCCGGATCCTTCCAGCGACTCGGTGGCCTCATCCGACACCGGAGACTTTCACTCGCCGCCTCTACCGCACGCGAGACCCCCGTGTCAGGACGCCTCGCTCGCTCAGTCCATTCCCCAGACATCGATGCAGATTTATACGTCCGACAGAGGAAGCGGAACATGCGAAGGCCACCCCCCCACTCACCACTCTTACCTGTTCGTCCCTCCGTCGGAGCCGTCCAGCTCTCATGTCAGCACTCTGCAGAGCGCCTGGGCCCGACAAACAAGCGTCCAGCCCGAACATAGCTTCCACGAGCCTGCTCTGAGCCTGCAGGGTTCTGCTTTGGTGATTACACCCACCTGCTCTTCTTAATCCCCACTCCACCCTACCCTACCCCACCCCACCCCATCTCCCACCATTCTCTTCCACTCTTATCTGATTCAGTTTGTTCTTGTGGTTGTGGTTTTAACCCTGTCCAGCCATACATAGCTCAATACATGGATGTAATTCATGCTATGGCTTTTAGGACAAAGTGCAAGTAAACCTGCCTTCGGAAATCCCCCTCGTCTTCCCAAAATCTTTTTTTTGTTTGTTTAATATTGTTGTTTCTGCATTGTTTGTTCATTTGTCTCGTTTTTCTTATTTTCTTGAAGTTTTAATTCACATGAGTAAGTACTATTTTGTGTGTATGCTCATATCAACACACTGTATATGATGTGCATGTGTGTGAGGATATATGGTCTATATAACATTCACTGTATATCTGTAATGCTAAGATGCAAATTCAAAGTTGAGTGGAGTCCCTTATCCTGAAGGGAACATTTATTTATTTGTTTATGAAATATAATAATAATAATAATAAACGAACGATTAATTATGATGAAAGAGAGGGCGCTCCAGAGGAAAACGGAGAATTTGCATTTTCAAACACACAAACATACAACAAAAATCGGGGGTTTGAGCAGGTTTACTTTTCCACATTATATTCCCTTTACCTGCTTGTTCATATCGCCGCTAGTTATTTTAGCCACATTGTTTTTTTGTTATTGTATTGTATTGTTTTGTTTTTGTTTCTTAGTTGTTGCTAAAATTAAAATTAATTGCTAAAATTAACTTCTGCTTTTCTGCTTTTTCTTTGTTGTGCAGAGTGGGCCATTTATATGGATACACCTTAATAAAATGGGAATGGTTGGTGATATTAACATCCTGTTTGTGGCACATTAGTATATGTGAGGGGGCAAACTTTTCAAGATGGGTGGTGACCATGGTGGCCATTTGGAAGTCGGCCATCTTGGATCCAACTTTTGTTTTTTCAATAGGAAGAGGGTCACGTGACACATCAAACTTATTGGGAATGTCACAAGAAAAACAATGGTGTGCTTGGTTTTAACGTAACTTTATTCTTTCATGAGTTATTTTCAAGTTTCTGACCACTTATAAAATGTGTTCAATGTGCTGCCCATTGTGATGGATTGTCAATGCAACCCTCTTCTCCCACTCTTCACACACTGATAGCAACACCGCAGGAGAAATGCCAGCACAGGCTTCCAGTATCCGTAGTTTCAGGTGCTGTGCACATCTCATATCTTCACACCATAGACAATGGTCTATGATGTGACCCCAAAGATGACCCCAAAGATAAAAGTCTAAGGGGGTCAGATCGGGAGACCTTGGGGGGCCATTCAACTGGCCCATGACGACCAATCCACTTTTCAGGAAACTGTTCATCTAGGAATGCTCGGACCTGACACCCATAATGTGGTGGTGCACCATCTTGCTGGAAAAACTCAGGGAATGTGCCAGCTTCAGTGCATAAAGAGGGAAACACATCATCATGTAGCAATTTCAAATATCCAGTGGCCTTGAGGTTTCCATTGATGAAGAATGGCCCCACTATCTTTGTACCCCATATACCACACCATACCATCACTTTTTTTTGTTCCAACAGTCTTGGAGGGATCTATCCAATGTGGGTTAGTGTCAGACCAATAGCGGTGGTTTTGTTTGTTAACTTCACCATTCACATAAAAGTTTGCCTCATCACTGAACAAAATCTTCTGCGCGAACTGTTCCAATTTTTGTTTTGCCCATTCTGCGAATTGTGTGCGCCTATCTGGGTCATCCTCGTTGAGATGCTGCAGTAGCTGGAGATTGTAAGGGTGCCATTTGTTAGTAGCTAATATCCGCCGAAGGGATGTTCGACTAATGCCACTCTCCAGTGACATGCGGCGAGTGCTACGCTGTGGGCTCTTGCTGAATGAAGCTAGGACAGCCACTGATGTTTGTTCATTAGTGACAGTTTTCATGCGTCCACATTTTGGCAAATCCAACACTGAACCAGTTTCACGAAACTTAGCAAGCAGTTTGCTAACTGTAGCATGGGAGATGGGTGGTCTCGTAGGGTGTCTTGCATTGAAATCTGCTGCAATGACCCGGTTACTGCGTTCACCAGATATCAACACAATTTCGATCCGCTCATCACGTGTTAACCTCTTCGACACGTCAATGGCTGTGAACAACTCATGAAAGAATAAAGTTACGTTAAAACCAAGCACACCATTGTTTTTCTTGTGAAATCCCCAATAAGTTTGATGTGTCACATGACCCTCTTCCT